>OZ034800.1:34867512-35467512 GCA_964028335.1 Altica lythri
GAAAAATGTCAAAAATGACAAATGGCAAATGTCAAAACTGACAAATGTCACAATGCTAAATGTCAAAAATGATAAGTGTCACCATGAAAAATGTCAAAAATGACAAATTTCAAGATGGCAAATGTCAAAGATGTCAAATGACAAATGTCACAATGCTAAATGTCAAAAATGAAAAGTGTCACCATGAAAAATGTCAATAATGACAAATTTCAAGACGGCAAATGTCAAAGATGTCAAATGACAAATGTCACAATGCTAAATGTCAAAAATGAAAAGTGTCACCATGAAAAATGTCAAAAATGACAAATTTCAAGATGACAAATGACAAATGTCACAATGCTAAATGTCAAAAATGAAAAGTGTCACCATGAAAAATGTCAAAATTGACAAATTTCAAGATGGCAAATGTCAAAGATGTTAAATGACAAATGTCGCAATGCTAAATGTCAAAAATGAAAAGTGTCACCATGAAAAATGTCAAAAATGACAAATTTCAAGATGGCAAATGTCAAAGAAGTCAAATGACAAATGTCACAATGCTAAATGTCAAAAATGAAAAATGTCACCATGAAAAATGTCAAAAATGACAAATTTCAAGATGGCAAATGTCAAAGATGTCAAATGACAAATGTCACAATGCTAAATGTCAAAAATAAAAAGTGTCAAAAATGACAAATTTCAAGATGGCAAATGTCTAAGATGTCAAATGACAAATGTCAGAATGCTAAATGTCAAAAATGAAAAGTGTCACCGTGAAAAATGTCAAAAATGACAAATTTCAAGATGGCAAATGTCAAAGATGTCAAATGACAAATGTCACAATGCTAAATGTCAAAAATGAAAAGTGTCACCATGAAAAATGTCAAAAATGACAAATTTCAAGAAGGCAAATGTCAAAGATGTCAAATGACAAATGTCACAATGCTAAATGTCAAAAATGAAAAGTGTCCCCATGAAAAATGTCCATAATGACAAATTTCAAGATGGCAAATGTCAAAGATGTCAAATGACAAATGTCACAATGCTAAATGTCAAAAATGAAAAGTGTCACCATGAAAAATGTCAAAAATGACAAATTTCAAGATGGCAAATGTCAAAGATGTCAAATGACAAATGTCACAATGCTAAATGTCAAAAATGAAAAGTGTCACCGTGAAAAATGTCAAAAATGACAAATTTCAAGATGGCAAATGTCAAAACTGACAAATGTCACAATGCTAAATGTCAAAAATGAAAAGTGTCACCATGAAAAATGTCAAAAATGACAAATTTCAAGATGGCAAATGTCAAAGATGTCAAATGACAAATGTCACAATGCTAAATGTCAAAAATGAAAATTGTCTCCATGAAAAATGTCCATAATGACAAATTTCAAGATGGCAAATGTTAAAGATGTCAAATGACAAATGTCACAATGCTAAATGTCAAAAATGAAAAGTGTCACCATGAATAATGTCAAAAATGACAAATTTCAAGATGGCAAATGTCAAAGATGTCAAATGACAAATGTCACAATGCTAAATGTCAAAAATGAAAAGTGTCACCATGAAAAATGTCAACAATGACAAATTTCAAGATGGCAAATGTCAAAACTGACAAATGTCACAATGCTAAATGTCAAAAATGATAAGTGTCACCATGAAAAATGCCAAAATGACAAATTTCAATATGGCAAATGTCAAAGATGTCAAATGACAAATGTCACAATGCTAAATGTCAAAAATAAAAAGTGTCACCATGAAAAATGTCAAAAATGACAAATTTCAAGATGGCAAATGTCAAAGATGTCAAATGACAAATGTCACAATGCTAAATGTCAAAAATGAAAAGTGTCACCATGAAAAATGTCAACAATGACAAATTTCAAGATGGCAAATGTCAAAACTGACAAATGTCACAATGCTAAATGTCAAAAATGATAAGTGTCACCATGAAAAATGCCAAAATGACAAATTTCAATATGGCAAATGTCAAAGATGTCAAATGACAAATGTCACAATGCTAAATGTCAAAAATGACAAATTTCAAGATGGCAAATGTCTAAGATGTCAAATGACAAATGTCACAATGCTAAATGTCAAAAATGAAAAGTGTCACCATGAAAAATGTCAGAAATGACAAATTTCAAGATGGCAAATGTCCAAGATGTCAAATGACAAATGTCACAATGCTAAATGTCAAAAATGAAAAGTGTCACCATGAAAAATGTCAAAAATGACAAATTTCAAGATGGCAAATATCAAAGATGTCAAATGACAAATGTCACAATGCTAAATGTCAAAAATGAAAAGTGTTAAAGATGACAAATTTCAAGATGGCAAATGTCTAAGATGTCAAATGACAAATGTCACAATGCTAAATGTCAAAAATGAAAAGTGTCACCATGAAAAATGTCAAAAATGACAAATTTCAAGATGGCAAATGTCAAAGGTGTCAAATGACAAATGTCACAATGCTAAATGTCAAAAATGAAAAGTGTCACCATGAAAAATGTCAAAAATGACAAATTTCAAAATGGCAAATGTCAAAGATGTCAAATGACAAATGTCACAATGCTAAATGTCAAAAATGAAAAGTGTCCCCATGAAAAATGTCAATAATCACAAATTTCAAGATGGCAAATGCAAAGATGACAAATGACAAATGTCACAATGCTAAATGTCAAAAATGAAAAGTGTCACCATGAAAAATGTCAAAAATGACAAATTTCAAGATGGCAAATGTCAAAGATGTCAAATGACAAATGTCACAATGCTAAATGTCAAAAATGAAAAGTGTCACCATGAAAAATGTCAAAAATAACAAATTTCAAGATGGCAAATGTCAAAGATGTCAAATGACAAATGTCACAATGCTAAATGTCAAAAATGAAAAGTGTCACCATGAAAAATGTCAAAAATGTCAAATTTTAAGATGGCAAATGTCAAAACTGACAAATGTCACAATGCTAAATGTCAAAAATGATAAGTGTCACCATGAAAAATGTCAAAAATGACAAATTTCAAGATGGCAAATGTCCAAGATGACAAATGACAAATGTCACAATGCTAAATGTCAAAAATGAAAAGTGTCACCATGAAAAATGTGAAAAATGACAAATTTCAAGATGGAAAATGTCAAAGATGTCAAATGACAAATGTCACAATGCTAAATGTCAAAAATGAAAAGTGTCAAAAATGACAAATTTCAAGATGGCAAATGTCTAAGATGTCAAATGACAAATGTCACAATGCTAAATGTCAAAAATGAAAAGTGTCACCATGAAAAATGTCAAAAATGACAAATTTTAAGATGGCAAATGTCAAAGATGTCAAATGACAAATGTCACAATGCTAAATGTCAAAAATGAAAAGTGTCCCCATGAAAAATGTCAATAATGACAAATTTCAAGATGGCAAATGTCAAAGATGTCAAATGACAAATGTCACAATGCTAAATGTCAAAAATGAAAAGTGTCACCATGAAAAATGTCAAAAATGACAAATTTCAAGATGGCAAATGTCAAAGATGTCGAATATGACAAATGTCACAATGCTAAATGTCAAAAATGAAAAGTGTCACCATGAAAAATGTCAAAAATGACAAATTTCAAGATAGCAAATGTCAAAGATGTCAAATGACAAATGTCACAATGCTAAATGTCAAAAATGAAAAGTGTCACCATGAAAAATGTCAAAAATGACAAATTTCAAGATGGGAAATGTCAAAGATGTCAAATGACAAATGTCACAATGCTAAATGTCAAAAATGAAAAGAGTCACCATGAAAAATGTCAAAAATAACAAATTTCAAGATGGCAAATGTCAAAGATGTCAAATGACAAATGTCACAATGCTAAATGTCAAAAATAAAAAGTGTCAACATGAAAAATGTCAAAAATGACAAATTTCAAGATGGCAAATGTCAAAACTGACAAATGTCACAATGCTAAATGTCAAAAATGATAAGTGTCACCATGAAAAATGTCAAAAATGACAAATTTCAAGATGGCAAATGTCAAAGATGTCAAATGACAAATGTCACAATGCTAAATGTCAAAAATGAAAAGTGTCAAAAATGACAAATTTCAAGATGGCAAATGTCTAAGATGAAAAATGTTAAAAATGACAAATTTCAAGATGGCAAATGTCAAAGATGTCAAATGACAAATGTCACAATGCTAAATGTCAAAAATGAAAAGTGTCACCATAAAGAATGTCAAAAATGACATATTTCAAGATGGCAAATGTCAAAGATGTCAAATGACAAATGTCACAATGCTAAATGTCAAAAATGAAAAGTGTCACCATGAAAAATGTCAAAAATGACAAATTTCAAGATGGCAAATGTCAAAACTGACAAATGTCACAATGCTAAATGTCAAAAATGAAAAGTGTCACAATGAAAAATGTCAAAAATGACAAATTTCAAGATGGCAAATGTCAAAGATGTCAAATGACAAATGTCACAATGCTAAATGTCAAAAATGAAAAGTGTCAAAAATGACAAATTTCAAGATGGCAAATGTCTAAGATGAAAAATGTTAAAAATGACAAATTTCAAGATGGCAAATGTCAAAGATGTCAAATGACAAATGTCACAATGCTAAATGTCAAAAATGAAAAGTGTCACCATAAAGAATGTCAAAAATGACATATTTCAAAATGGCAAATGTCAAAGATGTCAAATGACAAATGTCACAATGCTAAATGTCAAAAATGAAAAGTGTCACCATGAAAAATGTCAAAAATGACAAATTTCAAGATGGGAAATGTCAAAGATGTCAAATGACAAATGTCACAATGCTAAATGTCAAAAATGAAAAGAGTCACCATGAAAAATGTCAAAAATAACAAATTTCAAGATGGCAAATGTCAAAGATGTCAAATGACAAATGTCACAATGCTAAATGTCAAAAATAAAAAGTGTCAACATGAAAAATGTCAAAAATGACAAATTTCAAGATGGCAAATGTCAAAACTGACAAATGTCACAATGCTAAATGTCAAAAATGATAAGTGTCACCATGAAAAATGTCAAAAATGACAAATTTCAAGATGGCAAATGTCAAAGATGTCAAATGACAAATGTCACAATGCTAAATGTCAAAAATGAAAAGTGTCAAAAATGACAAATTTCAAGATGGCAAATGTCTAAGATGAAAAATGTTAAAAATGACAAATTTCAAAATGGCAAATGTCAAAGATGTCAAATGACAAATGTCACAATGCTAAATGTCAAAAATGAAAAGTGTCACCATAAAGAATGTCAAAAATGACATATTTCAAGATGGCAAATGTCAAAGATGTCAAATGACAAATGTCACAATGCTAAATGTCAAAAATGAAAAGTGTCACCATGAAAAATGTCAAAAATGACAAATTTCAAGATGGCAAATGTCAAAACTGACAAATGTCACAATGCTAAATGTCAAAAATGAAAAGTGTCACAATGAAAAATGTCAAAAATGACAAATTTCAAGATGGCAAATGTCAAAGATGTCAAATGACAAATGTCACAATGCTAAATGTCAAAAATGAAAAGTGTCAAAAATGACAAATTTCAAGATGGCAAATGTCTAAGATGTCAAATGACAAATGTCACAATGCTAAATGTCAAAAATGAAAAGTGTCACCGTGAAAAATGTCAAAAATGACAAATTTCAAGATGGCAAATGTCAAAGATGTCAAATGACAAATGTCACAATGCTAAATGTCAAAAATGAAAAGTGTCAGCATGAAAAATGTCGAAAATGACAAATTTCAAGATGGCAAATGTCAAAGATGTCAAATGACAAATGTCACAATGCTAAATGTCAAAAATGAAAAGTGTCACCATGAAAAATGTCAAAAATGACAAATTTCAAGATGGCAAATGTCAAAGATGTCGAATGACAAATGTCACAATGCTAAATGTCAAAAATGAAAAGTGTCACCATGAAAAATGTCAAAAATGACAAATTTCAAGATGGCAAATGTCAAAGATGTCGAATATGACAAATGTCACAATGCTAAATGTCAAAAACGAAAAGTGTCACCATGAAAAATGTCAAAAATGACAAATTTCAAGATGGCAAATGTCAAAGATGTCAAATGACAAATGTCACAATGCTAAATGTCAAAAATGAAAAATGTCACCATGAAAAATGTCAAAAATGACAAATTTCAAGATGGCAAATGTCAAAGATGTCAAATGACAAATGTCACAATGCTAAATGTCAAAAATGAAAAGTGTCACCGTGAAAAATGTCAAAAATGACAAATTTCAAGATGGCAAATGTCAAAACTGACAAATGTCACAATGCTAAATGTCAAAAATGACAAATTTCAAGATGGCAAATGTCAAAGATGTCAAATGACAAATGTCACAATGCTAAATGTCAAAAATGAAAGGTGTCACCATGAAAAATGTCAAAAATGACAAATTTCAAGATGGCAAATGTCAAAGATGTCAAATGACAAATGTCACAATGCTAAATGTCAAAAATGAAAAGTGTCACCATGAAAAATGTCAAAAATGCAAATTTCAAGATGGCAAATGTCCAAGATGTCAAATGACAAATGTCACAATGCTAAATGTCAAAAATGACAAATTTCAAGATGGCAAATGTCAAAGATGTCAAATGACAAATGTCACAATGCTAAATGTCAAAAATGAAAAGTGTCACCATGAAAAATGTCAAAAATGACAAATTTCAAGATGGCAAATGTCAAAGATGTCAAATGACAAATGTCACAATGCTAAATGTCAAAAATGAAAATTGTCCCCATGAAAAATGTCCATAATGACAAATTTCAAGATGGCAAATGTCAAAGATGTCAAATGACAAATGTCACAATGCTAAATGTCAAAAATGAAAAGTGTCACCATGAAAAATGTCAAAAATGACAAATTTCAAGATGGCAAATGTCAAAGATGTCGAATATGACAAATGTCACAATGCTAAATGTCAAAAACGAAAAGTGTCACCATGAAAAATGTCAAAAATGACAAATTTCAAGATGGCAAATGTCAAAGATGTCAAATGACAAATGTCACAATGCTAAATGTCAAAAATGAAAAATGTCACCATGAAAAATGTCAAAAATGACAAATTTCAAGATGGCAAATGTTAAAGATGTCAAATGACAAATGTCACAATGCTAAATGTCAAAAATGAAAAGTGTCACCGTAAAAAATGTCAAAAATGACAAATTTCAAGATGGCAAATGTCAAAACTGACAAATGTCACAATGCTAAATGTCAAAAATGATAAGTGTCACCATAAAAAATGTCAAAAATGACAAATTTCAAGATGGCAAATGTCCAAGATGTCAAATGACAAATGTCACAATGCTAAATGTCAAAAATGAAAAGTGTCACCATGAAAAATGTCAAAAATGACAAATTTCAAGATGGAAAATGTCAAAGATGTTAAATGACAAATGTCACAATGCTAAATGTCAAAAATGAAAAATGTCAAAAATGACAAATTTCAAGATGGCAAATGTCTAAGATGTCAAATGACAAATGTCACAATGCTAAATGTCAAAAATGAAAAGTGTCACCGTGAAAAATGTCAAAAATGACAAATTTCAAGATGGCAAATGTCAAAGATGTCAAATGACAAATGTCACAATGCTAAATGTCAAAAATGAAAAGTGTCACCATGAAAAATTTTAAAAATGACAAATTTCAAGATGGCAAATGTCAAAGATGTCAAATGACAAATGTCACAATGCTAAATGTCAAAAATGAAAAGTGTCACCATAAAAAATGTCAAAAATGATAAATTTCAAGATGGCAAATGTCAAAGATGTCGAATATGACAAATGTCACAATGCTAAATGTCAAAAATGAAAAGTGTCACCATGAAAAATGTCAAAAATGACAAATTTCAAGATGGCAAATGTCAAAGATGTCAAATGACAAATGTCACAATGCTAAATGTCAAAAATGAAAAGTGTCACCATGAAAAATGTTAAAAATGACAAATTTCAAGATGGCAAATATCAAAGATGTCAAATGACAAATGTCACAATGATAAATGTCAAAAATGACAAATTTTAAGATGGCAAATGTCCAAGATGTCAAATGACAAATGTCACAATGCTAAATGTCAAAAATGAAAAGTGTCGCCATGAAAAATGTCAAAAATGACAAATTTCAAGATGGCAAATATCAAAGATGTCAAATGACAAATGTCACAATGCTAAATGTCAAAAATGAAAAATGTCACAATTAAAAATGTCAAAAATAACAAATTTCAAGATGGCAAATGTCAAAGATGTCAAATGACAAATGTCACAATGCTAAATGTCAAAAATGAAAAGTGTCACCATGAAAAATGTCAAAAATGACAAATTTCAAGATGGCAAATATCAAAGATGTCAAATGACAAATGTCACAATGCTAAATGTCAAAAATGAAAAGTGTCACCATGAAAAATGTCAAAAATGACAAATTTCAAGATGGCAAATGTCAAAACTGACAAATGTCACAATGCTAAATGTCAAAAATGAAAAGTGTCACCATGAAAAATGTCAAAAATAACAAATTTCAAGATGGCAAATGTCAAAGATGTCAAATGACAAATGTCACAATGCTATATGTCAAAAATGACAAATTTCAAGATGGCAAATGTCAAAGATGTCAAATGACAAATGTCACAATGCTAAATGTCAAAAATGAAAAGTGTCACCATGAAAAATGTCAAAAATGACAAATTTCAAGATGGCAAATGTCAAAGATGTCAAATGACAAATGTCACAATGCTAAATGTCAAAAATGAAAAGTGTCACCATGAAAAATGTCAAAAATGACAAATTTCAAGATGGCAAATGTCAAAGATGTCAAATGACAAATGTCACAATGCTAAATGTCAAAAATGAAAAGTGTCACCATGAAAAATGTCAAAAATAACAAATTTCAAGATGGCAAATGTCAAAGATGTCAAATGACAAATGTCACAATGCTAAATGTCAAAAATGAAAAGTGTCACTATGAAAAATGTCAAAAATGACAAATTTCAAGATGGCAAATGTCAAAGATGTCAAATGACAAATGTCACAATGCTTAATGTCAAAAATGAAAAGTGTCACCATGAAAAATGTCAAAAATAACAAATTTCAAGATGGCAAATGTCAAAGATGTCAAATGACAAATGTCACAATGCTAAATGTCAAAAATGAAAAGTGTCACCATGAAAAATGTCAAAAATGACAAATTTCAAGATGGCAAATGTCAAAGATGTCAAATGACAAATGTCACAATGCTAAATGTCAAAAATGAAAAGTGTCACCATAAAATGTCAAAAATGACAAATTTCAAGATGGCAAATGTCAAAGATGTCAAATGACAAATGTCACAATGCTAAATGTCAAAAATGAAAAGTGTCACCATGAAAAATGTCAAAAATGACAAATTTTAAGATGGCAAATGTCAAATGACAAATGTCACAATGCTAAATGTTAAAAATGAAAAGTGTCACCATGAAAAATGTCAAAAATGACAAATGGCAAATGTCAAAACTGACAAATGTCACAATGCTAAATGTCAAAAATGATAAGTGTCACCATGAAAAATGTCAAAAATGACAAATTTCAAGATGGCAAATGTCAAAGATGTCAAATGACAAATGTCACAATGCTAAATGTCAAAAATGAAAAGTGTCACCATGAAAAATGTCAATAATGACAAATTTCAAGACGGCAAATGTCAAAGATGTCAAATGACAAATGTCACAATGCTAAATGTCAAAAATGAAAAGTGTCACCATGAAAAATGTCAAAAATGACAAATTTCAAGATGACAAATGACAAATGTCACAATGCTAAATGTCAAAAATGAAAAGTGTCACCATGAAAAATGTCAAAAATGACAAATTTCAAGATGGCAAATGTCAAAGATGTTAAATGACAAATGTCGCAATGCTAAATGTCAAAAATGAAAAGTGTCACCATGAAAAATGTCAAAAATGACAAATTTCAAGATGGCAAATGTCAAAGAAGTCAAATGACAAATGTCACAATGCTAAATGTCAAAAATGAAAAATGTCACCATGAAAAATGTCAAAAATGACAAATTTCAAGATGGCAAATGTCAAAGATGTCAAATGACAAATGTCACAATGCTAAATGTCAAAAATAAAAAGTGTCAAAAATGACAAATTTTAAGATGGCAAATGTCTAAGATGTCAAATGACAAATGTCAGAATGCTAAATGTCAAAAATGAAAAGTGTCACCGTGAAAAATGTCAAAAATGACAAATTTCAAGATGGCAAATGTCAAAGATGTCAAATGACAAATGTCACAATGCTAAATGTCAAAAATGAAAAGTGTCACCATGAAAAATGTCAAAAATGACAAATTTCAAGAAGGCAAATGTCAAAGATGTCAAATGACAAATGTCACAATGCTAAATGTCAAAAATGAAAAGTGTCCCCATGAAAAATGTCCATAATGACAAATTTCAAGATGGCAAATGTCAAAGATGTCAAATGACAAATGTCACAATGCTAAATGTCAAAAATGAAAAGTGTCACCATGAAAAATGTCAAAAATGACAAATTTCAAGATGGCAAATGTCAAAGATGTCAAATGACAAATGTCACAATGCTAAATGTCAAAAATGAAAAGTGTTACCGTGAAAAATGTCAAAAATGACAAATTTCAAGATGGCAAATGTCAAAACTGACAAATGTCACAATGCTAAATGTCAAAAATGAAAAGTGTCACCATGAAAAATGTCAAAAATGACAAATTTCAAGATGGCAAATGTCAAAGATGTCAAATGACAAATGTCACAATGCTAAATGTCAAAAATGAAAATTGTCCCCATGAAAAATGTCCATAATGACAAATTTCAAGATGGCAAATGTCAAAGATGTCAAATGACAAATGTCACAATGCTAAATGTCAAAAATGAAAAGTGTCACCATGAATAATGTCAAAAATGACAAATTTCAAGATGGCAAATGTCAAAGATGTCAAATGACAAATGTCACAATGCTAAATGTCAAAAATGAAAAGTGTCACCATGAAAAATGTCAACAATGACAAATTTCAAGATGGCAAATGTCAAAACTGACAAATGTCACAATGCTAAATGTCAAAAATGATAAGTGTCACCATGAAAAATGCCAAAATGACAAATTTCAATATGGCAAATGTCAAAGATGTCAAATGACAAATGTCACAATGCTAAATGTCAAAAATAAAAAGTGTCACCATGAAAAATGTCAAAAATGACAAATTTCAAGATGGCAAATGTCAAAGATGTCAAATGACAAATGTCACAATGCTAAATGTCAAAAATGAAAAGTGTCACCATGAAAAATGTCAACAATGACAAATTTCAAGATGGCAAATGTCAAAACTGACAAATGTCACAATGCTAAATGTCAAAAATGATAAGTGTCACCATGAAAAATGCCAAAATGACAAATTTCAATATGGCAAATGTCAAAGATGTCAAATGACAAATGTCACAATGCTAAATGTCAAAAATGACAAATTTCAAGATGGCAAATGTCTAAGATGTCAAATGACAAATGTCACAATGCTAAATGTCAAAAATGAAAAGTGTCACCATGAAAAATGTCAGAAATGACAAATTTCAAGATGGCAAATGTCCAAGATGTCAAATGACAAATGTCACAATGCTAAATGTCAAAAATGAAAAGTGTCACCATGAAAAATGTCAAAAATGACAAATTTCAAGATGGCAAATGTCAAAGATGTCAAATGACAAATGTCACAATGCTAAATGTCAAAAATGAAAAGTGTCAAAGATGACAAATTTCAAGATGGCAAATGTCTAAGATGTCAAATGACAAATGTCACAATGCTAAATGTCAAAAATGAAAAGTGTCACCATGAAAAATGTCAAAAATGACAAATTTCAAGATGGCAAATGTCAAAGGTGTCAAATGACAAATGTCACAATGCTAAATGTCAAAAATGAAAAGTGTCACCATGAAAAATGTCAAAAATGACAAATTTCAAAATGGCAAATGTCAAAGATGTCAAATGACAAATGTCACAATGCTAAATGTCAAAAATGAAAAGTGTCCCCATGAAAAATGTCAATAATCACAAATTTCAAGATGGCAAATGCAAAGATGACAAATGACAAATGTCACAATGCTAAATGTCAAAAATGAAAAGTGTCACCATGAAAAATGTCAAAAATGACAAATTTCAAGATGGCAAATGTCAAAGATGTCAAATGACAAATGTCACAATGCTAAATGTCAAAAATGAAAAGTGTCACCATGAAAAATGTCAAAAATAACAAATTTCAAGATGGCAAATGTCAAAGATGTCAAATGACAAATGTCACAATGCTAAATGTCAAAAATGAAAAGTGTCACCATGAAAAATGTCAAAAATGTCAAATTTTAAGATGGCAAATGTCAAAACTGACAAATGTCACAATGCTAAATGTCAAAAATGATAAGTGTCACCATGAAAAATGTCAAAAATGACAAATTTCAAGATGGCAAATGTCCAAGATGACAAATGACAAATGTCACAATGCTAAATGTCAAAAATGAAAAGTGTCACCATGAAAAATGTGAAAAATGACAAATTTCAAGATGGAAAATGTCAAAGATGTCAAATGACAAATGTCACAATGCTAAATGTCAAAAATGAAAAGTGTCAAAAATGACAAATTTCAAGATGGCAAATGTCTAAGATGTCAAATGACAAATGTCACAATGCTAAATGTCAAAAATGAAAAGTGTCACCATGAAAAATGTCAAAAATGACAAATTTTAAGATGGCAAATGTCAAAGATGTCAAATGACAAATGTCACAATGCTAAATGTCAAAAATGAAAAGTGTCCCCATGAAAAATGTCAATAATGACAAATTTCAAGATGGCAAATGTCAAAGATGTCAAATGACAAATGTCACAATGCTAAATGTCAAAAATGAAAAGTGTCACCATGAAAAATGTCAAAAATGACAAATTTCAAGATGGCAAATGTCAAAGATGTCGAATATGACAAATGTCACAATGCTAAATGTCAAAAATGAAAAGTGTCACCATGAAAAATGTCAAAAATGAAAAATTTCAAGATAGCAAATGTCAAAGATGTCAAATGACAAATGTCACAATGCTAAATGTCAAAAATGAAAAGTGTCACCATGAAAAATGTCAAAAATGACAAATTTCAAGATGGGAAATGTCAAAGATGTCAAATGACAAATGTCACAATGCTAAATGTCAAAAATGAAAAGAGTCACCATGAAAAATGTCAAAAATAACAAATTTCAAGATGGCAAATGTCAAAGATGTCAAATGACAAATGTCACAATGCTAAATGTCAAAAATAAAAAGTGTCAACATGAAAAATGTCAAAAATGACAAATTTCAAGATGGCAAATGTCAAAACTGACAAATGTCACAATGCTAAATGTCAAAAATGATAAGTGTCACCATGAAAAATGTCAAAAATGACAAATTTCAAGATGGCAAATGTCAAAGATGTCAAATGACAAATGTCACAATGCTAAATGTCAAAAATGAAAAGTGTCAAAAATGACAAATTTCAAGATGGCAAATGTCTAAGATGAAAAATGTTAAAAATGACAAATTTCAAGATGGCAAATGTCAAAGATGTCAAATGACAAATGTCACAATGCTAAATGTCAAAAATGAAAAGTGTCACCATAAAGAATGTCAAAAATGACAAATTTCAAGATGGCAAATGTCAAAGATGTCAAATGACAAATGTCACAATGCTAAATGTCAAAAATGAAAAGTGTCACCATGAAAAATGTCAAAAATGACAAATTTCAAGATGGCAAATGTCAAAACTGACAAATGTCACAATGCTAAATGTCAAAAATGAAAAGTGTCACCATGAAAAATGTCAAAAATGACAAATTTCAAGATGGCAAATGTCAAAGATGTCAAATGACAAATGTCACAATGCTAAATGTCAAAAATGAAAAGTGTCAAAAATGACAAATTTCAAGATGGCAAATGTCTAAGATGTCAAATGACAAATGTCACAATGCTAAATGTCAAAAATGAAAAGTGTCACCGTGAAAAATGTCAAAAATGACAAATTTCAAGATGGCAAATGTCAAAGATGTCAAATGACAAATGTCACAATGCTAAATGTCAAAAATGAAAAGTGTCAGCATGAAAAATGTCAAAAATGACAAATTTCAAGATGGCAAATGTCAAAGATGTCAAATGACAAATGTCACAATGCTAAATGTCAAAAATGAAAAGTGTCACCATGAAAAATGTCAAAAATGACAAATTTCAAGATGGCAAATGTCAAAGATGTCAAATGACAAATGTCACAATGCTAAATGTCAAAAATGAAAAGTGTCACCATGAAAAATGTCAAAAATGACAAATTTCAAGATGGCAAATGTCAAAGATGTCGAATATGACAAATGTCACAATGCTAAATGTCAAAAACAAAAAGTGTCACCATGAAAAATGTCAAAAATGACAAATTTCAAGATGGCAAATGTCAAAGATGTCAAATGACAAATGTCACAATGCTAAATGTCAAAAATGAAAAATGTCACCATGAAAAATGTCAAAAATGACAAATTTCAAGATGGCAAATGTCAAAGATGTCAAATGACAAATGTCACAATGCTAAATGTCAAAAATGAAAAGTGTCACCGTGAAAAATGTCAAAAATGACAAATTTCAAGATGGCAAATGTCAAAACTGACAAATGTCACAATGCTAAATGTCAAAAATGACAAATTTCAAGATGGCAAATGTCAAAGATGTCAAATGACAAATGTCACAATGCTAAATGTCAAAAATGAAAAGTGTCACCATGAAAAATGTCAAAAATGACAAATTTCAAGATGGCAAATGTCAAAGATGTCAAATGACAAATGTCACAATGCTAAATGTCAAAAATGAAAAGTGTCACCATGAAAAATGTCAAAAATGACAAATTTCAAGATGGCAAATGTCCAAGATGTCAAATGACAAATGTCACAATGCTAAATGTCAAAAATGACAAATTTCAAGATGGCAAATGTCAAAGATGTCAAATGACAAATGTCACAATGCTAAATGTCAAAAATGAAAAGTGTCACCATGAAAAATGTCAAAAATGACAAATTTCAAGATGGCAAATGTCAAAGATGTCAAATGACAAATGTCACAATGCTAAATGTCAAAAATGAAAATTGTCCCCATGAAAAATGTCCATAATGACAAATTTCAAGATGGCAAATATCAAAGATGTCAAATGACAAATGTCACAATGCTAAATGTCAAAAATGAAAAGTGTCACCATGAAAAATGTCAAAAATGACAAATTTCAAGATGGCAAATGTCAAAGATGTCGAATATGACAAATGTCACAATGCTAAATGTCAAAAACGAAAAGTGTCACCATGAAAAATGTCAAAAATGACAAATTTCAAGATGGCAAATGTCAAAGATGTCAAATGACAAATGTCACAATGCTAAATGTCAAAAATGAAAAATGTCACCATGAAAAATGTCAAAAATGACAAATTTCAAGATGGCAAATGTCAAAGATGTCAAATGACAAATGTCACAATGCTAAATGTCAAAAATGAAAAGTGTCACCGTAAAAAATGTCAAAAATGACAAATTTCAAGATGGCAAATGTCAAAACTGACAAATGTCACAATGCTAAATGTCAAAAATGATAAGTGTCACCATAAAAAATGTCAAAAATGACAAATTTCAAGATGGCAAATGTCCAAGATGTCAAATGACAAATGTCACAATGCTAAATGTCAAAAATGAAAAGTGTCACCATGAAAAATGTCAAAAATGACAAATCTCAAGATGGAAAATGTGAAAGATGTTAAATGACAAATGTCACAATGCTAAATGTCAAAAATGAAAAATGTCAAAAATGACAAATTTCAAGATGGCAAATGTCTAAGATGTCAAATGACAAATGTCACAATGCTAAATGTCAAAAATGAAAAGTGTCACCGTGAAAAATGTCAAAAATGACAAATTTCAAGATGGCAAATGTCAAAGATGTCAAATGACAAATGTCACAATGCTAAATGTCAAAAATGAAAAGTGTCACCATGAAAAATTTTAAAAATGACAAATTTCAAGATGGCAAATGTCAAAGATGTCAAATGACAAATGTCACAATGCTAAATGTCAAAAATGAAAAGTGTCACCATAAAAAATGTCAAAAATGACAAATTTCAAGATGGCAAATGTCAAAGATGTCGAATATGACAAATGTCACAATGCTAAATGTCAAAAATGAAAAGTGTCACCATGAAAAATGTCAAAAATGACAAATTTCAAGATGGCAAATGTCAAAGATGTCAAATGACAAATGTCACAATGCTAAATGTCAAAAATGAAAAGTGTCACCATGAAAAATGTTAAAAATGACAAATTTCAAGATGGCAAATATCAAAGATGTCAAATGACAAATGTCACAATGCTAAATGTCAAAAATGACAAATTTTAAGATGGCAAATGTCCAAGATGTCAAATGACAAATGTCACAATGCTAAATGTCAAAAATGAAAAGTGTCACCATGAAAAATGTCAAAAATGACAAATTTCAAGATGGCAAATATCAAAGATGTCAAATGACAAATGTCACAATGCTAAATGTCAAAAATAAAAAATGTCACAATTAAAAATGTCAAAAATAACAAATTTCAAGATGGCAAATGTCAAAGATGTCAAATGACAAATGTCACAATGCTAAATGTCAAAAATGAAAAGTGTCACCATGAAAAATGTCAAAAATGACAAATTTCAAGATGGCAAATGTCAAAGATGTCAAATGACAAATGTCACAATGCTAAATGTCAAAAATGAAAAGTGTCACCATGAAAAATGTCACAAATGACAAATTTCAAGATGGCAAATGTCAAAACTGACAAATGTCACAATGCTAAATGTCAAAAATGAAAAGTGTCACCATGAAAAATGTCAAAAATAACAAATTTCAAGATGGCAAATGTCAAAGATGTCAAATGACAAATGTCACAATGCTATATGTCAAAAATGACAAATTTCAAGATGGCAAATGTCAAAGATGTCAAATGACAAATGTCACAATGCTAAATGTCAAAAATGAAAAGTGTCACCATGAAAAATGTCAAAAATGACAAATTTCAAGATGGCAAATGTCAAAGATGTCAAATGACAAATGTCACAATGCTAAATGTCAAAAATGAAAAGTGTCACAATGAAAAATGTCAAAAATAACAAATTTCAAGATGGCAAATGTCAAAGATGTCAAATGACAAATTTCACAATGCTAAATGTCAAAAATGAAAAGTGTCACCATGAAAAATGTCAAAAATGACAAATTTCAAGATGGCAAATGTCAAAGATGTCAAATGACAAATGTCACAATGCTAAATGTCAAAAATGAAAAGTGTCACCATAAAATGTCAAAAATGACAAATTTCAAGATGGCAAATGTCAAAGATGTCAAATGACAAATGTCACAATGCTAACTGTCAAAAATGAAAAGTGTCACCATGAAAAATGTCAAAAATGACAAATTTTAAGATGGCAAATGTCAAATGACAAATGTCACAATGCTAAATGTTAAAAATGAAAAGTGTCACCATGAAAAATGTCAAAAATGACAAATGGCAAATGTCAAAACTGACAAATGTCACAATGCTAAATGTCAAAAATGATAAGTGTGACCATGAAAAATGTCAAAAATGACAAATTTCAAGATGGCAAATGTCAAAGATGTCAAATGACAAATGTCACAATGCTAAATGTCAAAAATGAAAAGTGTCACCATGAAAAATGTCAATAATGACAAATTTCAAGACGGCAAATGTCAAAGATGTCAAATGACAAATGTCACAATGCTAAATGTCAAAAATGAAAAGTGTCACCATGAAAAATGTCAAAAATGACAAATTTCAAGATGACAAATGACAAATGTCACAATGCTAAATGTCAAAAATGAAAAGTGTCACCATGAAAAATGTCAAAAATGACAAATTTCAAGATGGCAAATGTCAAAGATGTCAAATGACAAATGTCGCAATGCTAAATGTCAAAAATGAAAAGTGTCACCATGAAAAATGTCAAAAATGACAAATTTCAAGATGGCAAATGTCAAAGAAGTCAAATGACAAATGTCACAATGCTAAATGTCAAAAATGAAAAATGTCACCATGAAAAATGTCAAAAATGACAAATTTCAAGATGGCAAATGTCAAAGATGTCAAATGACAAATGTCACAATGCTAAATGTCAAAAATAAAAAGTGTCAAAAATGACAAATTTCAAGATGGCAAATGTCTAAGATGTCAAATGACAAATGTCAGAATGCTAAATATCAAAAATGAAAAGTGTCACTGTGAAAAATGTCAAAAATGACAAATTTCAAGATGGCAAATGTCAAAGATGTCAAATGACAAATGTCACAATGCTAAATGTCAAAAATGAAAAGTGTCACCATGAAAAATGTCAAAAATGACAAATTTCAAGAAGGCAAATGTCAAAGATGTCAAATGACAAATGTCACAATGCTAAATGTCAAAAATGAAAAGTGTCCCCATGAAAAATGTCCATAATGACAAATTTCAAGATGGCAAATGTCAAAGATGTCAAATGACAAATGTCACAATGCTAAATGTCAAAAATGAAAAGTGTCACCTTGAAAAATGTCAAAAATGACAAATTTCAAGATGGCAAATGTCAAAGATGTCAAATGACAAATGTCACAATGCTAAATGTCAAAAATGAAAAGTGTCACCGTGAAAAATGTAAAAAATGACAAATTTCAAGATGGCAAATGTCAAAACTGACAAATGTCACAATGCTAAATGTCAAAAATGAAAAGTGTCACTATGAAAAATGTCAAAAATGACAAATTTCAAGATGGCAAATGTCAAAGATGTCAAATGACAAATGTCACAATGCTAAATGTCAAAAATGAAAATTGTCCCCATGAAAAATGTCCATAATGACAAATTTCAAGATGGCAAATGTCAAAGATGTCAAATGACAAATGTCACAATGCTAAATGTCAAAAATGAAAAGTGTCACCATGAATAATGTCAAAAATGACAAATTTCAAGATGGCAAATGTCAAAGATGTCGAATATGACAAATATCACAATGCTAAATGTCAAAAATGAAAAGTGTCACCATGAAAAATGTCAAAAATGACAAATTTCAAGATGGCAAATGTCAAAGATGTCAAATGACAAATGTCACAATGCTAAATGTCAAAAATGAAAAATGTCACCATGAAAAATGTCAAAAATGACAAATTTCAAGATGGCAAATGTCAAAGATGTCAAATGACAAATGTCACAATGCTAAATGTCAAAAATGAAAAGTGTCACCATGAAAAATGTCAAAAATGACAAATTTCAAGATGACAAATGACAAATGTCACAATGCTAAATGTCAAAAATGAAAAGTGTCACCATGAAAAATGTCAAAAATGACAAATTTCAAGATGGCAAATGTCAAAGATGTCAAATGACAAATGTCGCAATGCTAAATGTCAAAAATGAAAAGTGTCACCATGAAAAATGTCAAAAATGACAAATTTCAAGATGGCAAATGTCAAAGAAGTCAAATGACAAATGTCACAATGCTAAATGTCAAAAATGAAAAATGTCACCATGAAAAATGTCAAAAATGACAAATTTCAAGATGGCAAATGTCAAAGATGTCAAATGACAAATGTCACAATGCTAAATGTCAAAAATGAAAAGTGTCACCATGAAAAATGTCAAAAATGACAAATTTCAAGAAGGCAAATGTCAAAGATGTCAAATGACAAATGTCACAATGCTAAATGTCAAAAATGAAAAGTGTCCCCATGAAAAATGTCCATAATGACAAATTTCAAGATGGCAAATGTCAAAGATGTCAAATGACAAATGTCACAATGCTAAATGTCAAAAATGAAAAGTGTCACCTTGAAAAATGTCAAAAATGACAAATTTCAAGATGGCAAATGTCAAAGATGTCAAATGACAAATGTCACAATGCTAAATGTCAAAAATGAAAAGTGTCACCGTGAAAAATGTAAAAAATGACAAATTTCAAGATGGCAAATGTCAAAACTGACAAATGTCACAATGCTAAATGTCAAAAATGAAAAGTGTCACTATGAAAAATGTCAAAAATGACAAATTTCAAGATGGCAAATGTCAAAGATGTCAAATGACAAATGTCACAATGCTAAATGTCAAAAATGAAAATTGTCCCCATGAAAAATGTCCATAATGACAAATTTCAAGATGGCAAATGTCAAAGATGTCAAATGACAAATGTCACAATGCTAAATGTCAAAAATGAAAAGTGTCACCATGAATAATGTCAAAAATGACAAATTTCAAGATGGCAAATGTCAAAGATGTCGAATATGACAAATATCACAATGCTAAATGTCAAAAATGAAAAGTGTCACCATGAAAAATGTCAAAAATGACAAATTTCAAGATGGCAAATGTCAAAGATGTCAAATGACAAATGTCACAATGCTAAATGTCAAAAATGAAAAATGTCACCATGAAAAATGTCAAAAATGACAAATTTCAAGATGGCAAATGTCAAAGATGTCAAATGACAAATGTCACAATGCTAAATGTCAAAAATGAAAAGTGTCACCATGAAAAATGTCAAAAATGACAAATTTCAAGATGACAAATGACAAATGTCACAATGCTAAATGTCAAAAATGAAAAGTGTCACCATGAAAAATGTCAAAAATGACAAATTTCAAGATGGCAAATGTCAAAGATGTCAAATGACAAATGTCGCAATGCTAAATGTCAAAAATGAAAAGTGTCACCATGAAAAATGTCAAAAATGACAAATTTCAAGATGGCAAATGTCAAAGAAGTCAAATGACAAATGTCACAATGCTAAATGTCAAAAATGAAAAATGTCACCATGAAAAATGTCAAAAATGACAAATTTCAAGATGGCAAATGTCAAAGATGTCAAATGACAAATGTCACAATGCTAAATGTCAAAAATAAAAAGTGTCAAAAATGACAAATTTCAAGATGGCAAATGTCTAAGATGTCAAATGACAAATGTCAGAATGCTAAATGTCAAAAATGAAAAGTGTCACCGTGAAAAATGTCAAAAATGACAAATTTCAAGATGGCAAATGTCAAAGATGTCAAATGACAAATGTCACAATGCTAAATGTCAAAAATGAAAAGTGTCACCATGAAAAATGTCAAAAATGACAAATTTCAAGAAGGCAAATGTCAAAGATGTCAAATGACAAATGTCACAATGCTAAATGTCAAAAATGAAAAGTGTCCCCATGAAAAATGTCCATAATGACAAATTTCAAGATGGCAAATGTCAAAGATGTCAAATGACAAATGTCACAATGCTAAATGTCAAAAATGAAAAGTGTAACCATGAAAAATGTCAAAAATGACAAATTTCAAGATGGCAAATGTCAAAGATGTCAAATGACAAATGTCACAATGCTAAATGTCAAAAATGAAAAGTGTCACCGTGAAAAATATCAAAAATGACAAATTTCAAGATGGCAAATGTCAAAACTGACAAATGTCACAATGCTAAATGTCAAAAATGAAAAGTGTCACCATGAAAAATGTCAAAAACGACAAATTTCAAGATGGCAAATGTCAAAGATGTCAAATGACAAATGTCACAATGCTAAATGTCAAAAATGAAAATTGTCCCCATGAAAAATGTCCATAATGACAAATTTCAAGATGGCAAATGTCAAAGATGTCAAATGACAAATGTCACAATGCTAAATGTCAAAAATGAAAAGTGTCACCATGAATAATGTCAAAAATGACAAATTTCAAGATGGCAAATGTCAAAGATGTCGAATATGACAAATATCACAATGCTAAATGTCAAAAATGAAAAGTGTCACCATGAAAAATGTCAAAAATGACAAATTTCAAGATGGCAAATGTCAAAGATGTCAAATGACAAATGTCACAATGCTAAATGTCAAAAATGAAAAATGTCACCATGAAAAATGTCAAAAATGACAAATTTCAAGATGGCAAATGACAAATGTCACAATGCTAAATGTCCAAAATGAAAAGTGTCACCGTGAAAAATGTCAAAAATGACAAATTTCAAGATGGCAAATTTCAAAACTGACAAATGTCACAATGCTAAATGTCAAAAATGATAAGTGTCACCATAAAAAATGTCAAAAATGACAAATTTCAAGATGGCAAATGTCCAAGATGTCAAATGACAAATGTCACAATGCTAAATGTCAAAAATGAAAAGTGTCAACATGAAAAATGTCAAAAATGACAAATTTCAAGATGGAAAATGTCAAAGATGTTAAATGACAAATGTCACAATGCTAAATGTCAAAAATGAAAAGTGTCAAAAATGACAAATTTCAAGATGGCAAATGTCTAAGATGTCAAATGACAAATGTCACAATGCTAAATGTCAAAAATGAAAAGTGTCACCGTGAAAAATGTCAAAAATGACAAATTTCAAGATGGCAAATGTCAAAGATGTCAAATGACAAATGTCACAATGCTAAATGTCACAAATGAAAAGTGTCACCATGAAAAATTTTAAAAATGACAAATTTCAAGATGGCAAATGTCAAATATGTCAAATGACAAATGGCACAATGCTAAATGTCAAAAATGAAAAGTGTCACCATGAAAAATGTCAAAAATGACAAATTTCAAGATGGCAAATGTCAAAGATGTTGAATATGACAAATGTCACAATGCTAAATGTTAATAATGAAAAGTGTAACCATGAAAAATGTCAAAAATGACAAATTTCAAGATGGCAAATGTCAAAGATGTCAAATTACAAATGTCACAATGCTAAATGTCAAAAATGAAAAGTGTCACCATGAAAAATGTTAAAAATGACAAATTTCAAGATGGCAAATATCAAAGATGTCAAATGACAAATGTCACAATGCTAAATGTCAAAAATGACAAATTTTAAAATGGCAAATGTCAAAGATGTCAAATGACAAATGTCACAATGCTAAATGTCAAAAATGAAAAGTGTCACCATGAAAAATGTCAAAAATGACAAATTTCAAGATGGCAAATATCAAAGATGTCAAATGACAAATGTCACAATGCTAAATGTCAAAAATGAAAAGTGTCACAATGAAAAATGTCAAAAATAACAAATTTCAAGATGGCAAATGTCAAAGATGTCAAATGACAAATGTCACAATGCTAAATGTCAAAAATGAAAAGTGTCACCATGAAAAATGTCAAAAATGACAAATTTCAAGATGGCAAATGTCAAAGATGTCAAATGACAAATGTCACAATGCTAAATGTCAAAAATGAAAAGTGTCACCATGAAAAATGTCAAAAATAACAAATTTCAAGATGGCAAATGTCAAAGATGTCAAATGACAAATGTCACAATGCTAAATGTCAAAAATGAAAAGTGTCAAAAATGACAAATTTCAAGATGGCAAATGTCTAAGATGTCAAATGACAAATGTCACAATGCTAAATGTCAAAAATGAAAAGTGTCACCGTGAAAAATGTCAAAAATGACAAATTTCAAGATGGCAAATGTCAAAGATGTCAAATGACAAATGTCACAATGCTAAATGTCAAAAATGAAAAGTGTCACCATGAAAAATGTCAAAAATGACAAATTTCAAGATAGCAAATGTCAAAGATGTCAAATGACAAATGTCACAATGCTAAATGTCAAAAATGAAAAGTGTCCCCATAAAAAATGTCAATAATGACAAATTTCAAGATGGCAAATGTCAAAGATGTCAAATGACAAATGTCACAATGCTAAATGTCAAAAATGAAAAGTGTCACCATGAAAAATGTCAAAAATGACAAATTTCAAGATGGCAAATGTCAAAGATGTCGAATATGACAAATGTCACAATGCTAAATGTTAAAAATGAAAAGTGTCACCATGAAAAATGTCAAAAATGACAAATTTCAAGATGGCAAATGTCAAAGATGTCAAATGACAAATGTCACAATGCTAAATGTCAAAAATGAAAAGTGTCACCATGAAAAATGTCAAAAATGACAAATTTCAAGATGGCAAATATCAAAGATGTCAAATGACAAATGTCACAATGCTAAATGTCAAAAATGAAAAGTGTCACCATAAAAAATGTCAAAAATGACAAATTTCAAGATGGCAAATATCAAAGATGTCAAATGAAAAATGTCACAATGCTAAATGTCAAAAATGAAAAGTGTCACCATGAAAAATGTCAAAAATGACAAATTTCAAGATGGCAAATGTCAAAGATGTCAAATGACAAATGTCACAATGCTAAATGTCAAAAATGAAAAGTGTCACCATAAAATGTCAAAAATGACAAATTTCAAGATGGCAAATGTCAAAGATGTCAAATGACAAATGTCACAATGCTAAATGTCAAAAATGAAAAGTGTCACCATGAAAAATGTCAAAAATGACAAATTTTAAGATGGCAAATGTCAAATGACAAATGTCACAATGCTAAATGTTAAAAATGAAAAGTGTCACCATGAAAAATGTCAAAAATGACAAATTTCAAGATGGCAAATGTCAAAACTGACAAATGTCACAATGCTAAATGTCAAAAATGATAAGTGTCACCATGAAAAATGTCAAAAATGACAAATTTCAAGATGGCAAATGTCAAAGATGTCAAATGACAAATGTCACAATGCTAAATGTCAAAAATGAAAAGTGTCACCATGAAAAATGTCAATAATGACAAATTTCAAGACGGCAAATGTCAAAGATGTCAAATGACAAATGTCACAATGCTAAATGTCAAAAATGAAAAGTGTCACCATGAAAAATGTCAAAAATGACAAATTTTAAGATGACAAATGACAAATGTCACAATGCTAAATGTCAAAAATGAAAAGTGTCACCATGAAAAATGTCAAAAATGACAAATTTCAAGATGGCAAATGTCAAAGATGTCAAATGACAAATGTCGCAATGCTAAATGTCAAAAATGAAAAGTGTCACCATGAAAAATGTCAAAAATGACAAATGTCAAGATGGCAAATGTCAAAAAAGTCAAATGACAAATGTCACAATGCTAAATGTCAAAAATGAAAAATGTCACCATAAAAAATGTCAAAAATGACAAATTTCAAGATGGCAAATGTCAAAGATGTCAAATGACAAATGTCACAATGCTAAATGTTAAAATAAAAAGTGTCAAAAATGACAAATTTCAAGATGGCAAATGTCTAAGATGTCAAATGACAAATGTCAGAATGCTAAATGTCAAAAATGAAAAGTGTCACCGTGAAAAATGTCAAAAATGACAAATTTCAAGATGGCAAATGTCAAAGATGTCAAATGACAAATGTCACAATGCTAAATGTCAAAAATGAAAAGTGTCACCATGAAAAATGTCAAAAATGACAAATTTCAAGAAGGCAAATGTCAAAGATGTCAAATGACAAATGTCACAATGCTAAATGTCAAAAATGAAAAGTGTCCCCATGAAAAATGTCCATAATGACAAATTTCAAGATGGCAAATGTCAAAGATGTCAAATGACAAATGTCACAATGCTAAATGTCAAAAATGAAAAGTGTCACCATGAAAAATGTCAAAAATGACAAATTTCAAGATGGCAAATGTCAAAGATGTCAAATGACAAATGTCACAATGCTAAATGTCAAAAATGAAAAGTGTCACCGTGAAAAATGTCAAAAATGACAAATTTCAAGATGGCAAATGTCAAAACTGACAAATGTCACAATGCTAAATGTCAAAAATGAAAAGTGTCACCATGAAAAATGTCAAAAATGACAAATTTCAAGATGGCAAATGTCAAAGATGTCAAATGACAAATGTCACAATGCTAAATGTCAAAAATGAAAATTGTCCCCATGAAAAATGTCCATAATGACAAATTTCAAGATGGCAAATGTCAAAGATGTCAAATGACAAATGTCACAATGCTAAATGTCAAAAATGAAAAGTGTCACCATGAATAATGTCAAAAATGACAAATTTCAAGATGGCAAATGTCAAAGATGTCGAATATGACAAATATCACAATGCTAAATGTCAAAAATGAAAAGTGTCACCATGAAAAATGTCAAAAATGACCAATTTCAAGATGGCAAATGTCAAAGATGTCAAATGACAAATGTCACAATGCTAAATGTCAAAAATGAAAAATGTCACCATGAAAAATGTCAAAAATGACAAATTTCAAGATGGCAAATGTCAAAGATGTCAAATGACAAATGTCACAATGCTAAATGTCCAAAATGAAAAGTGTCACCGTGAAAAATGTCAAAAATGACAAATTTTAAGATGGCAAATGTCAAAACTGACAAATGTCACAATCCTAAATGTCAAAAATGATAAGTGTCACCATAAAAAATGTCAAAAATGACAAATTTCAAGATGGCAAATGTCCAAGATGTCAAATGACAAATGTCACAATGCTAAATGTCAAAAATGAAAAGTGTCAACATGAAAAATGTCAAAAATGACAAATTTCAAGATGGAAAATGTCAAAGATGTTAAATGACAAATGTCACAATGCTAAATGTCAAAAATGAAAAGTGTCACCGTGAAAAATGTCAAAAATGACAAATTTCAAGATGGCAAATGTCAAAGATGTCAAATGACAAATGTCACAATGCTAAATGTCAAAAATGAAAAGTGTCACCATGAAAAATTTTAAAAATGACAAATTTCAAGATGGCAAATGTCAAAGATGTCAAATGACAAATGGCACAATGCTAAATGTCAAAAATGAAAAGTGTCACCATGAAAAATGTCAAAAATGACAAATTTCAAGATGGCAAATGTCAAAGATGTTGAATATGACAAATGTCACAATGCTAAATGTTAAAAATGAAAAGTGTCACCATGAAAAATGTCAAAAATGACAAATTTCAAGATGGCAAATGTCAAAGATGTCAAATGACAAATGTCACAATGCTAAATGTCAAAAATGAAAAGTGTCACCATGAAAAATGTTAAAAATAACAAATTTCAAGATGGCAAATATCAAAGATGTCAAATGACAAATGTCACAATGCTAAATGTCAAAAATGACAAATTTTAAGATGGCAAATGTCAAAGATGTCAAATGACAAATGTCACAATGCTAAATGTCAAAAATGAAAAGTGTCACCATGAAAAATGTCAAAAATGACAAATTTCAAGATGGCAAATATCAAAGATGTCAAATGACAAATGTCACAATGCTAAATGTCAAAAATGAAAAGTGTCACCATGAAAAATGTCAAAAATGACAAATTTCAAGATGGCAAATATCAAAGATGTCAAATGACAAATGTCACAATGCTAAATGTCAAAAATGAAAAGTGTCACCATGAAAAATGTCAAAAATGACAAATTTCAAGATGGCAAATGTCAAAGATGTCAAATGACAAATGTCACAATGCTAAATGTCAAAAATGAAAAGTGTCACCATGAAAAATGTCAAAAATAACAAATTTCAAGATGGCAAATGTCAAAGATGTCAAATGACAAATGTCACAATGCTAAATGTCAAAAATGAAAAGTGTCACCATGAAAAATGTCAAAAATGACAAATTTCAAGATGGCAAATGTCAAAACTGACAAATGTCACAATGCTAAATGTCAAAAATGATAAGTGTCACCATGAAAAATGTCAAAAATGACAAATTTTAAGATGGCAAATATCCAAGATGTCAAATGACAAATGTCACAATGCTAAATGTCAAAAATGACAAATTTCAAGATGGCAAATGTCAAAGATGTCAAATGACAAATGTCACAATGCTAAATGTCAAAAATGAAAAGTGTGACCATGAAAAATGTCAAAAATGACAAATTTCAAGATGGCAAATGTCAAAGATGTCAAATGACAAATGTCACAATGCTAAATGTCAAAAATGAAAAGTGTCACCATGAGAAATGTCAAAAATGACAAATTTCAAGATGGCAAATGTCAAAACTGACAAATGTCACAATGCTAAATGTCAATAATGAAAAGTGTCACCGTGAAAAATGTCAAAAATGACAAATTTCAAGATGGCAAATGTCAAAGATGTCAAATGACAAATGTCACAATGCTAAATGTCAAAAATGAAAAGTGTCACCATGAAAAATGTCAAAAATGACAAATTTCAAGATGGCAAATGTCAAAGATGTCAAATGACAAATGTCACAATGCTAAATGTCAAAAATGAAAAGTGTCCCCATAAAATATGTCAATAATGACAAATTTCAAGATGGCAACTGTCAAAGATGTCAAATGACAAATGTCACAATGCTAAATGTCAAAAATGAAAAGTGTCACCATGAAAAATGTCAAAAATGACAAATTTCAAGATGGCAAATGTCAAAGATGTCGAATATGACAAATGTCACAATGCTAAATGTCAAAAATAAAAAGTGTTACCATAAAAAATGTCAAAAATGACAAATTTCAAGATGGCAAATGTCAAAGATGTCAAATGACAAATGTCACAATGCTAAATGTCAAAACTGAAAAGTGTCACCAAGAAAAATGTCAAAAATGACAAATTTCAAGATGGCAAATGTCAAAGATGTCAAATGACAAATGTCACAATGCTAAATGCCAAAAATGAAAAGTGTCACCATAAAATGTCAAAAATGACAAATTTCAAGATGGCAAATGTCAAAGATGTCAAATGACAAATGTCACAATGCTAAATGTCAAAAATGAAAAGTGTCACCATGAAAAATGTCAAAAATGACAAATTTCAAGATGGCAAATGTCAAAACTGTTAAATGTCACAATGCTAAATGTCAAAAAGGATAAGTGTCACCATAAAAAATGTCAAAAATGACAAATTTCAAGATGGCAAATGTCCAAGATGTCAAATGACAAATGTCACAATGCTAAATGTCAAAAATGAAAAGTGTCACCATGAAAAATGTCAAAAATGACAAATTTCAAGATGGAAAATGTCAAAGATGTCAAATGACAAATGTCACAATGCTAAATGTCAAAAATGAAAAGTGTCAAAAATGACAAATTTCAAGATGGCAAATGTCTAAGATGTCAAATGACAAATGTCACAATGCTAAATGTCAAAAATGAAAAGTGTCACCGTGAAAAATGTCAAAAATGACAAATTTCAAGATGGCAAATGTCAAAGATGTCAAATGACAAATGTCACAATGCTAAATGTCAAAAATGAAAAGTGTCACCATGAAAAATGTCAAAAATGACAAATTTCAAGATAGCAAATGTCAAAGATGTCAAATGACAAATGTCACAATGCTAAATGTCAAAAATGAAAAGTGTCCCCATGAAAAATGTCAATAATGACAAATTTCAAGATGGCAAATGTCAAAGATGTCAAATGACAAATGTCACAATGCTAAATGTCAAAAATGAAAAGTGTCACCATGAAAAATGTCAAAAATGACAAATTTCAAGATGGCAAATGTCAAAGATGTCGAATATGACAAATGTCACAATGCTAAATGTTAAAAATGAAAAGTGTCAGCATGAAAAATGTCAAAAATGACAAATTTCAAGATGGCAAATGTCAAAGATGTCAAATGACAAATGTCACAATGCTAAATGTCAAAAATGAAAAGTGTCACCATGAAAAATGTCAAAAATGACAAATTTTAAGATGGCAAATATCAAAGATGTCAAATGACAAATGTCACAATGCTAAATGTCAAAAATGACAAATTTCAAGATGGCAAATATCAAAGATGTCAAATGACAAATGTCACAATGCTAAATGTCAAAAATGAAAAGTGTCACCATGAAAAATGTCAAAAATGACAAATTTCAAGATGGCAAATATCAAAGATGTCAAATGAAAAATGTCACAATGCTAAATGTCAAAAATGAAAAGTGTCACCATGAAAAATGTCAAAAATAACAAATTTCAAGATGGCAAATGTCAAAGATGTCAAATGACAAATGTCACAATGCTAAATGTCAAAAATGAAAAGTGTCACCATGAAAAATGTCAAAAATGACAAATTTCAAGATGGCAAATGTCAAAGATGTCAAATGCCAAATGTCACAATGCTAAAAGTCAAAAATGAAAAGTGTCACCATAAAATGTCAAAAATGACAAATTTCAAGATGGCAAATGTCAAAACTGACAAATGTCACAATGCTAAATGTCAAAAATGATAAGTGTCACCATAAAAAATGTCAAAAATGACAAATTTCAAGATAGCAAATGTCCAAGATGTCAAATGACAAATGTCACAATGCTAAATGTCAAAAATGAAAAGTGTCACCATAAAAAATGTCAAAAATGACAAATTTCAAGATGGCAAATGTCAAAGATGTCAAATGACAAATGTCACAATGCTAAATGTCAAAAATGAAAAGTGTCACCATGAAAAATGTCAAAAATAACAAATTTCAAGATGGCAAATGTCAAAGATGTCAAATGACAAATGTCACAATGCTAAATGTCAAAAATGAAAAGTGTCACCATGAAAAATGTCAAAAATGACAAATTTCAAGATGGCAAATGTCAAAACTGACAAATGTCACAATGCTAAATGTCAAAAATGATAAGTGTCACCATGAAAAATGTCAAAAATGACAAATTTTAAGATGGCAAATATCCAAGATGTCAAATGACAAATGTCAGAATGCTAAATGTCAAAAATGACATATTTCAAGATGGCAAATGTCAAAGATGTCAAATGACAAATGTCACAATGCTAAATGTCAAAAATGAAAAGTGTGACCATGAAAAATGTCAAAAATGACAAATTTCAAGATGGCAAATGTCAAAGATGTCAAATGACAAATGTCACAATGCTAAATGTCAAAAATGAAAAGTGTCACCATGAGAAATGTCAAAAATGACAAATTTCAAGATGGCAAATGTCAAAACTGACAAATGTCACAATGCTAAATGTCAATAATGAAAAGTGTCACCGTGAAAAATGTCAAAAATGACAAATTTCAAGATGGCAAATGTCAAAGATGTCAAATGACAAATGTCACAATGCTAAATGTCAAAAATGAAAAGTGTCACCATGAAAAATGTCAAAAATGACAAATTTCAAGATGGCAAATGTCAAAGATGTCAAATGACAAATGTCACAATGCTAAATGTCAAAAATGAAAAGTGTCCCCATAAAATATGTCAATAATGACAAATTTCAAGATGGCAACTGTCAAAGATGTCAAATGACAAATGTCACAATGCTAAATGTCAAAAATGAAAAGTGTCACCATGAAAAATGTCAAAAATGACAAATTTCAAGATGGCAAATGTCAAAGATGTCGAATATGACAAATGTCACAATGCTAAATGTCAAAAATAAAAAGTGTTACCATAAAAAATGTCAAAAATGACAAATTTCAAGATGGCAAATGTCAAAGATGTCAAATGACAAATGTCACAATGCTAAATGTCAAAACTGAAAAGTGTCACCAAGAAAAATGTCAAAAATGACAAATTTCAAGATGGCAAATGTCAAAGATGTCAAATGACAAATGTCACAATGCTAAATGTCAAAAATGAAAAGTGTCACCATAAAATGTCAAAAATGACAAATTTCAAGATGGCAAATGTCAAAGATGTCAAATGACAAATGTCACAATGCTAAATGTCAAAAATGAAAAGTGTCACCATGAAAAATGTCAAAAATGACAAATTTCAAGATGGCAAATGTCAAAACTGTTAAATGTCACAATGCTAAATGTCAAAAATGATAAGTGTCACCATAAAAAATGTCAAAAATGACAAATTTCAAGATGGCAAATGTCCAAGATGTCAAATGACAAATGTCACAATGCTAAATGTCAAAAATAAAAAGTGTCACCATGAAAAATGTCAAAAATGACAAATTTCAAGATGGAAAATGTCAAAGATGTCAAATGACAAATGTCACAATGCTAAATGTCAAAAATTGAAAAGTGTCAAAAATGACAAATTTCAAGATGGCAAATGTCTAAGATGTCAAATGACAAATGTCACAATGCTAAATGTCAAAAATGAAAAGTGTCACCGTGAAAAATGTCAAAAATGACAAATTTCAAGATGGCAAATGTCAAAGATGTCAAATGACAAATGTCACAATGCTAAATGTCAAAAATGAAAAGTGTCACCATGAAAAATGTCAAAAATGACAAATTTCAAGATAGCAAATGTCAAAGATGTCAAATGACAAATGTCACAATGCTAAATGTCAAAAATGAAAAGTGTCCCCATGAAAAATGTCAATTATGACAAATTTCAAGATGGCAAATGTCAAAGATGTCAAATGACAAATGTCACAATGCTAAATGTCAAAAATGAAAAGTGTCACTATGAAAAATGTCAAAAATGTCAAATTTCAAGATGGCAAATGTCAAAGATGTCGAATATGACAAATGTCACAATGCTAAATGTTAAAAATGAAAAGTGTCACCATGAAAAATGTCAAAAATGACAAATTTCAAGATGGCAAATGTCAAAGATGTCAAATGACAAATGTCACAATGCTAAATGTCAAAAATGAAAAGTGTCACCATGAAAAATGTCAAATATGACAAATTTTAAGATGGCAAATATCAAAGATGTCAAATGACAAATGTCACAATGCTAAATGTCAAAAATGACAAATTTCAAGATGGCAAATATCAAAGATGTCAAATGACAAATGTCACAATGCTAAATGTCAAAAATGAAAAGTGTCACCATGAAAAATGTCAAAAATGACAAATTTCAAGATGGCAAATATCAAAGATGTCAAATGAAAAATGTCACAATGCTAAATGTCAAAAATGAAAAGTGTCACCATGAAAAATGTCAAAAATAACAAATTTCAAGATGGCAAATGTCAAAGATGTCAAATGACAAATGTCACAATGCTAAATGTCAAAAATGAAAAGTGTCACCATGAAAAATGTCAAAAATGACAAATTTCAAGATGGCAAATGTCAAAGATGTCAAATGACAAATGTCACAATGCTAAAAGTCAAAAATGAAAAGTGTCACCATAAAATGTCAAAAATGACAAATTTTAAGATGGCAAATGTCAAAACTGACAAATGTCACAATGCTAAATGTCAAAAATGATAAGTGTCACCATAAAAAATGTCAAAAATGACAAATTTCAAGATAGCAAATGTCCAAGATGTCAAATGACAAATGTCACAATGCTAAATGTCAAAAATGAAAAGTGTCACCATGAAAAATGTCAAAAATGACAAATTTCAAGATGGAAAATGTCAAAGATGTCAAATGACAAATGTCACAATGCTAAATGTCAAAAATGAAAAGTGTCAAAAATGAAAAGTGTCAAAAATGACAAATTTCAAGATGGCTAATGTCTAAGATGTCAAATGACAAATGTCACAATGCTAAATGTCAAAAATGAAAAGTGTCACCGTGAAAAAGGTCAAAAATGACACATTTCAAAATGGCAAATGTCAGAGATGTCAAATGACAAATGTCACAATGCTAAATGTCAAAAATGAAAAGTGTCACCATGAAAAATGTCAAAAATGACAAATTTCAAGATGGCAAATGTCAAAGATGTCAAATGACAAATGTCACAATGCTAAATGTCAAGAATGAAAAGTGTCACCATGAAAAAAGTCAAAAATGACAAATTTCAAGATGGCAAATGTCAAAGATGTCGAATATGACAAATGTCACAATGCTAAATGTCAAAAATGAAAAGTGTCATCATGGAAAATGTCAAAAATGACAAATTTCAAGATGGAAAATGTCAAAGATGTCAAATGACAAATGTCACAACGCTAAAAGTCAAAAATGAAAAGTGTCACCATGAAAAATGTCAAAAATGACAAATTTCAAGATGGCAAATATCAAAGATGTCAAATGACAAATGTCACAATGCTTAATGTCAAAAATGACAAATTTCAAGATGGCAAATATCAAAGATGTCAAATGACAAATGTCACAATGCTAAATGTCAAAAATGAAAAGTGTCACCATGAAAAATGACAAATTTCAAGATGGCAAAAATCAAAGATGTCAAATGACAAATGTCACAATGCTAAATGTCAAAAATGAAAAGTGTCACCATGAAAAATGTCAAAACTAACAAATTTCAAGATGGCAAATGTCAAAGATGTCAAATGACAAATGTCACAATGCTAAATGTCAAAAATGAAAAGTGTCACCATGAAAAATGTCAAAAATGACAAATTTCAAGATGGCAAATGTCAAAGATGTCAAATGACAAATGTCACAATGCTAAATGTCAAAAATGAAAAGTGTCACCATGAAAAATGTCAAAAATAACAAATTTCAAGATGGCAAATGTCAAAGATGTCAAATGACAAATGTCACAATGCTAAATGTCAAAAATGAAAAGTGTCACCATGAAAAATGTCAAAAATGACAAATTTCAAGATGGCAAATGTCAAAACTGACAAATGTCACAATGCTAAATGTCAAAAATGATAAGTGTCACCATGAAAAATGTCAAAAATGACAAATTTCAAGATAACAAATGTCCAAGATGTCAAATGACAAATGTCACAATGCTAAATGTCAAAAATGACAAATTTCAAGATGGCAAATGTCAAAGATGTCAAATGACAACTGTCACAATGCTAAATGTCAAAAATAAAAAGTGTCTCCATGAAAAATGTCAAAAATGACAAATTTCAAGATGGCAAATGTCAAAGATGTCAAATGACAAATGTCACAATGCTAAATGTCAAAAATGAAAAGTGTTACCATGAAAAATGTCAAAAATGACAAATTTCAAGATGGCAAATGTCAAAGCTGACAAATGTCACAATGCTAAATGTCACAAATGATAAGTGTCACCATGAAAAATGTCAAAAATGACAAATTTCAAGATGGCAAATGTCCAAGATGTCAAATGACAAATGTCACAATGCTAAATGTCAAAAATGAAAAGTGTCACTATAAAAAATGTCAAAAATGACAAATTTCAAGATGGCAAATGTCAAAGATGTCAAATGACAAATGTCACAATGCTAAATGTCAAAAATGAAAAGTGTCAAAAATGACAAATTTCAAGATGGCAAATGTCTAAGATGTCAAATGACAAATGTCACAATGCTAAATGTCAAAAATGAAAAGTGTCACCGTGAAAAATGTCAAAAATGACATCTTTCAAGATGGCAAATGTCAAAGATGTCAAATGACAAATGTCACAATGCTAAATGGCAAAAATGAAAAGTGTCACCATGAAAAATGTCAAAAATGACAAATTTCAAGATGGCAAATGTCAAAGATGTCAAATGACAAATGTCACAATGCTAAATGTCAAAAATGAAAAGTGTCTCCATGAAAAATGTCAAAAATGACAAATTTCAAGATGGCAAATGTCAAAGATGTCAAATGACAAATGTCACAATGCTAAATGTCAAAACTGAAAAGTGTCACCATGAAAAATGTCAAAAATGACAAATTTCAAGATGGCAAATGTCAAAACTGACAAATGTCACAATGCCAAATGTCAAAAATGATAAGTGTCACCATGAAAAATGTCCAAAATTACAAATTTCAAGATGGCAAATGTCCAAGATGTCAAATGACAAATGTCACAATGCTAAATGTCAAAAATGAAAAGTGTCACCATAAAAAATGTCAAAAATGACAAATTTCAAGATAGCAAATGTCAAAGATGTCAAATAACAAATGTCACAATGCTAAATGTTAAAAATGAAAAGTGTCAAAAATGACAAATTTCAAGATGGCAAAAGTCTAAGATGTCAAATCACAAATGTCACAATGCTAAATGTCAAAAATGAAAAAAGTCACCGTGAAAAATGTCAAAAATGACAAATTTCAAGATGGCAAATGTCAAAGATGTCAAACGACAAATGTCACAATGCTAAATGGCAAAAATGAAAAGTGTCACCATGAAAAATGTCAAAAATGACAAATTTCAAGATGGCAAATGTCAAAGATGTCAAATGACGAATGTCACAATGCTAAATGTCAAAAATGAAAAGTGTCCCCATGAAAAATGTCAATAATGACAAATTCCAAGATGGCAAATGTCAAAGATGTAAAATGACAAATGTCACAATGCTAAATGTCAAAAATGAAAAGTGTCACCATGAAAAATGTCAAAAATGACAAATTTCAAGATGGCAAATGTCAAAGATGTTGAATATGACAAATGTCACAATGCTAAATGTCAAAAATGAAAAGTGTCACCATGAAAAATGTCAAAAATGACAAATTTCAAGATGGCAAATGTCAAAGATGTCAAATGACAAATGTCACAATGCTAAATGTCAAAAATGAAAAGTGTCACCATGAAAAATGTCAAAAATGACAAATTTCAAGATGGCAAATATTAAAGATGTCAAATGACAAATGTCACATTGCTAAATGTAAAAAATGACAAATTTCAAGATGGCAAATGTCAAAGATGTCAAATGACAAATGTCACAATGCTAAATGTCAAAAGTGAAAAGTGTCACCATGAAAAATGTAAAAAATGACAAATTTCAAGATGGCAAATGTCAAAGATGTCAAATGACAAATGTCACAATGCTAAATGTCAAAAATGAAAAGTGTCACCATGAAAAATGTCAAAAATAACAAATTTCAAGATGGCAAATGTCAAAGATGTCAAATGACAAATGTCACAATGCTAAATGTCAAAAATGACAAATTTCAAGATGGCGAATGTCAAAGATGTCAAATGACAAATGTCACAATGCTAAATGTCAAAAATGAAAAGTGTCACCATGAAAAATGTCAAAAATGACAAATTTCAAGATAGCAAATGTCAAAACTGACAAATGTCACAATGCTAAATGTCAAAAATGACAAATTTTAAAATGGAAAATGTCAAAGATGTCAAATGACAAATGTCACAATGCTAAATGTCAAAAATGAAAAGTGTCACCATGAAAAATGTCAAAAATGACAAATTTCAAGATGGCAAATGTCAAAGATGTCAAATGACAAATGTCACAATGCTAAATGTCAAAAATGAAAAGTGTCACCATGAAAAATGTCAAAAATAACAAATTTCAAGATGGCAAATGTCAAAGATGTCAAATGACAAATGTCACAATGCTAAATGTCAAAAATGAAATGTGTCACCATAAAAAATGTCAAAAATGACAAATTTCAAGATGACAAATGTCAAAACTGACAAATGTCACAATGCTAAATGTCAAAAATGATAAGTGTCACCATGAAAAATGTCAAAAATGACAAATTTCAAGATGGCAATTGTCCACGATGTCAAATGACAAATGTCACAATGCTAAATGTCAAAAATGACAAATTTTAAGATGGCAAATGTCAAAGATGTCGAATATGACAAATGTCACAATGCTAAATGTCAAAAATGAAAAGTGTCACCATGAAAAATGTCAAAAATGACAAATTTCAAGATGGCAAATGTCAAAGATGTCAAATGATAAATGTCACAATGCTAAATGTCAAAAATGAAAAGTGTCACCATGAAAAATGTCAAAAATGACAAATTTCAAGATGGCAAATATCAAAGATGTCAAATGACAAATGTCACAATGCTAAATGTCAAAAATGACAAATTTCAAGATGGCAAATGTCAAAAATGTCAAATGACAAATGTCACAATGCTAAATGTCAAAAATGAAAAGTGTCACCATAACATGTCAAAAATGACAAATTTCAAGATGGCAAATGTCAAAGATGTCAAATGACAAATGTCACAATGCTAAATGTCAAAAATAAAAAGTGTCACCATAAAAAATGTCAAAAATAACAAATTTCAAGATGGCAAATGTCAAAGATGTCAAATGACAAATGTCGCAATGCTAAATGCCAAAAATGAAAAGTGTCACCATGAAAAATGTCAAAAATGACAAATTTCAAGATGGCAAATGTCAAAGATGTCAAATGACAAATGTCACAATGCTAAATGTCAAAAATGAAAAGTGTCACCATGAAAAATGTCAAAAATAACAAATTTCAAGATGGCAAATGTCAAAGATGTCAAATGACAAATGTCACAATGCTAAATGTCAAAAATGAAAAGTGTCACCATAAAATATGTCAAAAATGACAAATTTCAAAATGGCAAATGTAAAAACTGACAAATGTCACAATGCTAAATGTCAAAAATGATAAGTGTCACCATAAAAAATGTCAAAAATGACAAATTTCAAGATGGCAAATGTCCAAGATGTCAAATGACAAATGTCACAATGCTAAATGTCAAAAATGACAAATTTCAAGATGGCAAATGTCTAAGATGTCAAATGACAAATGTCAAAAATGAAAAGTGTCACCGTGAAAAATGTCAAAAATGACAAATTTCAAGATGGCAAATGTCAAAGATATCAAATGACAAATGTCACAATGCTAAATGGCAAAAATGAAAAGTGTCACCATGAAAAATGTCAAAAATGACAAATTTCAAGATGGCAAATGTCAAAGATGTCAAATGACGAATGTCACAATGCTAAATGTCAAAAATGAAAAGTTTCCCCATGAAAAATGTCAATAATGACAAATTTCAAGATGGCAATTGTCAAAGATGTCAAATGACAAATGTCACAATGCTAAATGTCAAAAATGAAAAGTGTCACCATGAAAAATGTCAAAAATGACAAATTTCAAGATGGCAAATGTCAAAGATGTCAATTGACAAATGTCACAATGCTAAATGTCAAAAATGAAAAATGTCAAAAATGACAAATTTCAAGATGGCAAATGTCCAAGATGTCAAATGACAAATGTCACTATGCTAAATGTCAAAAATGAAAAGTGTCACCATGAAAAATGTCAAAAATGACAAATTTCAAGATGGAAAATGTCAAAGATGTCAAATGACAAATGTCACAATGCTAAATGTCAAAAATGAAAAGTGTAAAAAATGACAAATTTCAAGATGGCAAATGTCTAAGATGTCAAATGACAAATGTCACAATGCTAAATGTCAAAAATGAAAAGTGTCACCGTGAAAAATGTCAAAAATGACAAATTTCAAGATGGCAAATGTCAAAGATGTCAAATGACAAATGTCACAATGCTAAATGTAAAAAATGAAAAGTGTCACCATGAAAAATGTCAAAAATGACAAATTTTAAGATGGCAAATGTCAAAACTGACAAATGTCACAATGCTAAATGTCAAAAATGATAAGTGTCACCATGAAAAATGTCAAAAATGACAAATTTCAAGATGGCAAATGTCCAAGATGTCAAATGACAAATGTCACTATGCTAAATGTCAAAAATGAAAAGTGTCACCATGAAAAATGTCAAAAATGACAAATTTCAAGATGACAAATGTCAAAACTGACAAATGTCACAATGCTAAATGTCAAAAATGATAAGTGTCACCATGAAAAATGTCAAAAATGACAAATTTCAAGATGGCAATTGTCCACGATGTCAAATGACAAATGTCACAATGCTAAATGTCAAAAATGACAAATTTTAAGATGGCAAATGTCAAAGATGTCGAATATGACAAATGTCACAATGCTAAATGTCAAAAATGAAAAGTGTCACCATGAAAAATGTCAAAAATGACAAATTTCAAGATGGCAAATGTCAAAGATGTCAAATGATAAATGTCACAATGCTAAATGTCAAAAATGAAAAGTGTCACCATGAAAAATGTCAAAAATGACAAATTTCAAGATGGCAAATATCAAAGATGTCAAATGACAAATGTCACAATGCTAAATGTCAAAAATGAAAAGTGTCACCATGAAAAATGTCAAAAATGACAAATTTCAAGATGGCAAATGTCAAAGATGTTGAATATGACAAATGTCACAATGCTAAATGTCAAAAATGAAAAGTGTCACCATGAAAAATGTCAAAAATGACAAATTTCAAGATGGCAAATGTCAAAGATGTCAAATGACAAATGTCACAATGCTAAATGTCAAAAATGAAAAGTGTCACCATGAAAAATGTCAAAAATGACAAATTTCAAGATGGCAAATATTAAAGATGTCAAATGACAAATGTCACATTGCTAAATGTCAAAAATGACAAATTTCAAGATGGCAAATGTCAAAGATGTCAAATGACAAATGTCACAATGCTAAATGTCAAAAGTGAAAAGTGTCACCATGAAAAATGTCAAAAATGACAAATTTCAAGATGGCAAATGTCAAAGATGTCAAATGACAAATGTCACAATGCTAAATGTCAAAAATGAAAAGTGTCACCATGAAAAATGTCAAAAATAACAAATTTCAAGATGGCAAATGTCAAAGATGTCAAATGACAAATGTCACAATGCTAAATGTCAAAAATGACAAATTTCAAGATGGCGAATGTCAAAGATGTCAAATGACAAATGTCACAATGCTAAATGTCAAAAATGAAAAGTGTCACCATGAAAAATGTCAAAAATGACAAATTTCAAGATAGCAAATGTCAAAACTGACAAATGTCACAATGCTAAATGTCAAAAATGACAAATTTTAAAATGGAAAATGTCAAAGATGTCAAATGACAAATGTCACAATGCTAAATGTCAAAAATGAAAAGTGTCACCATGAAAAATGTCAAAAATGACAAATTTCAAGATGGCAAATGTCAAAGATGTCAAATGACAAATGTCACAATGCTAAATGTCAAAAATGAAAAGTGTCACCATGAAAAATGTCAAAAATAACAAATTTCAAGATGGCAAATGTCAAAGATGTCAAATGACAAATGTCACAATGCTAAATGTCAAAAATGAAATGTGTCACCATAAAAAATGTCAAAAATGACAAATTTCAAGATGACAAATGTCAAAACTGACAAATGTCACAATGCTAAATGTCAAAAATGATAAGTGTCACCATGAAAAATGTCAAAAATGACAAATTTCAAGATGGCAATTGTCCACGATGTCAAATGACAAATGTCACAATGCTAAATGTCAAAAATGACAAATTTTAAGATGGCAAATGTCAAAGATGTCGAATATGACAAATGTCACAATGCTAAATGTCAAAAATGAAAAGTGTCACCATGAAAAATGTCAAAAATGACAAATTTCAAGATGGCAAATGTCAAAGATGTCAAATGATAAATGTCACAATGCTAAATGTCAAAAATGAAAAGTGTCACCATGAAAAATGTCAAAAATGACAAATTTCAAGATGGCAAATATCAAAGATGTCAAATGACAAATGTCACAATGCTAAATGTCAAAAATGACAAATTTCAAGATGGCAAATGTCAAAAATGTCAAATGACAAATGTCACAATGCTAAATGTCAAAAATGAAAAGTGTCACCATAACATGTCAAAAATGACAAATTTCAAGATGGCAAATGTCAAAGATGTCAAATGACAAATGTCACAATGCTAAATGTCAAAAATAAAAAGTGTCACCATAAAAAATGTCAAAAATAACAAATTTCAAGATGGCAAATATCAAAGATGTCAAATGACAAATGTCGCAATGCTAAATGCCAAAAATGAAAAGTGTCACCATGAAAAATGTCAAAAATGACAAATTTCAAGATGGCAAATGTCAAAGATGTCAAATGACAAATGTCACAATGCTAAATGTCAAAAATGAAAAGTGTCACCATGAAAAATGTCAAAAATAACAAATTTCAAGATGGCAAATGTCAAAGATGTCAAATGACAAATGTCACAATGCTAAATGTCAAAAATGAAAAGTGTCACCATAAAATATGTCAAAAATGACAAATTTCAAAATGGCAAATGTAAAAACTGACAAATGTCACAATGCTAAATGTCAAAAATGATAAGTGTCACCATAAAAAATGTCAAAAATGACAAATTTCAAGATGGCAAATGTCCAAGATGTCAAATGACAAATGTCACAATGCTAAATGTCAAAAATGACAAATTTCAAGATGGCAAATGTCTAAGATGTCAAATGACAAATGTCAAAAATGAAAAGTGTCACCGTGAAAAATGTCAAAAATGACAAATTTCAAGATGGCAAATGTCAAAGATATCAAATGACAAATGTCACAATGCTAAATGGCAAAAATGAAAAGTGTCACCATGAAAAATGTCAAAAATGACAAATTTCAAGATGGCAAATGTCAAAGATGTCAAATGACGAATGTCACAATGCTAAATGTCAAAAATGAAAAGTTTCCCCATGAAAAATGTCAATAATGACAAATTTCAAGATGGCAATTGTCAAAGATGTCAAATGACAAATGTCACAATGCTAAATGTCAAAAATGAAAAGTGTCACCATGAAAAATGTCAAAAATGACAAATTTCAAGATGGCAAATGTCAAAGATGTCAATTGACAAATGTCACAATGCTAAATGTCAAAAATGAAAAATGTCAAAAATGACAAATTTCAAGATGGCAAATGTCCAAGATGTCAAATGACAAATGTCACTATGCTAAATGTCAAAAATGAAAAGTGTCACCATGAAAAATGTCAAAAATGACAAATTTCAAGATGGAAAATGTCAAAGATGTCAAATGACAAATGTCACAATGCTAAATGTCAAAAATGAAAAGTGTAAAAAATGACAAATTTCAAGATGGCAAATGTCTAAGATGTCAAATGACAAATGTCACAATGCTAAATGTCAAAAATGAAAAGTGTCACCGTGAAAAATGTCAAAAATGACAAATTTCAAGATGGCAAATGTCAAAGATGTCAAATGACAAATGTCACAATGCTAAATGTAAAAAATGAAAAGTGTCACCATGAAAAATGTCAAAAATGACAAATTTTAAGATGGCAAATGTCAAAACTGACAAATGTCACAATGCTAAATGTCAAAAATGATAAGTGTCACCATGAAAAATGTCAAAAATGACAAATTTCAAGATGGCAAATGTCCAAGATGTCAAATGACAAATGTCACTATGCTAAATGTCAAAAATGAAAAGTGTCACCATGAAAAATGTCAAAAATGACAAATTTCAAGATGGAAAATGTCAAAGATGTCAAATGACAAATGTCACAATGCTAACTGTCAAAAATGAAAAGTGTCAAAAATGACAAATTTCAAGATGGCAAATGTCTAAGATGTCAAATGACAAATGTCACAATGCTAAATGTCAAAAATGAAAAGTGTCACCGTGAAAAATGTCAAAAATGACAAATTTCAAGATGGCAAATGTCAAAGATGTCAAATGACAAATGTCACAATGCTAAATGTCAAAAATGAAAAGTGTCACCATGAAAAATGTCAATAATGACAAATTTCAAGACGGCAAATGTCAAAGATGTCAAATGACAAATGTTACAATGCTAAATGTCAAAAATGAAAAGTGTCACCATGAAAAATGTCAAAAATGACAAATTTCAAGATGACAAATGCAAATGTCACAATGCTATATGTCAAAAATGAAAAGTGTCACCATGAAAAATGTCAAAAATGACAAATTTCAAGATGGCAAATGTCAAAGATGTCAAATGACAAATGTCACAATGCTAAATGTCAAAAATGAAAAGTGTCACCATGAAAAATGTCAAAAATGACCAATTTCAAGATGGCAAATGTCAAAGATGTCAAATGACAAATGTCACAATGCTAAATGTCAAAAATGAAAAATGTCACCATGAAAAATGTCAAAAATGACAAATTTCAAGATGGCAAATGTCAAAGATGTCAAATGACAAATGTCACAATGCTAAATGTCAAAAATGAAAAGTGTCAAAAATGACAAATTTTAAGATGGCAAATGTCTAAGATGTCAAATGACAAATGTCACAATGCTAAATGTCAAAAATGAAAAGTGTCACCGTGAAAAATGTCAAAAATGACAAATTTCAAGATGGCAAATGTCAAAGATGTCAAATGACAAATGTCACAATGCTAAATGTCAAAAATGAAAAGTGTCACCATGAAAAATGTCAAAAATGACAAATTTCAAGATGGCAAATGTCAAAGATGTCAAATGACAAATGTCACAATGCTAAATGTCAAAAATGAAAAGTGTCCCCATGAAAAATGTCCATAATGACAAATTTCAAGATGGCAAATGTCAAAGATGTCAAATGACAAATGTCACAATGCTAAATGTCAAAAATGAAAAGTGTCACCATGAAAAATGTCAAAAATGACAAATTTCAAGATGGCAAATGTCAAAGATGTCAAATGACAAATGTCACAATGCTAAATGTCAAAAATGAAAAGTGTCACCGTGAAAAATGTCAAAAATGACAAATTTCAAGATGGCAAATGTCAAAACTGACAAATGTCACAATGCTAAATGTCAAAAATGAAAAGTGTCACCATGAAAAATGTCAAAAATGACAAATTTCAAGATGGAAAATGTCAAAGATGTCAAATGACAAATGTCACAATGCTAAATGTCAAAAATGAAAAGTGTAAAAAATGACAAATTTCAAGATGGCAAATGTCTAAGATGTCAAATGACAAATGTCACAATGCTAAATGTCAAAAATGAAAAGTGTCACCGTGAAAAATGTCAAAAATGACAAATTTCAAGATGGCAAATGTCAAAGATGTCAAATGACAAATGTCACAATGCTAAATGTCAAAAATGAAAAGTGTCACCATGAAAAATGTCAAAAATGACAAATTTCAAGATGGCAAATGTCAAAACTGACAAATGTCACAATGCTAAATGTCAAAAATGATAAGTGTCACCATGAAAACTGTCAAAAATGACAAATTTCAAGATGGCAAATGTCCAAGATGTCAAATGACAAATGTCACTATGCTAAATGTCAAAAATGAAAAGTGTCACCATGAAAAATGTCAAAAATGACAAATTTCAAGATGGAAAATGTCAAAGATGTCAAATGACAAATGTCACAATGCTAACTGTCAAAAATGAAAAGTGTCAAAAATGACAAATTTCAAGATGGCAAATGTCTAAGATGTCAAATGACAAATGTCACAATGCTAAATGTCAAAAATGAAAAGTGTCACCGTGAAAAATGTCAAAAATGACAAATTTCAAGATGGCAAATGTCAAAGATGTCAAATGACAAATGTCACAATGCTAAATGTCAAAAATGAAAAGTGTCACCATGAAAAATGTCAATAATGACAAATTTCAAGACGGCAAATGTCAAAGATGTCAAATGACAAATGTTACAATGCTAAATGTCAAAAATGAAAAGTGTCACCATGAAAAATGTCAAAAATGACAAATTTCAAGATGACAAATGACAAATGTCACAATGCTAAATGTCAAAAATGAAAAGTGTCACCATGAAAAATGTCAAAAATGACAAATTTCAAGATGGCAAATGTCAAAGATGTCAAATGACAAATGTCACAATGCTAAATGTCAAAAATGAAAAGTGTCACCATGAAAAATGTCAAAAATGACAAATTTCAAGATGGCAAATGTCAAAGATGTCAAATGACAAATGTCACAATGCTAAATGTCAAAAATGAAAAATGTCACCATGAAAAATGTCAAAAATGACAAGTTTCAAGATGGCAAATGTCAAAGATGTCAAATGACAAATGTCACAATGCTAAATGTCAAAAATGAAAAGTGTCAAAAATGACAAATTTCAAGATGGCAAATGTCTAAGATGTCAAATGACAAATGTCAAAAATGAAAAGTGTCCCCATGAAAAATGTCCATAATGACAAATTTCAAGATGGCAAATGTCAAAGATGTCAAATGCTAAATGTCAAAAATGAAAAGTGTCCCCATGAAAAATGTCCATAATGACAAATTTCAAGATGGCAAATGTCAAAGATGTCAAATGACAAATGTCACAATGCTAAATGTCAAAAATGAAAAGTGTCACCATGAAAAATGTCAAAAATGACAAATTTCAAGATGGCAAATGTCAAAGATGTCAAATGCTAAATGTCAAAAATGAAAAGTGTCCCCATGAAAAATGTCCATAATGACAAATTTCAAGATGGCAAATGTCAAAGATGTCAAATGACAAATGTCACAATGCTAAATGTCAAAAATGAAAAGTGTCACCATGAAAAATGTCAAAAATGACAAATTTCAAGATGGCAAATGTCAAAGATGTCAAATGACAAATGTCACAATGCTAAATGTCAAAAATGAAAAGTGTCACCGTGAAAAATGTCAAAAATGACAAATTTCAAGATGGCAAATGTCAAAACTGACAAATGTCACAATGCTAAATGTCAAAAATGAAAAGTGTCACCATAAAAAATGTCAAAAATGACAAATTTCAAGATGGCAAATGTCAAAGATGTCAAATGACAAATGTCACAATGCTAAATGTCAAAAATAAAAATTGTCCCCATGAAAAATGTCCATAATGACAAATTTCAAGATGGCAAATGTCAAAGATGTCAAATGACAAATGTCACAATGCTAAATGTCAAAAATGAAAAGTGTCACCATGAAAAATGTCAAAAATGACAAATTTCAAGATGGCAAATGTCAAAGATGTCGAATATGACAAATGTCACAATGCTAAATGTCAAAAATGAAAAGTGTCACCATGAAAAATGTCAAAAATGACAAATTTCAAGATGGCAAATGTCAAAGATGTCAAATGACAAATGTCACAATGCTAAATGTCAAAAATGAAAAATGTCACCATGAAAAATGTCAAAAATGACAAATTTCAAGATGGCAAATGTCAAAGATGTCAAATGACAAATCTCACAATGCTAAATGTCAAAAATGAAAAGTGTCACCTTGAAAAATGTCAAAAATGACAAATTTCAAGATGGCAAATGTCAAAACTGACAAATGTCACAATGCTAAATGTCAAAAATGATAAGTGTCACCATAAAAAATGTCAAAAATGACAAATTTCAAGATGGCAAATGTCCAAGATGTCAAATGACAAATGTCACAATGCTAAATGTCAAAAATGAAAAGTGTCACCATGAAAAATGTCAAAAATGACAAATTTCAAGATGGAAAATGTCAAAGATGTTAAATGACAAATGTCACAATGCTAAATGTCAAAAATGAAAAGTGTCAAAAATGACAAATTTCAAGATGGCAAATGTCTAAGATGTCAAATGACAAATGTCACAATGCTAAATGTCAAAAATGAAAAGTGTCACCGTAAAAAATGTAAAAAATGACAAATTTCAAGATGGCAAATGTCAAAGATGTCAAATGACAAATGTCACAATGCTAAATGTCAAAAATGAAAAGTGTCACCATGAAAAATTTTAAAAATGACAAATTTCAAGATGGCAAATGTCAAAGATGTCAAATGACAAATGTCACAATGCTAAATGTCAAAAATAAAAAGTGTCACCATGAAAAATGTCAAAAATGACAAATTTCAAGATGGCAAATGTCAAAGATGTCGAATATGACAAATGTCACAATGCTAAATGTCAAAAATGAAAAGTGTCACCATGAAAAATGTCAAAAATGACAAATTTCAAGATGGCAAATGTCAAAGATGTCAAATGACAAATGTCACAATGCTAAATGTCAAAAATGAAAAGTGTCACCATGAAAAATGTTAAAAATGACAAATTTCAAGATGGTAAATATCAAAGATGTCAAATGACAAATGTCACAATGCTAAATGTCAAAAATGACAAATTTTAAGATGGCAAATGTCAAAGATGTCAAATGACAAATGTCACAATGCTAAATGTCAAAAATGAAAAGTGTCACCATGAAAAATGTCAAAAATGACAAATTTCAAGATGGCAAATATCAAAGATGTCAAATGACAAATGTCACTATGCTAAATGTCAAAAATGAAAAGTGTCACAATGAAAAATGTCAAAAATAACAAATTTCAAGATGGCAAATGTCAAAGATGTCAAATGACAAATGTCACAATGCTAAATGTCAAAAATGAAAAGTGTCACCATGAAAAATGTCAAAAATGACAAATTTCAAGATGGCAAATGTCAAAGATGTCAAATGACAAATGTCACAATGCTAAATGTCAAAAATGAAAAGTGTCACCATGAAAAATGTCAAAAATGACAAATTTCAAGATGGCAAATATCCAAGATGTCAAATGACAAATGTCACAATGCTAAATGTCAAAAATGACAAATTTCAAGATGGCAAATGTCAAAGATGTCAAATGACAAATGTCACAATGCTAAATGTCAAAAATGAAAAGTGTGACCATGAAAAATGTCAAAAATGACAAATTTCAAGATAGCAAATGTCAAAGATGTCAAATGACAAATGTCACAATGCTAAATGTCAAAAATGAAAAGTGTCACCATGAGAAATGTCAAAAATGACAAATTTCAAGATGGCAAATGTCAAAACTGACAAATGTCACAATGCTAAATGTCAATAATGAAAAGTGTCACCGTGAAAAATGTCAAAAATGACAAATTTCAAGATGGCAAATGTCAAAGATGTCAAATGACAAATGTCACAATGCTAAATGTCAAAAATGAAAAGTGTCACCATGAAAAAGGTCAAAAATGACAAATTTTAAGATGGCAAATGTCAAAGATGTCAAATGACAAATGTCACAATGCTAAATGTCAAAAATGAAAAGTGTCCCCATAAAATATGTCAATAATGACAAATTTCAAGATGGCAACTGTCAAAGATGTCAAATGACAAATGTCACAATGCTAAATGTCAAAAATGAAAAGTGTCACCATGAAAAATGTCAAAAATGACAAATTTTAAGATGGCAAATGTCAAAGATGTCGAATATGACAAATGTCACAATGCTAAATGTCAAAAATGAAAAGTGTTACCATGAAAAATGTCAAAAATGACAAATTTCAAAATGGCAAATGTCAAAGATGTCAAATGACAAATGTCACAATGCCAAATGTCAAAAATGAAAAGTGTCACCAAGAAAAATGTCAAAAATGACAAATTTCAAGATGGCAAATGTCAAAGATGTCAAATGACAAATGTCACAATGCTAAATGTCAAAAATGAAAAGTGTCACCATAAAATGTCAAAAATGACAAATTTCAAGATGGCAAATGTCAAAGATGTCAAATGACAAATGTCACAATGCTAAATGTCAAAAATGAAAAGTGTCACCATGAAAAATGTCAAAAATGACAAATTTCAAGATGGCAAATGTCAAAACTGTTAAATGTCACAATGCTAAATGTCAAAAATGATAAGTGTCACCATAAAAAATGTCAAAAATGACAAATTTCAAGATGGCAAATGTCCAAGATGTCAAATGACAAATGTCACAATGCTAAATGTCAAAAATGAAAAGTGTCACCATGAAAAATGTCAAAAATGACAAATTTCAAGATGGAAAATGTCAAAGATGTCAAATGACAAATGTCACAATGCTAAATGTCAAAAATGAAAAGTGTCAAAAATGACAAATTTCAAGATGGCAAATGTCTAAGATGTCAAATGACAAATGTCACAATGCTAAATGTCAAAAATGAAAAGTGTCACCGTAAAAAATGTCAAAAATGACAAATTTCAAGATGGCAAATGTCAAAGATGTCAAATGACAAATGTCACAATGCTAAATGTCAAAAATAAAAAGTGTCACCATCAAAAATGTCAAAAATGACAAATTTCAAGATAGCAAATGTCAAAGATGTCAAATGACAAATGTCACAATGCTAAATGTCAAAAATGAAAAGTGTCCCCATGAAAAATGTCAATAATGACAAATTTCAAGATGGCAAATGTCAAAGATGTCAAATGACAAATGTCACAATGCTAAATGTCAAAAATAAAAAGTGTCACCATGAAAAATGTCAAAAATGACAAATTTAAAGATGGCAAATGTCAAAGATGTCGAATATGACAAATGTCACAATGCTAAATGTCAAAAATGAAAAATGTCACCATGAAAAATGTCAAAAATGACAAATTTCAAGATGGCAAATGTCAAAGATGTCAAATGACAAATGTCACAATGCTAAATGTCAAAAATGAAAAGTGTCACCATGAAAAATGTCAAAAATGACAAATTTCAAGATGGCAAATATCAAAGATGTCAAATGACAAATGTCACAATGCTAAATGTCAAAAATGACAAATTTCAAGATGGCAAATATCAAAGATGTCAAATGACAAATGTCACAATGCTAAATGTCAAAAATGAAAAGTGTCACCATGAAAAATGTCAAAAATGACAAATTTCAAGATGGCAAATATCAAAGATGTCAAATGATAAATGTCACAATGCTAAATGTCTAAAATGAAAAGTGTCACCATGAAAAATGTCAAAAATAACAAATTTCAAGATGGCAAATGTCAAAGATGTCAAATGACAAATGTCACAATGCTAAATGTCAAAAATGAAAAGTGTCACCATGAAAAATGTCAAAAATGACAAATTTCAAGATGGCAAATGTCAAAGATGTCAAATGACAAATGTCACAATGCTAAATGTCAAAAATGAAAAGTGTCACCATGAAAAATGTCAAAAATGACAAATTTCAAGATGGCAAATGTCAAAACTGACAAATGTCACAATGCTAAATGTCAAAAATGATAAGTGTCACCATAAAAAATGTCAAAAATGACAAATTTCAAGATGGAAAATGTCAAAGATGTCAAATGACAAATGTCACAATGCTAAATGTCAAAAATGAAAAGTGTCAAAAATGAAAAGTGTCAAAAATGACAAATTTCAAGATGGCTAATGTCTAAGATGTCAAATGACAAATGTCACAATGCTAAATGTCAAAAATGAAAAGTGTCACCGTAAAAAAGGTCAAAAATGACACATTTCAAGATGGCAAATGTCAGAGATGTCAAATGACAAATGTCACAATGCTAAATGTCAAAAATGAAAAGTGTCACCATGAAAAATGTCAAAAATGACAAATTTCAAGATGGCAAATGTCAAAGATGTCAAATGACAAATGTCACAATGCTAAATGTCAAAAATGAAAAGTGTCTCCATGAAAAATGTCAATAATGACAAATTTCAAGATGGCAAATGTCAAAGATGTCAAATGACAAATGTCACAATGCTAAATGTCAAAAATGAAAAGTGTCACCATGAAAAATGTCAAAAATGACAAATTTCAAGATGGCAAATGTCAAAGATGTCGAATATGACAAATGTCACAATGCTAAATGTCAAAAATGAAAAGTGTCACCATGGAAAATGTCAAAAATGACAAATTTCAAGATGGCAAATGTCAAAGATGTCAAATGACAAATGTCACAACGCTAAAAGTCAAAAATGAAAAGTGTCACCATGAAAAATGTCAAAAATGACAAATTTCAAGATGGCAAATATCAAAGATGTCAAATGACAAATGTCACAATGCTTAATGTCAAAAATGACAAATTTCAAGATGGCAAATATCAAAGATGTCAAATGACAAATGTCACAATGCTAAATGTCAAAAATGAAAAGTGTCACCATGAAAAATGTCAAAAATGACAAATTTTAAGATGGCAAAAATCAAAGATGTCAAATGACAAATGTCACAATGCTAAATGTCAAAGATGTCAAATGACAAATGTCACAATGCTAAATGTCAAAAATGAAAAGTGTCACCATGAAAAATGTCAAAAATAACAAATTTCAAGATGGCAAATGTCAAAGATGTCAAATGACAAATGTCACAATGCTAAATGTCAAAAATGAAAAGTGTCACCATGAAAAATGTCAAAAATGACAAATTTCAAGATGGCAAATGTCAAAGATGTCAAATGACAAATGTCACAATGCTAAATGTCAAAAATGAAAAGTGTCACCATGAAAAATGTCAAAAATAACAAATTTCAAGATGGCAAATGTCAAAGATGTCAAATGACAAATGTCATAATGCTAAATGTCAAAAATGAAAAGTGTCACCATGAAAAATGTCAAAAATAACAAATTTCAAGATGGCAAATGTCAAAACTGACAAATGTCACAATGCTAAATGTCAAAAATGATAAGTGTCACCATGAAAAATGTCAAAAATGACAAATTTCAATATGGCAAATGTCCAAGATGTCAAATGACAAATGTCACAATGCTAAATGTCAAAAATGACAAATTTCAAAATGGAAAATGTCAAAGATGTCAAATGCCAAATGTTACAATGCTAAATGTCAAAAATGAAAAGTGTCACCATGAAAAATGTCAAAAATGACAAATTTCAAGATGGCAAATGTCAAAGATGTCAAATGACAAATGTCACAATCCTAAATGTCAAAAATGAAAAGTGTCACCATGAAAAATGTCAAAAATAACAAATTTCAAGATGGCAAATGTCAAAGATGTCAAATGACAAATGTCACAATGCTAAATGTCAAAAATGAAATGTGTCACCATAAAAAATGTCAAAAATGACAAATTTCAAGATGACAAATGTCAAAACTGACAAATGTCACAATGCTAAATGTCAAAAATGACAAATTTCAAGATGGCAAATGTCAAAGATGTCGAATATGACAAATGTCACAATGCTAAATGTCAAAAATGAAAAGTGTCACCATGAAAAATGTCAAAAATGACAAATTTCAAGATGGCAAATGTCAAAGATGTCAAATGATAAATGTCACAATGCTAAATGTCAAAAATGAAAAGTGTCACCATGAAAAATGTCAAAAATGACAAATTTCAAGATGGCAAATATCAAAGATGTCAAATGACAAATGTCACAATGCTAAATGTCAAAAATGACAAATTTCAAGATGGCAAATGTCAAAGATGTCAAATGACAAATGTCACAATGCTAAATGTCAAAAATGAAAAGTGTCACCATAAAATGTCAAAAATGACAAATTTCAAGATGGCAAATGTCAAAGATGTCAAATGACAAATGTCACAATGCTAAATGTCAAAAATAAAAAGTGTTACCATAAAAAATGTCAAAAATAACAAATTTCAAGATGGCAAATGTCAAAGATGTCAAATGACAAATGTCACAATGCTAAATGCCAAAAATGAAAAGTGTCACCATGAAAAATGTCAAAAATGACAAATTTCAAGATGGCAAATGTCAAAGATGTCAAATGACAAATGTCACAATGCTAAATGTCAAAAATGAAAAGTGTCACCATGAAAAATGTCAAAAATAACAAATTTCAAGATGGCAAATGTCAAAGATGTCAAATGACAAATGTCACAATGCTAAATGTCAAAAATGAAAAGTGTCACCATGAAAAATGTCAAAAATGACAAATTTCAAGATGGCAAATGTAAAAACTGACAAATGTCACAATGCTAAATGTCAAAAATGATAAGTGTCACCATAAAAAATGTCAAAAATGACAAATTTCAAGATGGCAAATGTCCAAGATGTCAAATGACAAATGTCACAATGCTAAATGTCAAAAATGACAAATTTCAAGATGGCAAATGTCTAAGATGTCAAATGACAAATGTCAAAAATGAAAAGTGTCACCGTGAAAAATGTCAAAAATGACAAATTTCAAGATGGCAAATGTTAAAGATATCAAATGACAAATGTCACAATGCTAAATGGCAAAAATGAAAAGTGTCACCATGAAAAATGTCAAAAATGACAAATTTCAAGATGGCAAATGTCAAAGATGTCAAATGACGAATGTCACAATGCTAAATGTCAAAAATGAAAAGTTTCCCCATGAAAAATGTCAATAATAACAAATTTCAAGTTGGCAAATGTCAAAGATGTCAAATGACAAATGTCACAATGCTAAATGTCGAAAATGAAAAGTGTCACCATGAAAAATGTCAAAAATAACAAATTTCAAGATGGCAAATGTCAAAGATGTCAAATGACAAATGTCACAATGCTAAATGTCAAAAATGAAAAGTGTCACCATGAAAAATGTCAAAAATGACAAATTTCAAGATGGCAAATATCAAAGATGTCAAATGACAAATGTCACAATGCTAAATGTCAAAAATGACAAATTTCAAGATAGCAAATGTCAAAGATGTCAAATGACAAATGTCACAATGCTAAATGTCAAAAATGAAAAGTGTCACCATGAGAAATGTCAAAAATGACAAATTTCAAGATGGCAAATGTCAAAACTGACAAATGTCACAATGCTAAATGTCAATAATGAAAAGTGTCACCGTGAAAAATGTCAAAAATGACAAATTTCAAGATGGCAAATGTCAAAGATGTCAAATGACAAATGTCACAATGCTAAATGTCAAAAATGAAAAGTGTCACCATGAAAAAGGTCAAAAATGACAAATTTTAAGATGGCAAATGTCAAAGATGTCAAATGACAAATGTCACAATGCTAAATGTCAAAAATGAAAAGTGTCCCCATAAAATATGTCAATAATGACAAATTTCAAGATGGCAACTGTCAAAGATGTCAAATGACAAATGTCACAATGCTAAATGTCAAAAATGAAAAGTGTCACCATGAAAAATGTCAAAAATGACAAATTTTAAGATGGCAAATGTCAAAGATGTCGAATATGACAAATGTCACAATGCTAAATGTCAAAAATGAAAAGTGTTACCATGAAAAATGTCAAAAATGACAAATTTCAAAATGGCAAATGTCAAAGATGTCAAATGACAAATGTCACAATGCCAAATGTCAAAAATGAAAAGTGTCACCAAGAAAAATGTCAAAAATGACAAATTTCAAGATGGCAAATGTCAAAGATGTCAAATGACAAATGTCACAATGCTAAATGTCAAAAATGAAAAGTGTCACCATAAAATGTCAAAAATGACAAATTTCAAGATGGCAAATGTCAAAGATGTCAAATGACAAATGTCACAATGCTAAATGTCAAAAATGAAAAGTGTCACCATGAAAAATGTCAAAAATGACAAATTTCAAGATGGCAAATGTCAAAACTGTTAAATGTCACAATGCTAAATGTCAAAAATGATAAGTGTCACCATAAAAAATGTCAAAAATGACAAATTTCAAGATGGCAAATGTCCAAGATGTCAAATGACAAATGTCACAATGCTAAATGTCAAAAATGAAAAGTGTCACCATGAAAAATGTCAAAAATGACAAATTTCAAGATGGAAAATGTCAAAGATGTCAAATGACAAATGTCACAATGCTAAATGTCAAAAATGAAAAGTGTCAAAAATGACAAATTTCAAGATGGCAAATGTCTAAGATGTCAAATGACAAATGTCACAATGCTAAATGTCAAAAATGAAAAGTGTCACCGTAAAAAATGTCAAAAATGACAAATTTCAAGATGGCAAATGTCAAAGATGTCAAATGACAAATGTCACAATGCTAAATGTCAAAAATAAAAAGTGTCACCATCAAAAATGTCAAAAATGACAAATTTCAAGATAGCAAATGTCAAAGATGTCAAATGACAAATGTCACAATGCTAAATGTCAAAAATGAAAAGTGTCCCCATGAAAAATGTCAATAATGACAAATTTCAAGATGGCAAATGTCAAAGATGTCAAATGACAAATGTCACAATGCTAAATGTCAAAAATAAAAAGTGTCACCATGAAAAATGTCAAAAATGACAAATTTAAAGATGGCAAATGTCAAAGATGTCGAATATGACAAATGTCACAATGCTAAATGTCAAAAATGAAAAATGTCACCATGAAAAATGTCAAAAATGACAAATTTCAAGATGGCAAATGTCAAAGATGTCAAATGACAAATGTCACAATGCTAAATGTCAAAAATGAAAAGTGTCACCATGAAAAATGTCAAAAATGACAAATTTCAAGATGGCAAATATCAAAGATGTCAAATGACAAATGTCACAATGCTAAATGTCAAAAATGACAAATTTCAAGATGGCAAATATCAAAGATGTCAAATGACAAATGTCACAATGCTAAATGTCAAAAATGAAAAGTGTCACCATGAAAAATGTCAAAAATGACAAATTTCAAGATGGCAAATATCAAAGATGTCAAATGATAAATGTCACAATGCTAAATGTCTAAAATGAAAAGTGTCACCATGAAAAATGTCAAAAATAACAAATTTCAAGATGGCAAATGTCAAAGATGTCAAATGACAAATGTCACAATGCTAAATGTCAAAAATGAAAAGTGTCACCATGAAAAATGTCAAAAATGACAAATTTCAAGATGGCAAATGTCAAAGATGTCAAATGACAAATGTCACAATGCTAAATGTCAAAAATGAAAAGTGTCACCATGAAAAATGTCAAAAATGACAAATTTCAAGATGGCAAATGTCAAAACTGACAAATGTCACAATGCTAAATGTCAAAAATGATAAGTGTCACCATAAAAAATGTCAAAAATGACAAATTTCAAGATGGAAAATGTCAAAGATGTCAAATGACAAATGTCACAATGCTAAATGTCAAAAATGAAAAGTGTCAAAAATGAAAAGTGTCAAAAATGACAAATTTCAAGATGGCTAATGTCTAAGATGTCAAATGACAAATGTCACAATGCTAAATGTCAAAAATGAAAAGTGTCACCGTAAAAAAGGTCAAAAATGACACATTTCAAGATGGCAAATGTCAGAGATGTCAAATGACAAATGTCACAATGCTAAATGTCAAAAATGAAAAGTGTCACCATGAAAAATGTCAAAAATGACAAATTTCAAGATGGCAAATGTCAAAGATGTCAAATGACAAATGTCACAATGCTAAATGTCAAAAATGAAAAGTGTCTCCATGAAAAATGTCAATAATGACAAATTTCAAGATGGCAAATGTCAAAGATGTCAAATGACAAATGTCACAATGCTAAATGTCAAAAATGAAAAGTGTCACCATGAAAAATGTCAAAAATGACAAATTTCAAGATGGCAAATGTCAAAGATGTCGAATATGACAAATGTCACAATGCTAAATGTCAAAAATGAAAAGTGTCACCATGGAAAATGTCAAAAATGACAAATTTCAAGATGGCAAATGTCAAAGATGTCAAATGACAAATGTCACAACGCTAAAAGTCAAAAATGAAAAGTGTCACCATGAAAAATGTCAAAAATGACAAATTTCAAGATGGCAAATATCAAAGATGTCAAATGACAAATGTCACAATGCTTAATGTCAAAAATGACAAATTTCAAGATGGCAAATATCAAAGATGTCAAATGACAAATGTCACAATGCTAAATGTCAAAAATGAAAAGTGTCACCATGAAAAATGTCAAAAATGACAAATTTTAAGATGGCAAAAATCAAAGATGTCAAATGACAAATGTCACAATGCTAAATGTCAAAGATGTCAAATGACAAATGTCACAATGCTAAATGTCAAAAATGAAAAGTGTCACCATGAAAAATGTCAAAAATAACAAATTTCAAGATGGCAAATGTCAAAGATGTCAAATGACAAATGTCACAATGCTAAATGTCAAAAATGAAAAGTGTCACCATGAAAAAAGTCAAAAATGACAAATTTCAAGATGGCAAATGTCAAAGATGTCAAATGACAAATGTCACAATGCTAAATGTCAAAAATGAAAAGTGTCACCATGAAAAATGTCAAAAATAACAAATTTCAAGATGGCAAATGTCAAAGATGTCAAATGACAAATGTCATAATGCTAAATGTCAAAAATGAAAAGTGTCACCATGAAAAATGTCAAAAATAACAAATTTCAAGATGGCAAATGTCAAAACTGACAAATGTCACAATGCTTAATGTCAAAAATGATAAGTGTCACCATGAAAAATGTCAAAAATGACAAATTTCAATATGGCAAATGTCCAAGATGTCAAATGACAAATGTCACAATGCTAAATGTCAAAAATGACAAATTTCAAAATGGAAAATGTCAAAGATGTCAAATGCCAAATGTTACAATGCTAAATGTCAAAAATGAAAAGTGTCACCATGAAAAATGTCAAAAATGACAAATTTCAAGATGGCAAATGTCAAAGATGTCAAATGACAAATGTCACAATCCTAAATGTCAAAAATGAAAAGTGTCACCATGAAAAATGTCAAAAATAACAAATTTCAAGATGGCAAATGTCAAAGATGTCAAATGACAAATGTCACAATGCTAAATGTCAAAAATGAAATGTGTCACCATAAAAAATGTCAAAAATGACAAATTTCAAGATGACAAATGTCAAAACTGACAAATGTCACAATGCTAAATGTCAAAAATGACAAATTTCAAGATGGCAAATGTCAAAGATGTCGAATATGACAAATGTCACAATGCTAAATGTCAAAAATGAAAAGTGTCACCATGAAAAATGTCAAAAATGACAAATTTCAAGATGGCAAATGTCAAAGATGTCAAATGATAAATGTCACAATGCTAAATGTCAAAAATGAAAAGTGTCACCATGAAAAATGTCAAAAATGACAAATTTCAAGATGGCAAATATCAAAGATGTCAAATGACAAATGTCACAATGCTAAATGTCAAAAATGACAAATTTCAAGATGGCAAATGTCAAAGATGTCAAATGACAAATGTCACAATGCTAAATGTCAAAAATGAAAAGTGTCACCATAAAATGTCAAAAATGACAAATTTCAAGATGGCAAATGTCAAAGATGTCAAATGACAAATGTCACAATGCTAAATGTCAAAAATAAAAAGTGTTACCATAAAAAATGTCAAAAATAACAAATTTCAAGATGGCAAATGTCAAAGATGTCAAATGACAAATGTCACAATGCTAAATGCCAAAAATGAAAAGTGTCACCATGAAAAATGTCAAAAATGACAAATTTCAAGATGGCAAATGTCAAAGATGTCAAATGACAAATGTCACAATGCTAAATGTCAAAAATGAAAAGTGTCACCATGAAAAATGTCAAAAATAACAAATTTCAAGATGGCAAATGTCAAAGATGTCAAATGACAAATGTCACAATGCTAAATGTCAAAAATGAAAAGTGTCACCATGAAAAATGTCAAAAATGACAAATTTCAAGATGGCAAATGTAAAAACTGACAAATGTCACAATGCTAAATGTCAAAAATGATAAGTGTCACCATAAAAAATGTCAAAAATGACAAATTTCAAGATGGCAAATGTCCAAGATGTCAAATGACAAATGTCACAATGCTAAATGTCAAAAATGACAAATTTCAAGATGGCAAATGTCTAAGATGTCAAATGACAAATGTCAAAAATGAAAAGTGTCACCGTGAAAAATGTCAAAAATGACAAATTTCAAGATGGCAAATGTTAAAGATATCAAATGACAAATGTCACAATGCTAAATGGCAAAAATGAAAAGTGTCACCATGAAAAATGTCAAAAATGACAAATTTCAAGATGGCAAATGTCAAAGATGTCAAATGACGAATGTCACAATGCTAAATGTCAAAAATGAAAAGTTTCCCCATGAAAAATGTCAATAATAACAAATTTCAAGTTGGCAAATGTCAAAGATGTCAAATGACAAATGTCACAATGCTAAATGTCGAAAATGAAAAGTGTCACCATGAAAAATGTCAAAAATAACAAATTTCAAGATGGCAAATGTCAAAGATGTCAAATGACAAATGTCACAATGCTAAATGTCAAAAATGAAAAGTGTCACCATGAAAAATGTCAAAAATGACAAATTTCAAGATGGCAAATATCAAAGATGTCAAATGACAAATGTCACAATGCTAAATGTCAAAAATGACAAATTTCAAGATGGCAAATGTCAAAGATGTCAAATGACAAATGTCACAATGCTAAATGTCAAAAATGAAAAGTGTCACCATGAAAAATGTCAAAAATGACAAATTTCAAGATGGCAAATGTCAAAGATGTCAAATGACAAATGTCACAATGCTAAATATCAAAAATGAAAAAGGTCACCATGAAAAATGTCAAAAATAACAAATTTCAAGATGGCAAATTTCAAAGATGTCAAATGACAAATGTCACAATGCTAAATGTCAAAAATGACAAATTTCAAGATAGCAAATGTCAAAGATGTCAAATGACAAATGTCAAATGCTAAATGTCAAAAATGAAAAGTGTCACCATGAAAAATGTCAAAAATGACAAATTTCAAGATGGCAAATGTCAAAGATGTCAAATGACAAATGTCACAATGCTACATGTCAAAAATGAAAAGTGTCACCATGAAAAATGTCAAAAATGACAAATTTCAAGATGGCAAAAATCAAAGATGTCAAATGACAAATGTCACAATGCTAAATGTCAAAAATGACAAATTTTAAGATGGCAAATGTCAAAGATGTCAAATGACAAATGTCACAATGCTAAATGTCAAAAATGAAAAGTGTCACCATAAAAAATGTCAAAAATGACAAATTTCAAGATGGCAAATGTCAAAGATGTCAAATGACAAATGTCACAATGCTACATGTCAAAAATGAAAAGTGTCACCATGAAAAATGTCAAAAATGACAAATTTCAAGATGGCAAAAATCAAAGATGTCAAATGACAAATGTCACAATGCTAAATGTCAAAAATAACAAATTTCAAGATGGCAAATGTCAAAGATGTCAAATGACAAATGTCACAATGCTAAATGTCAAAAATGAAAAGTGTCACCATGAAAAATGTCAAAAATGACAAATTTCAAGATGGCAAATGTCAAAGATGTCAAATGACAAATGTCACAATGCTAAATGTCAAAAATGAAAAGAGTCACCATGAAAAATGTCAAAAATGACAAATTTCAAGATGGCAAATGTCAAAACTGACGAATGTCACAATGCTAAATGTCAAAAATGATAAGTGTCACCATAAAAAATGTCAAAAATGACAAATTTCAAGATGGAAAATGTCAAAGATGTCAAATGACAAATGTCACAATGCTAAATGTCAAAAATGAAAAGTGTCAAAAATGAAAAGTGTCAAAAATGAAAAGTGTCAAAAATGACAAATTTCAAGATGGCTAATGTCTAAGATGTCAAATGACAAATGTCACAATGCTAAATGTCAAAAATGAAAAGTGTCACCGTAAAAAAGGTCAAAAATGACACATTTCAAGATGGCAAATGTCAGAGATGTCAAATGACAAATGTCACAATGCTAAATGTCAAAAATGAAAAGTGTCACCATGAAAAATGTCAAAAATGACAAATTTCAAGATGGCAAATGTCAAAGATGTCAAATGACAAATGTCACAATGCTAAATGTCAAAAATGAAAAGTGTCCCCATGAAAAATGTCAATAATGACAAATTTCAAGATGGCAAATGTCAAAGATGTCAAATGACAAATGTCACAATGCTAAATGTCAAAAATGAAAAGTGTCACCATGAAAAATGTCAAAAATGACAAATTTCAAGATGGCAAATGTCAAAGATGTCGAATATGACAAATGTCACAATGCTAAATGTCAAAAATGAAAAGTGTCACCATGGAAAATGTCAAAAATGACAAATTTCAAGATGGCAAATGTCAAAGATGTCAAATGACAAATGTCACAACGCTAAAAGTCAAAAATGAAAAGTGTCACCATGAAAAATGTCAAAAATGACAAATTTCAAGATGGCAAATATCAAAGATGTCAAATGACAAATGTCACAATGCTTAATGTCAAAAATGACAAATTTCAAGATGGCAAATATCAAAGATGTCAAATGACAAATGTCACAATGCTAAATGTCAAAAATGAAAAGTGTCACCATGAAAAATGTCAAAAATGACAAATTTTAAGATGGCAAAAATCAAAGATGTCAAATGACAAATGTCACAATGCTAAATGTCAAAGATGTCAAATGACAAATGTCACAATGCTAAATGTCAAAAATGAAAAGTGTCACCATGAAAAATGTCAAAAATAACAAATTTCAAGATGGCAAATGTCAAAGATGTCAAATGACAAATGTCACAATGCTAAATGTCAAAAATGAAAAGTGTCACCATGAAAAATGTCAAAAATGACAAATTTCAAGATGGCAAATGTCAAAGATGTCAAATGACAAATGTCACAATGCTAAATGTCAAAAATGAAAAGTGTCACCATGAAAAATGTCAAAAATAACAAATTTCAAGATGGCAAATGTCAAAGATGTCAAATGACAAATGTCATAATGCTAAATGTCAAAAATGAAAAGTGTCACCATGAAAAATGTCAAAAATAACAAATTTCAAGATGGCAAATGTCAAAACTGACAAATGTCACAATGCTAAATGTCAAAAATGATAAGTGTCACCATGAAAAATGTCAAAAATGACAAATTTCAATATGGCAAATGTCCAAGATGTCAAATGACAAATGTCACAATGCTAAATGTCAAAAATGACAAATTTCAAAATGGAAAATGTCAAAGATGTCAAATGCCAAATGTTACAATGCTAAATGTCAAAAATGAAAAGTGTCACCATGAAAAATGTCAAAAATGACAAATTTCAAGATGGCAAATGTCAAAGATGTCAAATGACAAATGTCACAATCCTAAATGTCAAAAATGAAAAGTGTCACCATGAAAAATGTCAAAAATAACAAATTTCAAGATGGCAAATGTCAAAGATGTCAAATGACAAATGTCACAATGCTAAATGTCAAAAATGAAATGTGTCACCATAAAAAATGTCAAAAATGACAAATTTCAAGATGACAAATGTCAAAACTGACAAATGTCACAATGCTAAATGTCAAAAATGATAAGTGTCACCATGAAAAATGTCAAAAATGACAAATTTCAAGATGGCAATTGTCCAAGATGTCAAATGACAAATGTCACAATGCTAAATGTCAAAAATGACAAATTTCAAGATGGCAAATGTCAAAGATGTCGAATATGACAAATGTCACAATGCTAAATGTCAAAAATGAAAAGTGTCACCATGAAAAATGTCAAAAATGACAAATTTCAAGATGGCAAATGTCAAAGATGTCAAATGATAAATGTCACAATGCTAAATGTCAAAAATGAAAAGTGTCACCATGAAAAATGTCAAAAATGACAAATTTCAAGATGGCAAATATCAAAGATGTCAAATGACAAATGTCACAATGCTAAATGTCAAAAATGACAAATTTCAAGATGGCAAATGTCAAAGATGTCAAATGACAAATGTCACAATGCTAAATGTCAAAAATGAAAAGTGTCACCATAAAATGTCAAAAATGACAAATTTCAAGATGGCAAATATCAAAGATGTCAAATGACAAATGTCACAATGCTAAATGTCAAAAATAAAAAGTGTTACCATAAAAAATGTCAAAAATAACAAATTTCAAGATGGCAAATGTCAAAGATGTCAAATGACAAATGTCACAATGCTAAATGCCAAAAATGAAAAGTGTCACCATGAAAAATGTCAAAAATGACAAATTTCAAGATGGCAAATGTCAAAGATGTCAAATGACAAATGTCACAATGCTAAATGTCAAAAATGAAAAGTGTCACCATGAAAAATGTCAAAAATAACAAATTTCAAGATGGCAAATGTCAAAGATGTCAAATGACAAATGTCACAATGCTAAATGTCAAAAATGAAAAGTGTCACCATGAAAAATGTCAAAAATGACAAATTTCAAGATGGCAAATGTAAAAACTGACAAATGTCACAATGCTAAATGTCAAAAATGATAAGTGTCACCATAAAAAATGTCAAAAATGCAAATTTCAAGATGGCAAATGTCCAAGATGTCAAATGACAAATGTCACAATGCTAAATGTCAAAAATGACAAATTTCAAGATGGCAAATGTCTAAGATGTCAAATGACAAATGTCAAAAATGAAAAGTGTCACCGTGAAAAATGTCAAAAATGACAAATTTCAAGATGGCAAATGTTAAAGATATCAAATGACAAATGTCACAATGCTAAATGGCAAAAATGAAAAGTGTCACCATGAAAAATGTCAAAAATGACAAATTTCAAGATGGCAAATGTCAAAGATGTCAAATGACGAATGTCACAATGCTAAATGTCAAAAATGAAAAGTTTCCCCATGAAAAATGTCAATAATAACAAATTTCAAGTTGGCAAATGTCAAAGATGTCAAATGACAAATGTCACAATGCTAAATGTCGAAAATGAAAAGTGTCACCATGAAAAATGTCAAAAATAACAAATTTCAAGATGGCAAATGTCAAAGATGTCAAATGACAAATGTCACAATGCTAAATGTCAAAAATGAAAAGTGTCACCATGAAAAATGTCAAAAATGACAAATTTCAAGATGGCAAATATCAAAGATGTCAAATGACAAATGTCACAATGCTAAATGTCAAAAATGACAAATTTCAAGATGGCAAATGTCAAAGATGTCAAATGACAAATGTCACAATGCTAAATGTCAAAAATGAAAAGTGTCACCATGAAAAATGTCAAAAATGACAAATTTCAAGATGGCAAATGTCAAAGATGTCAAATGACAAATGTCACAATGCTAAATATCAAAAATGAAAAAGGTCACCATGAAAAATGTCAAAAATAACAAATTTCAAGATGGCAAATTTCAAAGATGTCAAATGACAAATGTCACAATGCTAAATGTCAAAAATGACAAATTTCAAGATAGCAAATGTCAAAGATGTCAAATGACAAATGTCAAATGCTAAATGTCAAAAATGAAAAGTGTCACCATGAAAAATGTCAAAAATGACAAATTTCAAGATGGCAAATGTCAAAGATGTCAAATGACAAATGTCACAATGCTACATGTCAAAAATGAAAAGTGTCACCATGAAAAATGTCAAAAATGACAAATTTCAAGATGGCAAAAATCAAAGATGTCAAATGACAAATGTCACAATGCTAAATGTCAAAAATGACAAATTTTAAGATGGCAAATGTCAAAGATGTCAAATGACAAATGTCACAATGCTAAATGTCAAAAATGAAAAGTGTCACCATAAAAAATGTCAAAAATGACAAATTTCAAGATGGCAAATGTCAAAGATGTCAAATGACAAATGTCACAATGCTAAATGTCAAAAATGAAAAGTGTCACCATGAAAAATGTCAAAAATAACAAATTTCAAGATGGCAAATGTCAAAGATGTCAAATGACAAATGTCACAATGCTAAATGTCAAAAATGAAAAGTGTCACCATGAAAAATGTCAAAAATGACAAATTTCAAGATGGCAAATGTCAAAGATGTCAAATGACAAATGTCACAATGCTAAATGTCAAAAATGAAAAGTGTCACCATGAAAAATGTCAAAAATAACAAATTTCAAGATGGCAAATGTCAAAGATGTCAAATGACAAATGTCACAATGCTAAATGTCAAAAATGAAAAGTGTCTCCATGAAAAATGTCAAAAATGACAAATTTCAAGATGGCAAATGTCAAACCTGACAAATGTCACAATGCTAAATGTCAAAAAGTATAAGTGTCACCATGAAAAATGTCAAAAATGACAAATTTCAAGATGGCAAATGTCCAAGATGTCAAATGACAAATGTCACAATGCTAAATGTCAAAAATAACAAATTTCAAGATGGAAAATGTCAAAGATGTCAAATGACAAATGTCACAATGCTAAATGTCAAAAATGAAAAGTGTCACCATGAAAAATGTCAAAAATGACAAATTTCAAGATGGCAAATGTCAAAGATGTCAAATGACAAATGTCACAATGCTAAATGTCAAAAATGAAAAGTGTCACCATGAAAAATGTCAAAAATAACAAATTTCAAGATGGCAAATGTCAAAGATGTCAAATGACAAATGTCACAATGCTAAATGTCAAAAATGAAAAGTGTCACCATAAAAAATGTCAAAAATGACAAATTTCAAGATGGCAAATGTCAAAACTGACAAATGTCACAATGCTAAATGTCAAAAATGATAAGTGTCACCATGAAAAATGTCAAAAATGACAAATTTCAAGATGGCAATTGTCCAAGATGTCAAATGACAAATGTCACAATGCTAAATGTCAAAAATGACAAATTTCAAGATGGCAAATGTCAAAGATGTCTAATATGACAAATGTCACAATGCTAAATGTCAAAAATGAAAAGTGTCACCATGAAAAATGTCAAAAATGACAAATTTCAAGATGGCAAATGTCAAAGATGTCAAATGATAAATGTCACAATGCTAAATGTCAAAAATGAAAAGTGTCATCATGAAAAATGTCAAAAATGACAAATTTCAAGATGGCAAATATCAAAGATGTCAAATGACAAATGTCACAATGCTAAATGTCAAAAATAACAAATTTCAAGATGGCAAATGTCAAAGATGTCAAATGACAAATGTCACAATGCTAAATGTCAAAAATGAAAAGTGTCACCATGAAAAATGTCAAAAATGACAAATTTCAAGATGGCAAATGTCAAAGATGTCAAATGACAAATGTCACAATGCTAAATGTCAAAAATGAAAAGTGTCACCATGAAAAATGTCAAAAATAACAAATTTCAAGATGGCAAATGTCAAAAATGTCAAATGACAAATGTCACAATGCTAAATGCCAAAAATGAAAAGTGCCACCATGAAAAATGTCAAAAATGACAAATTTCAAGATGGCAAATGTCAAAGATGTCAAATGACAAATGTCACAATGCTAAATGTCAAAAATGAAAAGTGTCACCATGAAAAATGTCAAAAATAACAAATTTCAAGATGGCAAATGTCAAAGATGTCAAATGACAAATGTCACAATGCTAAATGTCAAAAATGAAAAGTGTCACCATGAAAAATGTCAAAAATGACAAATTTCAAGATGGCAAATGTAAAAACTGACAAATGTCACAATGCTAAATGTCAAAAATGATAAGTGTCACCATGAAAAATGTCAAAAATGACAAATTTCAAGATGGCAAATGTCCAAGATGTCAAATGACAAATGTCACAACGCTAAATGTCAAAAATGACCAATTTCAAGATGGCAAATGTCAAAGATGTCAAATGACAAATGTCACAATGCTAAATGTCAAAAATGAAAAGTGTCACCATGAAAAATGTCAAAAATAACAAATTTCAAGATGGCAAATGTCAAAGATGTCAAATGACAAATGTCACAATGCTAAATGTCAAAAATGAAAAGTGTCACCATGAAAAATGTCAAAAATGACAAATTTCAAGATGGCAAATGTCAAAGATGTCAAATGACAAATGTTACAATGCTAAATGTCAAAAATGAAAAGTGTCACCATGAAAAATGTCAAAAATGACAAATTTCAAGATGGCAAATGTCAAAGATGTCAAATGACAAAGGTCACAATGCTAAATGTCGAAAATGAAAAGTGTCACCATGAAAAATGTCAAAAATGACAAATTTCAAGATGGCAAATGTCAAAGATGTCAAATGACAAATGTCACAATGCTAAATGTCAAAAATGAAAAGTGTCACCATGAAAAATGTCAAAAATGACAAATTTCAAGATGGCAAATGTCAAATGACAAATGTCACAATGCTAAATGTCAAAAATGAAAAGTGTCACCATGAAAAATGTCAAAAATGACAAATTTCAAGATGGCAAATGTCAAAGATGTCAAATGACAAATGTCACAATGCTAAATGTCAAAAATGAAAAGTGTCACCATGAAAAATTTCAAAAATAACAAAATTGAAGATGGCAAATGTCAAAGATGTCAAATGTCACAATGCTAAATGTCAAAAATGACAAATTTCAAGATGGAAAATGTCAAAGATGTCAAATGACAAATGTCACAATGCTAAATGTCAAAAATAAAAAGTGTCACCATGAAAAATGTCAAAAATGACAAATTTCAAGATGGAAAATGTCAAAGATGTCAAATGACAAATGTCACAATGCTAAATGTCAAAAATGAAAAATGTCACCATGAAAAAGGTCAAAAATGACAAATTTCAAGATGGCAAATATCAAAGATGTCAAATGACAAATGTCACAATGCTAAATGTCAAAAATGATAAGTGTCACCATGAAAAATGTCAAAAATGACAAATTTCAAGATGGCAAATGTCCAAGATGTCAAATGACAAATGTCACAATGCTAAACGTCAAAAATGACAAATTTCAAGATGGCAAATGTCAAAGATGTCAAATGACAAATGTCACAATGCTAAATGTCAAAAATGAAAAGTGTCACCATGAAAAATGTCAAAAATGACAAATTTCAAGATGGCAAATGTCAAAGATGTCAAATGACAAATGTCACAATGCTAAATGTCAAAAATGAAAAGTGTCACCATGAAAAATGTCAAAAATAACAAATTTCAAGATGGCAAATGTCAAAGATGTCAAATGACAAATGTCACAATGCTAAATGTCAAAAATGAAAAGTGTCACCATGAAAAATGTCAAAAATGACAAGTTTCAAGATGGCAAATGTCAAAACAGACAAATGTCACAATGCTAAATGTCAAAAATGATAAGTGTCACCATGAAAAATGTCAAAAATGACAAATTTCAAGATGGCAAATATCCAAGATGTCAAATGACAAATGTCACAATGCTAAATGTCAAAAATGACAAATTTCAAGATGGCAAATGTCAAAGATGTCAAATGACAAATGTCACAATGCTAAATGTCAAAAATGAAAAGTGTGACCATGAAAAATGTCAAAAATGACAAATTTCAAGATAGCAAATGTCAAAGATGTCAAATGACAAATGTCACAATGCTAAATGTCAAAAATGAAAAGTGTCACCATGAGAAATGTCAAAAATGACAAATTTCAAGATGGCAAATGTCAAAACTGACAAATGTCACAATGCTAAATGTCAATAATGAAAAGTGTCACCGTGAAAAATGTCAAAAATGACAAATTTCAAGATGGCAAATGTCAAAGATGTCAAATGACAAATGTCACAATGCTAAATGTCAAAAATGAAAAGTGTCACCATGAAAAAGGTCAAAAGTGACAAATTTCAAGATGGCAAATGTCAAAGATGTCAAATGACAAATGTCACAATGCTAAATGTCAAAAATGAAAAGTGTCCCCATAAAATATGTCAATAATTAAATTAATTGTACCGACCCTTACTACTTGAAAGTTCATTTTATTGGGAATAATAAAAATAATAAAAAACGTTAGTTTTTTATATAAAACTTTCACTTTAAATGTATTTTAAAAAATGACATATGTTTCGCATTTAAGCATCGTCATATGTCATTTTTTAAAATACATTTAAAGTGAAAGTTTTATATAAAAAACTAACGTTTTTTATTATTTTTATTATTCCCAATATGTCAATAATGACAAATTTCAAGATGGCAACTGTCAAAGATGTCAAATGACAAATGTCACAATGCTAAATGTCAAAAATGAAAAGTGTCACCATGAAAAATGTCAAAAATGACAAATTTTAAGATGGCAAATGTCAAAGATGTCGAATATGACAAATGTCACAATGCTAAATGTCAAAAATGAAAAGTGTTACCATGAAAAATGTCAAAAATGACAAATTTCAAAATGGCAAATGTCAAAGATGTCAAATGACAAATGTCACAATGCCAAATGTCAAAAATGAAAAGTGTCACCAAGAAAAATGTCAAAAATGACAAATTTCAAGATGGCAAATGTCAAAGATGTCAAATGACAAATGTCACAATGCTAAATGTCAAAAATGAAAAGTGTCACCATAAAATGTCAAAAATGACAAATTTCAAGATGGCAAATGTCAAAGATGTCAAATGACGAATGTCACAATGCTAAATGTCAAAAATGAAAAGTGTCACCATGAAAAATGTCAAAAATGACAAATTTCAAGATGGCAAATGTCAAAACTGTTAAATGTCACAATGCTAAATGTCAAAAATGATAAGTGTCACCATAAAAAATGTCAAAAATGACAAATTTCAAGATGGCAAATGTCCAAGATGTCAAATGACAAATGTCACAATGCTAAATGTCAAAAATGAAAAGTGTCACCATGAAAAATGTCAAAAATGACAAATTTCAAGATGGAAAATGTCAAAGATGTCAAATGACAAATGTCACAATGCTAAATGTCAAAAATGAAAAGTGTCAAAAATGACAAATTTCAAGATGGCAAATGTCTAAGATGTCAAATGACAAATGTCACAATGCTAAATGTCAAAAATGAAAAGTGTCACCGTGAAAAATGTCAAAAATGACAAATTTCAAGATGGCAAATGTCAAAGATGTCAAATGACAAATGTCACAATGCTAAATGTCAAAAATAAAAAGTGTCACTATCAAAAATGTCAAAAATGACAAATTTCAAGATAGCAAATGTCAAAGATGTCAAATGACAAATGTCACAATGCTAAATGTCAAAAATGAAAAGTGTCCCCATGAAAAATGTCAATAATGACAAATGACAAGATGGCAAATGTCAAAGATGTCAAATGACAAATGTCACAATGCTAAATGTCAAAAATAAAAAGTGTCACCATGAAAAATGTCAAAAATGACAAATTTAAAGATGGCAAATGTCAAAGATGTCGAATATGACAAATGTCACAATGCTAAATGTCAAAAATGAAAAGTGTCACCATGAAAAATGTCAAAAATAACAAATTTCAAGATGGCAAATGTCAAAGATGTCAAATGACAAATGTCACAATGCTAAATGTCAAAAATGAAAAGTGTCACCATGAAAAATGTCAAAAATGACAAATTTCAAGATGGCAAATATCAAAGATGTCAAATGACAAATGTCACAATGCTAAATGTCAAAAATGACAAATTTCAAGATAGCAAATATCAAAGATGTCAAATGACAAATGTCACAATGCTAAATGTCAAAAATGAAAAGTGTCACCATGAAAAATGTCAAAAATGACAAATTTCAAGATGGCAAATATCAAAGATGTCAAATGACAAATGTCACAATGCTAAATGTCAAAAATGAAAAGTGTCACCATGAAAAATGTCAAAAATAACAAATTTCAAGATGGCAAATGTCAAAGATGTCAAATGACAAATGTCACAATGCTAAATGTCAAAAATGAAAAGTGTCACCATGAAAAATGTCAAAAATAACAAATTTCAAGATGGCAAATGTCAAAGATGTCAAATGACAAATGTCACAATGCTAAATGTCAAAAATGAAAAGTGTCACTATGAAAAATGTCAAAAATGACAAATTTCAAGATGGCAAATGTCAAAGATGTCAAATGACAAATGTCACAATGCTTAATGTCAAAAATGAAAAGTGTCACCATGAAAAATGTCAAAAATAACAAATTTCAAGATGGCAAATGTCAAAGATGTCAAATGACAAATGTCACAATGCTAAATGTCAAAAATGAAAAGTGTCACCATGAAAAATGTCAAAAATGACAAATTTCAAGATGGCAAATGTCAAAGATGTCAAATGACAAATGTCACAATGCTAAATGTCAAAAATGAAAAGTGTCACCATAAAATGTCAAAAATGACAAATTTCAAGATGGCAAATGTCAAAGATGTCAAATGACAAATGTCACAATGCTAAATGTCAAAAATGAAAAGTGTCACCATGAAAAATGTCAAAAATGACAAATTTTAAGATGGCAAATGTCAAATGACAAATGTCACAATGCTAAATGTTAAAAATGAAAAGTGTCACCATGAAAAATGTCAAAAATGACAAATGGCAAATGTCAAAACTGACAAATGTCACAATGCTAAATGTCAAAAATGATAAGTGTCACCATGAAAAATGTCAAAAATGACAAATTTCAAGATGGCAAATGTCAAAGATGTCAAATGACAAATGTCACAATGCTAAATGTCAAAAATGAAAAGTGTCACCATGAAAAATGTCAATAATGACAAATTTCAAGACGGCAAATGTCAAAGATGTCAAATGACAAATGTCACAATGCTAAATGTCAAAAATGAAAAGTGTCACCATGAAAAATGTCAAAAATGACAAATTTCAAGATGACAAATGACAAATGTCACAATGCTAAATGTCAAAAATGAAAAGTGTCACCATGAAAAATGTCAAAAATGACAAATTTCAAGATGGCAAATGTCAAAGATGTTAAATGACAAATGTCGCAATGCTAAATGTCAAAAATGACAAATTTCAAGATGGCAAATGTCAAAGAAGTCAAATGACAAATGTCACAATGCTAAATGTCAAAAATGAAAAATGTCACCATGAAAAATGTCAAAAATGACAAATTTCAAGATGGCAAATGTCAAAGATGTCAAATGACAAATGTCACAATGCTAAATGTCAAAAATAAAAAGTGTCAAAAATGACAAATTTCAAGATGGCAAATGTCTAAGATGTCAAATGACAAATGTCAGAATGCTAAATGTCAAAAATGAAAAGTGTCACCGTGAAAAATGTCAAAAATGACAAATTTCAAGATGGCAAATGTCAAAGATGTCAAATGACAAATGTCACAATGCTAAATGTCAAAAATGAAAAGTGTCACCATGAAAAATGTCAAAAATGACAAATTTCAAGAAGGCAAATGTCAAAGATGTCAAATGACAAATGTCACAATGCTAAATGTCAAAAATGAAAAGTGTCCCCATGAAAAATGTCCATAATGACAAATTTCAAGATGGCAAATGTCAAAGATGTCAAATGACAAATGTCACAATGCTAAATGTCAAAAATGAAAAGTGTCACCATGAAAAATGTCAAAAATGACAAATTTCAAGATGGCAAATGTCAAAGATGTCAAATGACAAATGTCACAATGCTAAATGTCAAAAATGAAAAGTGTTACCGTGAAAAATGTCAAAAATGACAAATTTCAAGATGGCAAATGTCAAAACTGACAAATGTCACAATGCTAAATGTCAAAAATGAAAAGTGTCACCATGAAAAATGTCAAAAATGACAAATTTCAAGATGGCAAATGTCAAAGATGTCAAATGACAAATGTCACAATGCTAAATGTCAAAAATGAAAATTGTCCCCATGAAAAATGTCCATAATGACAAATTTCAAGATGGCAAATGTCAAAGATGTCAAATGACAAATGTCACAATGCTAAATGTCAAAAATGAAAAGTGTCACCATGAATAATGTCAAAAATGACAAATTTCAAGATGGCAAATGTCAAAGATGTCAAATGACAAATGTCACAATGCTAAATGTCAAAAATGAAAAGTGTCACCATGAAAAATGTCAACAATGACAAATTTCAAGATGGCAAATGTCAAAACTGACAAATGTCACAATGCTAAATGTCAAAAATGATAAGTGTCACCATGAAAAATGCCAAAATGACAAATTTCAATATGGCAAATGTCAAAGATGTCAAATGACAAATGTCACAATGCTAAATGTCAAAAATAAAAAGTGTCACCATGAAAAATGTCAAAAATGACAAATTTCAAGATGGCAAATGTCAAAGATGTCAAATGACAAATGTCACAATGCTAAATGTCAAAAATGAAAAGTGTCACCATGAAAAATGTCAACAATGACAAATTTCAAGATGGCAAATGTCAAAACTGACAAATGTCACAATGCTAAATGTCAAAAATGATAAGTGTCACCATGAAAAATGCCAAAATGACAAATTTCAATATGGCAAATGTCAAAGATGTCAAATGACAAATGTCACAATGCTAAATGTCAAAAATGACAAATTTCAACATGGCAAATGTCTAAGATGTCAAATGACAAATGTCACAATGCTAAATGTCAAAAATGAAAAGTGTCACCATGAAAAATGTCAGAAATGACAAATTTCAAGATGGCAAATGTCCAAGATGTCAAATGACAAATGTCACAATGCTAAATGTCAAAAATAAAAAGTGTCACCATGAAAAATGTCAAAAATGACAAATTTCAAGATGGCAAATGTCAAAGATGTCAAATGACAAATGTCACAATGCTAAATGTCAAAAATGAAAAGTGTCAAAGATGACAAATTTCAAGATGGCAAATGTCTAAGATGTCAAATGACAAATGTCACAATGCTAAATGTCAAAAATGAAAAGTGTCACCATGAAAAATGTCAAAAATGACAAATTTCAAGATGGCAAATGTCAAAGGTGTCAAATGACAAATGTCACAATGCTAAATGTCAAAAATGAAAAGTGTCACCATGAAAAATGTCAAAAATGACAAATTTCAAAATGGCAAATGTCAAAGATGTCAAATGACAAATGTCACAATGCTAAATGTCAAAAATGAAAAGTGTCCCCATGAAAAATGTCAATAATCACAAATTTCAAGATGGCAAATGCAAAGATGACAAATGACAAATGTCACAATGCTAAATGTCAAAAATGAAAAGTGTCACCATGAAAAATGTCAAAAATGACAAATTTCAAGATGGCAAATGTCAAAGATGTCAAATGACAAATGTCACAATGCTAAATGTCAAAAATGAAAAGTGTCACCATGAAAAATGTCAAAAATAACAAATTTCAAGATGGCAAATGTCAAAGATGTCAAATGACAAATGTCACAATGCTAAATGTCAAAAATGAAAAGTGTCACCATGAAAAATGTCAAAAATGTCAAATTTTAAGATGGCAAATGTCAAAACTGACAAATGTCACAATGCTAAATGTCAAAAATGATAAGTGTCACCATGAAAAATGTCAAAAATGACAAATTTCAAGATGGCAAATGTCCAAGATGACAAATGACAAATGTCACAATGCTAAATGTCAAAAATGAAAAGTGTCACCATGAAAAATGTGAAAAATGACAAATTTCAAGATGGAAAATGTCAAAGATGTCAAATGACAAATGTCACAATGCTAAATGTCAAAAATGAAAAGTGTCAAAAATGACAAATTTCAAGATGGCAAATGTCTAAGATGTCAAATGACAAATGTCACAATGCTAAATGTCAAAAATGAAAAGTGTCACCATGAAAAATGTCAAAAATGACAAATTTTAAGATGGCAAATGTCAAAGATGTCAAATGACAAATGTCACAATGCTAAATGTCAAAAATGAAAAGTGTCCCCATGAAAAATGTCAATAATGACAAATTTCAAGATGGCAAATGTCAAAGATGTCAAATGACAAATGTCACAATGCTAAATGTCAAAAATGAAAAGTGTCACCATGAAAAAGGTCAAAAATGACAAATTTCAAGATGGCAAATGTCAAAGATGTCGAATATGACAAATGTCACAATGCTAAATGTCAAAAATGAAAAGTGTCACCATGAAAAATGTCAAAAATGAAAAATTTCAAGATAGCAAATGTCAAAGATGTCAAATGACAAATGTCACAATGCTAAATGTCAAAAATGAAAAGTGTCACCATGAAAAATGTCAAAAATGACAAATTTCAAGATGGGAAATGTCAAAGATGTCAAATGACAAATGTCACAATGCTAAATGTCAAAAATGAAAAGAGTCACCATGAAAAATGTCAAAAATAACAAATTTCAAGATGGCAAATGTCAAAGATGTCAAATGACAAATGTCACAATGCTAAATGTCAAAAATAAAAAGTGTCAACATGAAAAATGTCAAAAATGACAAATTTCAAGATGGCAAATGTCAAAACTGACAAATGTCACAATGCTAAATGTCAAAAATGATAAGTGTCACCATGAAAAATGTCAAAAATGACAAATTTCAAGATGGCAAATGTCAAAGATGTCAAATGACAAATGTCACAATGCTAAATGTCAAAAATGAAAAGTGTCAAAAATGACAAATTTCAAGATGGCAAATGTCTAAGATGAAAAATGTTAAAAATGACAAATTTCAAGATGGCAAATGTCAAAGATGTCAAATGACAAATGTCACAATGCTAAATGTCAAAAATGAAAAGTGTCACCATAAAGAATGTCAAAAATGACAAATTTCAAGATGGCAAATGTCAAAGATGTCAAATGACAAATGTCACAATGCTAAATGTCAAAAATGAAAAGTGTCACCATGAAAAATGTCAAAAATGACAAATTTCAAGATGGCAAATGTCAAAACTGACAAATGTCACAATGCTAAATGTCAAAAATGAAAAGTGTCACCATGAAAAATGTCAAAAATGACAAATTTCAAGATGGCAAATGTCAAAGATGTCAAATGACAAATGTCACAATGCTAAATGTCAAAAATGAAAAGTGTCAAAAATGACAAATTTCAAGATGGCAAATGTCTAAGATGTCAAATGACAAATGTCACAATGCTAAATGTCAAAAATGAAAAGTGTCACCGTGAAAAATGTCAAAAATGACAAATTTCAAGATGGCAAATGTCAAAGATGTCAAATGACAAATGTCACAATGCTAAATGTCAAAAATGAAAAGTGTCAGCATGAAAAATGTCAAAAATGACAAATTTCAAGATGGCAAATGTCAAAGATGTCAAATGACAAATGTCACAATGCTAAATGTCAAAAATGAAAAGTGTCACCATGAAAAATGTCAAAAATGACAAATTTCAAGATGGCAAATGTCAAAGATGTCAAATGACAAATGTCACAATGCTAAATGTCAAAAATGAAAAGTGTCACCATGAAAAATGTCAAAAATGACAAATTTCAAGATGGCAAATGTCAAAGATGTCGAATATGACAAATGTCACAATGCTAAATGTCAAAAACAAAAAGTGTCACCATGAAAAATGTCAAAAATGACAAATTTCAAGATGGCAAATGTCAAAGATGTCAAATGACAAATGTCACAATGCTAAATGTCAAAAATGAAAAATGTCACCATGAAAAATGTCAAAAATGACAAATTTCAAGATGGCAAATGTCAAAGATGTCAAATGACAAATGTCACAATGCTAAATGTCAAAAATGAAAAGTGTCACCGTGAAAAATGTCAAAAATGACAAATTTCAAGATGGCAAATGTCAAAGATGTCAAATGACAAATGTCACAATGCTAAATGTCAAAAATGAAAAGTGTCACCATGAAAAATGTCAAAAATGACAAATTTCAAGATGGCAAATGTCAAAGATGTCAAATGACAAATGTCACAATGCTAAATGTCAAAAATGAAAAGTGTCACCATGAAAAATGTCAAAAATGACAAATTTCAAGATGGCAAATGTCCAAGATGTCAAATGACAAATGTCACAATGCTAAATGTCAAAAATGACAAATTTCAAGATGGCAAATGTCAAAGATGTCAAATGACAAATGTCACAATGCTAAATGTCAAAAATGAAAAGTGTCACCATGAAAAATGTCAAAAATGACAAATTTCAAGATGGCAAATGTCAAAGATGTCAAATGACAAATGTCACAATGCTAAATGTCAAAAATGAAAATTGTCCCCATGAAAAATGTCCATAATGACAAATTTCAAGATGGCAAATATCAAAGATGTCAAATGACAAATGTCACAATGCTAAATGTCAAAAATGAAAAGTGTCACCATGAAAAATGTCAAAAATGACAAATTTCAAGATGGCAAATGTCAAAGATGTCGAATATGACAAATGTCACAATGCTAAATGTCAAAAACGAAAAGTGTCACCATGAAAAATGTCAAAAATGACAAATTTCAAGATGGCAAATGTCAAAGATGTCAAATGACAAATGTCACAATGCTAAATGTCAAAAATGAAAAATGTCACCATGAAAAATGTCAAAAATGACAAATTTCAAGATGGCAAATGTCAAAGATGTCAAATGACAAATGTCACAATGCTAAATGTCAAAAATGAAAAGTGTCACCGTAAAAAATGTCAAAAATGACAAATTTCAAGATGGCAAATGTCAAAACTGACAAATGTCACAATGCTAAATGTCAAAAATGATAAGTGTCACCATAAAAAATGTCAAAAATGACAAATTTCAAGATGGCAAATGTCCAAGATGTCAAATGACAAATGTCACAATGCTAAATGTCAAAAATGAAAAGTGTCACCATGAAAAATGTCAAAAATGACAAATCTCAAGATGGAAAATGTGAAAGATGTTAAATGACAAATGTCACAATGCTAAATGTCAAAAATGAAAAATGTCAAAAATGACAAATTTCAAGATGGCAAATGTCTAAGATGTCAAATGACAAATGTCACAATGCTAAATGTCAAAAATGAAAAGTGTCACCGTGAAAAATGTCAAAAATGACAAATTTCAAGATGGCAAATGTCAAAGATGTCAAATGACAAATGTCACAATGCTAAATGTCAAAAATGAAAAGTGTCACCATGAAAAATTTTAAAAATGACAAATTTCAAGATGGCAAATGTCAAAGATGTCAAATGACAAATGTCACAATGCTAAATGTCAAAAATGAAAAGTGTCACCATAAAAAATGTCAAAAATGACAAATTTCAAGATGGCAAATGTCAAAGATGTCGAATATGACAAATGTCACAATGCTAAATGTCAAAAATGAAAAGTGTCACCATGAAAAATGTCAAAAATGACAAATTTCAAGATGGCAAATGTCAAAGATGTCAAATGACAAATGTCACAATGCTAAATGTCAAAAATGAAAAGTGTCACCATGAAAAATGTTAAAAATGACAAATTTCAAGATGGCAAATATCAAAGATGTCAAATGACAAATGTCACAATGCTAAATGTCAAAAATGACAAATTTTAAGATGGCAAATGTCCAAGATGTCAAATGACAAATGTCACAATGCTAAATGTCAAAAATGAAAAGTGTCACCATGAAAAATGTCAAAAATGACAAATTTCAAGATGGCAAATATCAAAGATGTCAAATGACAAATGTCACAATGCTAAATGTCAAAAATGAAAAATGTCACAATTAAAAATGTCAAAAATAACAAATTTCAAGATGGCAAATGTCAAAGATGTCAAATGACAAATGTCACAATGCTAAATGTCAAAAATGAAAAGTGTCACCATGAAAAATGTCAAAAATGACAAATTTCAAGATGGCAAATGTCAAAGATGTCAAATGACAAATGTCACAATGCTAAATGTCAAAAATGAAAAGTGTCACCATGAAAAATGTCACAAATGACAAATTTCAAGATGGCAAATGTCAAAACTGACAAATGTCACAATGCTAAATGTCAAAAATGAAAAGTGTCACCATGAAAAATGTCAAAAATAACAAATTTCAAGATGGCAAATGTCAAAGATGTCAAATGACAAATGTCACAATGCTATATGTCAAAAATGACAAATTTCAAGATGGCAAATGTCAAAGATGTCAAATGACAAATGTCACAATGCTAAATGTCAAAAATGAAAAGTGTCACCATGAAAAATGTCAAAAATGACAAATTTCAAGATGGCAAATGTCAAAGATGTCAAATGACAAATGTCACAATGCTAAATGTCAAAAATGAAAAGTGTCACAATGAAAAATGTCAAAAATGACAAATTTCAAGATGGCAAATGTCAAAGATGTCAAATGACAAATGTCACAATGCTAAATGTCAAAAATGAAAAGTGTCACCATGAAAAATGTCAAAAATAACAAATTTCAAGATGGCAAATGTCAAAGATGTCAAATGACAAATGTCACAATGCTAAATGTCAAAAGTGAAAAGTGTCACTATGAAAAATGTCAAAAATGACAAATTTCAAGATGGCAAATGTCAAAGATGTCAAATGACAAATGTCACAATGCTTAATGTCAAAAATGAAAAGTGTCACCATGAAAAATGTCAAAAATAACAAATTTCAAGATGGCAAATGTCAAAGATGTCAAATGACAAATGTCACAATGCTAAATGTCAAAAATGAAAAGTGTCACCATGAAAAATGTCAAAAATGACAAATTTCAAGATGGCAAATGTCAAAGATGTCAAATGACAAATGTCACAATGCTAAATGTCAAAAATGAAAAGTGTCACCATAAAATGTCAAAAATGACAAATTTCAAGATGGCAAATGTCAAAGATGTCAAATGACAAATGTCACAATGCTAAATGTCAAAAATGAAAAGTGTCACCATGAAAAATGTCAAAAATGACAAATTTTAAGATGGCAAATGTCAAATGACAAATGTCACAATGCTAAATGTTAAAAATGAAAAGTGTCACCATGAAAAATGTCAAAAATGACAAATGGCAAATGTCAAAACTGACAAATGTCACAATGCTAAATGTCAAAAATGATAAGTGTGACCATGAAAAATGTCAAAAATGACAAATTTCAAGATGGCAAATGTCAAAGATGTCAAATGACAAATGTCACAATGCTAAATGTCAAAAATGAAAAGTGTCACCATGAAAAATGTCAATAATGACAAATTTCAAGACGGCAAATGTCAAAGATGTCAAATGACAAATGTCACAATGCTAAATGTCAAAAATGAAAAGTGTCACCATGAAAAATGTCAAAAATGACAAATTTCAAGATGACAAATGACAAATGTCACAATGCTAAATGTCAAAAATGAAAAGTGTCACCATGAAAAATGTCAAAAATGACAAATTTCAAGATGGCAAATGTCAAAGATGTCAAATGACAAATGTCGCAATGCTAAATGTCAAAAATGAAAAGTGTCACCATGAAAAATGTCAAAAATGACAAATTTCAAGATGGCAAATGTCAAAGAAGTCAAATGACAAATGTCACAATGCTAAATGTCAAAAATGAAAAATGTCACCATGAAAAATGTCAAAAATGACAAATTTCAAGATGGCAAATGTCAAAGATGTCAAATGACAAATGTCACAATGCTAAATGTCAAAAATAAAAAGTGTCAAAAATGACAAATTTCAAGATGGCAAATGTCTAAGATGTCAAATGACAAATGTCAGAATGCTAAATATCAAAAATGAAAAGTGTCACTGTGAAAAATGTCAAAAATGACAAATTTCAAGATGGCAAATGTCAAAGATGTCAAATGACAAATGTCACAATGCTAAATGTCAAAAATGAAAACTGTCACCATGAAAAATGTCAAAAATGACAAATTTCAAGAAGGCAAATGTCAAAGATGTCAAATGACAAAGGTCACAATGCTAAATGTCAAAAATGAAAAGTGTCCCCATGAAAAATGTCCATAATGACAAATTTCAAGATGGCAAATGTCAAAGATGTCAAATGACAAATGTCACAATGCTAAATGTCAAAAATGAAAAGTGTCACCTTGAAAAATGTCAAAAATGACAAATTTCAAGATGGCAAATGTCAAAGATGTCAAATGACAAATGTCACAATGCTAAATGTCAAAAATGAAAAGTGTCACCGTGAAAAATGTAAAAAATGACAAATTTCAAGATGGCAAATGTCAAAACTGACAAATGTCACAATGCTAAATGTCAAAAATGAAAAGTGTCACTATGAAAAATGTCAAAAATGACAAATTTCAAGATGGCAAATGTCAAAGATGTCAAATGACAAATGTCACAATGCTAAATGTCAAAAATGAAAATTGTCCCCATGAAAAATGTCCATAATGACAAATTTCAAGATGGCAAATGTCAAAGATGTCAAATGACAAATGTCACAATGCTAAATGTCAAAAATGAAAAGTGTCACCATGAATAATGTCAAAAATGACAAATTTCAAGATGGCAAATGTCAAAGATGTCGAATATGACAAATATCACAATGCTAAATGTCAAAAATGAAAAGTGTCACCATGAAAAATGTCAAAAATGACAAATTTCAAGATGGCAAATGTCAAAGATGTCAAATGACAAATGTCACAATGCTAAATGTCAAAAATGAAAAATGTCACCATGAAAAATGTCAAAAATGACAAATTTCAAGATGGCAAATGTCAAAGATGTCAAATGACAAATGTCACAATGCTAAATGTCAAAAATGAAAAGTGTCACCATGAAAAATGTCAAAAATGACAAATTTCAAGATGACAAATGACAAATGTCACAATGCTAAATGTCAAAAATGAAAAGTGTCACCATGAAAAATGTCAAAAATGACAAATTTCAAGATGGCAAATGTCAAAGATGTCAAATGACAAATGTCGCAATGCTAAATGTCAAAAATGAAAAGTGTCACCATGAAAAATGTCAAAAATGACAAATTTCAAGATGGCAAATGTCAAAGAAGTCAAATGACAAATGTCACAATGCTAAATGTCAAAAATGAAAAATGTCACCATGAAAAATGTCAAAAATGACAAATTTCAAGATGGCAAATGTCAAAGATGTCAAATGACAAATGTCACAATGCTAAATGTCAAAAATAAAAAGTGTCAAAAATGACAAATTTCAAGATGGCAAATGTCTAAGATGTCAAATGACAAATGTCAGAATGCTAAATGTCAAAAATGAAAAGTGTCACCGTGAAAAATGTCAAAAATGACAAATTTCAAGATGGCAAATGTCAAAGATGTCAAATGACAAATGTCACAATGCTAAATGTCAAAAATGAAAAGTGTCACCATGAAAAATGTCAAAAATGACAAATTTCAAGAAGGCAAATGTCAAAGATGTCAAATGACAAATGTCACAATGCTAAATGTCAAAAATGAAAAGTGTCCCCATGAAAAATGTCCATAATGACAAATTTCAAGATGGCAAATGTCAAAGATGTCAAATGACAAATGTCACAATGCTAAATGTCAAAAATGAAAAGTGTCACCATGAAAAATGTCAAAAATGACAAATTTCAAGATGGCAAATGTCAAAGATGTCAAATGACAAATGTCACAATGCTAAATGTCAAAAATGAAAAGTGTCACCGTGAAAAATGTCAAAAATGACAAATTTCAAGATGGCAAATGTCAAAACTGACAAATGTCACAATGCTAAATGTCAAAAATGAAAAGTGTCACCATGAAAAATGTCAAAAACGACAAATTTCAAGATGGCAAATGTCAAAGATGTCAAATGACAAATGTCACAATGCTAAATGTCAAAAATGAAAATTGTCCCCATGAAAAATGTCCATAATGACAAATTTCAAGATGGCAAATGTCAAAGATGTCAAATGACAAATGTCACAATGCTAAATGTCAAAAATGAAAAGTGTCACCATGAATAATGTCAAAAATGACAAATTTCAAGATGGCAAATGTCAAAGATGTCGAATATGACAAATATCACAATGCTAAATGTCAAAAATGAAAAGTGTCACCATGAAAAATGTCAAAAATGACAAATTTCAAGATGGCAAATGTCAAAGATGTCAAATGACAAATGTCACAATGCTAAATGTCAAAAATGAAAAATGTCACCATGAAAAATGTCAAAAATGACAAATTTCAAGATGGCAAATGACAAATGTCACAATGCTAAATGTCCAAAATGAAAAGTGTCACCGTGAAAAATGTCAAAAATGACAAATTTCAAGATGGCAAATTTCAAAACTGACAAATGTCACAATGCTAAATGTCAAAAATGATAAGTGTCACCATAAAAAATGTCAAAAATGACAAATTTCAAGATGGCAAATGTCCAAGATGTCAAATGACAAATGTCACAATGCTAAATGTCAAAAATGAAAAGTGTCAACATGAAAAATGTCAAAAATGACAAATTTCAAGATGGAAAATGTCAAAGATGTTAAATGACAAATGTCACAATGCTAAATGTCAAAAATGAAAAGTGTCAAAAATGACAAATTTCAAGATGGCAAATGTCTAAGATGTCAAATGACAAATGTCACAATGCTAAATGTCAAAAATGAAAAGTGTCACCGTGAAAAATGTCAAAAATGACAAATTTCAAGATGGCAAATGTCAAAGATGTCAAATGACAAATGTCACAATGCTAAATGTCACAAATGAAAAGTGTCACCATGAAAAATTTTAAAAATGACAAATTTCAAGATGGCAAATGTCAAATATGTCAAATGACAAATGGCACAATGCTAAATGTCAAAAATGAAAAGTGTCACCATGAAAAATGTCAAAAATGACAAATTTCAAGATGGCAAATGTCAAAGATGTTGAATATGACAAATGTCACAATGCTAAATGTTAAAAATGAAAAGTGTAACCATGAAAAATGTCAAAAATGACAAATTTCAAGATGGCAAATGTCAAAGATGTCAAATTACAAATGTCACAATGCTAAATGTCAAAAATGAAAAGTGTCACCATGAAAAATGTTAAAAATGACAAATTTCAAGATGGCAAATATCAAAGATGTCAAATGACAAATGTCACAATGCTAAATGTCAAAAATGACAAATTTTAAAATGGCAAATGTCAAAGATGTCAAATGACAAATGTCACAATGCTAAATGTCAAAAATGAAAAGTGTCACCATGAAAAATGTCAAAAATGACAAATTTCAAGATGGCAAATATCAAAGATGTCAAATGACAAATGTCACAATGCTAAATGTCAAAAATGAAAAGTGTCACAATGAAAAATGTCAAAAATAACAAATTTCAAGATGGCAAATGTCAAAGATGTCAAATGACAAATGTCACAATGCTAAATGTCAAAAATGAAAAGTGTCACCATGAAAAATGTCAAAAATGACAAATTTCAAGATGGCAAATGTCAAAGATGTCAAATGACAAATGTCACAATGCTAAATGTCAAAAATGAAAAGTGTCACCATGAAAAATGTCAAAAATAACAAATTTCAAGATGGCAAATGTCAAAGATGTCAAATGACAAATGTCACAATGCTAAATGTCAAAAATGAAAAGTGTCAAAAATGACAAATTTCAAGATGGCAAATGTCTAAGATGTCAAATGACAAATGTCACAATGCTAAATGTCAAAAATGAAAAGTGTCACCGTGAAAAATGTCAAAAATGACAAATTTCAAGATGGCAAATGTCAAAGATGTCAAATGACAAATGTCACAATGCTAAATGTCAAAAATGAAAAGTGTCACCATGAAAAATGTCAAAAATGACAAATTTCAAGATAGCAAATGTCAAAGATGTCAAATTACAAATGTCACAATGCTAAATGTCAAAAATGAAAAGTGTCCCCATAAAAAATGTCAATAATGACAAATTTCAAGATGGCAAATGTCAAAGATGTCAAATGACAAATGTCACAATGCTAAATGTCAAAAATGAAAAGTGTCACCATGAAAAATGTCAAAAATGACAAATTTCAAGATGGCAAATGTCAAAGATGTCGAATATGACAAATGTCACAATGCTAAATGTTAAAAATGAAAAGTGTCACCATGAAAAATGTCAAAAATGACAAATTTCAAGATGGCAAATGTCAAAGATGTCAAATGACAAATGTCACAATGCTAAATGTCAAAAATGAAAAGTGTCACCATGAAAAATGTCAAAAATGACAAATTTCAAGATGGCAAATATCAAAGATGTCAAATGACAAATGTCACAATGCTAAATGTCAAAAATGAAAAGTGTCACCATAAAAAATGTCAAAAATGACAAATTTCAAGATGGCAAATATCAAAGATGTCAAATGAAAAATGTCACAATGCTAAATGTCAAAAATGAAAAGTGTCACCATGAAAAATGTCAAAAATGACAAATTTCAAGATGGCAAATGTCAAAGATGTCAAATGACAAATGTCACAATGCTAAATGTCAAAAATGAAAAGTGTCACCATAAAATGTCAAAAATGACAAATTTCAAGATGGCAAATGTCAAAGATGTCAAATGACAAATGTCACAATGCTAAATGTCAAAAATGAAAAGTGTCACCATGAAAAATGTCAAAAATGACAAATTTTAAGATGGCAAATGTCAAATGACAAATGTCACAATGCTAAATGTTAAAAATGAAAAGTGTCACCATGAAAAATGTCAAAAATGACAAATTTCAAGATGGCAAATGTCAAAACTGACAAATGTCACAATGCTAAATGTCAAAAATGATAAGTGTCACCATGAAAAATGTCAAAAATGACAAATTTCAAGATGGCAAATGTCAAAGATGTCAAATGACAAATGTCACAATGCTAAATGTCAAAAATGAAAAGTGTCACCATGAAAAATGTCAATAATGACAAATTTCAAGACGGCAAATGTCAAAGATGTCAAATGACAAATGTCACAATGCTAAATGTCAAAAATGAAAAGTGTCACCATGAAAAATGTCAAAAATGACAAATTTTAAGATGACAAATGACAAATGTCACAATGCTAAATGTCAAAAATGAAAAGTGTCACCATGAAAAATGTCAAAAATGACAAATTTCAAGATGGCAAATGTCAAAGATGTCAAATGACAAATGTCGCAATGCTAAATGTCAAAAATGAAAAGTGTCACCATGAAAAATGTCAAAAATGACAAATGTCAAGATGGCAAATGTCAAAAAAGTCAAATGACAAATGTCACAATGCTAAATGTCAAAAATGAAAAATGTCACCATGAAAAATGTCAAAAATGACAAATTTCAAGATGGCAAATGTCAAAGATGTCAAATGACAAATGTCACAATGCTAAATGTCAAAAATAAAAAGTGTCAAAAATGACAAATTTCAAGATGGCAAATGTCTAAGATGTCAAATGCGAAATGTCAGAATGCTAAATGTCAAAAATGAAAAGTGTCACCGTGAAAAATGTCAAAAATGACAAATTTCAAGATGGCAAATGTCAAAGATGTCAAATGACAAATGTCACAATGCTAAATGTCAAAAATGAAAAGTGTCACCATGAAAAATGTCAAAAATGACAAATTTCAAGAAGGCAAATGTCAAAGATGTCAAATGACAAATGTCACAATGCTAAATGTCAAAAATGAAAAGTGTCCCCATGAAAAATGTCCATAATGACAAATTTCAAGATGGCAAATGTCAAAGATGTCAAATGACAAATGTCACAATGCTAAATGTCAAAAATGAAAAGTGTCACCATGAAAAATGTCAAAAATAACAAATTTCAAGATGGCAAATGTCAAAGATGTCAAATGACAAATGTCACAATGCTAAATGTCAAAAATGAAAAGTGTCAAAAATGACAAATTTCAAGATGGCAAATGTCTAAGATGTCAAATGACAAATGTCACAATGCTAAATGTCAAAAATGAAAAGTGTCACCGTGAAAAATGTCAAAAATGACAAATTTCAAGATGGCAAATGTCAAAGATGTCAAATGACAAATGTCACAATGCTAAATGTCAAAAATGAAAAGTGTCACCATGAAAAATGTCAAAAATGACAAATTTCAAGATAGCAAATGTCAAAGATGTCAAATGACAAATGTCACAATGCTAAATGTCAAAAATGAAAAGTGTCCCCATAAAAAATGTCAATAATGACAAATTTCAAGATGGCAAATGTCAAAGATGTCAAATGACAAATGTCACAATGCTAAATGTCAAAAATGAAAAGTGTCACCATGAAAAATGTCAAAAATGACAAATTTCAAGATGGCAAATGTCAAAGATGTCGAATATGACAAATGTCACAATGCTAAATGTTAAAAATGAAAAGTGTCACCATGAAAAATGTCAAAAATGACAAATTTCAAGATGGCAAATGTCAAAGATGTCAAATGACAAATGTCACAATGCTAAATGTCAAAAATGAAAAGTGTCACCATGAAAAATGTCAAAAATGACAAATTTCAAGATGGCAAATATCAAAGATGTCAAATGACAAATGTCACAATGCTAAATGTCAAAAATGAAAAGTGTCACCATAAAAAATGTCAAAAATGACAAATTTCAAGATGGCAAATATCAAAGATGTCAAATGAAAAATGTCACAATGCTAAATGTCAAAAATGAAAAGTGTCACCATGAAAAATGTCAAAAATGACAAATTTCAAGATGGCAAATGTCAAAGATGTCAAATGACAAATGTCACAATGCTAAATGTCAAAAATGAAAAGTGTCACCATAAAATGTCAAAAATGACAAATTTCAAGATGGCAAATGTCAAAGATGTCAAATGACAAATGTCACAATGCTAAATGTCAAAAATGAAAAGTGTCACCATGAAAAATGTCAAAAATGACAAATTTTAAGATGGCAAATGTCAAATGACAAATGTCACAATGCTAAATGTTAAAAATGAAAAGTGTCACCATGAAAAATGTCAAAAATGACAAATTTCAAGATGGCAAATGTCAAAACTGACAAATGTCACAATGCTAAATGTCAAAAATGATAAGTGTCACCATGAAAATGTCAAAAATGACAAATTTCAAGATGGCAAATGTCAAAGATGTCAAATGACAAATGTCACAATGCTAAATGTCAAAAATGAAAAGTGTCACCATGAAAAATGTCAATAATGACAAATTTCAAGACGGCAAATGTCAAAGATGTCAAATGACAAATGTCACAATGCTAAATGTCAAAAATGAAAAGTGTCACCATGAAAAATGTCAAAAATGACAAATTTTAAGATGACAAATGACAAATGTCACAATGCTAAATGTCAAAAATGAAAAGTGTCACCATGAAAAATGTCAAAAATGACAAATTTCAAGATGGCAAATGTCAAAGATGTCAAATGACAAATGTCGCAATGCTAAATGTCAAAAATGAAAAGTGTCACCATGAAAAATGTCAAAAATGACAAATGTCAAGATGGCAAATGTCAAAAAAGTCAAATGACAAATGTCACAATGCTAAATGTCAAAAATGAAAAATGTCACCATGAAAAATGTCAAAAATGACAAATTTCAAGATGGCAAATGTCAAAGATGTCAAATGACAAATGTCACAATGCTAAATGTCAAAAATAAAAAGTGTCAAAAATGACAAATTTCAAGATGGCAAATGTCTAAGATGTCAAATGACAAATGTCAGAATGCTAAATGTCAAAAATGAAAAGTGTCACCGTGAAAAATGTCAAAAATGACAAATTTCAAGATGGCAAATATCAAAGATGTCAAATGACAAATGTCACAATGCTAAATGTCAAAAATGAAAAGTGTCACCATGAAAAATGTCAAAAATGACAAATTTCAAGAAGGCAAATGTCAAAGATGTCAAATGACAAATGTCACAATGCTAAATGTCAAAAATGAAAAGTGTCCCCATGAAAAATGTCCATAATGACAAATTTCAAGATGGCAAATGTCAAAGATGTCAAATGACAAATGTCACAATGCTAAATGTCAAAAATGAAAAGTGTCACCATGAAAAATGTCAAAAATGACAAATTTCAAGATGGCAAATGTCAAAGATGTCAAATGACAAATGTCACAATGCTAAATGTCAAAAATGAAAAGTGTCACCGTGAAAAATGTCAAAAATGACAAATTTCAAGATGGCAAATGTCAAAACTGACAAATGTCACAATGCTAAATGTCAAAAATGAAAAGTGTCACCATGAAAAATGTCAAAAATGACAAATTTCAAGATGGCAAATGTCAAAGATGTCAAATGACAAATGTCACAATGCTAAATGTCGAAAATGAAAATTGTCCCCATGAAAAATGTCCATAATGACAAATTTCAAGATGGCAAATGTCAAAGATGTCAAATGACAAATGTCACAATGCTAAATGTCAAAAATGAAAAGTGTCACCATGAATAATGTCAAAAATGACAAATTTCAAGATGGCAAATGTCAAAGATGTCGAATATGACAAATATCACAATGCTAAATGTCAAAAATGAAAAGTGTCACCATGAAAAATGTCAAAAATGACCAATTTCAAGATGGCAAATGTCAAAGATGTCAAATGACAAATGTCACAATGCTCAATGTCAAAAATGAAAAATGTCACCATGAAAAATGTCAAAAATGACAAATTTCAAGATGGCAAATGTCAAAGATGTCAAATGACAAATGTCACAATGCTAAATGTCCAAAATGAAAAGTGTCACCGTGAAAAATGTCAAAAATGACAAATTTCAAGATGGCAAATGTCAAAACTGACAAATGTCACAATCCTAAATGTCAAAAATGATAAGTGTCACCATAAAAAATGTCAAAAATGACAAATTTTAAGATGGCAAATGTCCAAGATGTCAAATGACAAATGTCACAATGCTAAATGTCAAAAATGAAAAGTGTCAACATGAAAAATGTCAAAAATGACAAATTTCAAGATGGAAAATGTCAAAGATGTTAAATGACAAATGTCACAATGCTAAATGTCAAAAATGAAAAGTGTCACCGTGAAAAATGTCAAAAATGACAAATTTCAAGATGGCAAATGTCAAAGATGTCAAATGACAAATGTCACAATGCTAAATGTCAAAAATGAAAAGTGTCACCATGAAAAATTTTAAAAATGACAAATTTCAAGATGGCAAATGTCAAAGATGTCAAATGACAAATGGCACAATGCTAAATGTCAAAAATGAAAAGTGTCACCATGAAAAATGTCAAAAATGACAAATTTCAAGATGGCAAATGTCAAAGATGTTGAATATGACAAATGTCACAATGCTAAATGTTAAAAATGAAAAGTGTCACCATGAAAAATGTCAAAAATGACAAATTTCAAGATGGCAAATGTCAAAGATGTCAAATGACAAATGTCACAATGCTAAATGTCGAAAATGAAAATTGTCCCCATGAAAAATGTCCATAATGACAAATTTCAAGATGGCAAATGTCAAAGATGTCAAATGACAAATGTCACAATGCTAAATGTCAAAAATGAAAAGTGTCACCATGAATAATGTCAAAAATGACAAATTTCAAGATGGCAAATGTCAAAGATGTCGAATATGACAAATATCACAATGCTAAATGTCAAAAATGAAAAGTGTCACCATGAAAAATGTCAAAAATGACCAATTTCAAGATGGCAAATGTCAAAGATGTCAAATGACAAATGTCACAATGCTCAATGTCAAAAATGAAAAATGTCACCATGAAAAATGTCAAAAATGACAAATTTCAAGATGGCAAATGTCAAAGATGTCAAATGACAAATGTCACAATGCTAAATGTCCAAAATGAAAAGTGTCACCGTGAAAAATGTCAAAAATGACAAATTTCAAGATGGCAAATGTCAAAACTGACAAATGTCACAATCCTAAATGTCAAAAATGATAAGTGTCACCATAAAAAATGTCAAAAATGACAAATTTTAAGATGGCAAATGTCCAAGATGTCAAATGACAAATGTCACAATGCTAAATGTCAAAAATGAAAAGTGTCAACATGAAAAATGTCAAAAATGACAAATTTCAAGATGGAAAATGTCAAAGATGTTAAATGACAAATGTCACAATGCTAAATGTCAAAAATGAAAAGTGTCACCGTGAAAAATGTCAAAAATGACAAATTTCAAGATGGCAAATGTCAAAGATGTCAAATGACAAATGTCACAATGCTAAATGTCAAAAATGAAAAGTGTCACCATGAAAAATTTTAAAAATGACAAATTTCAAGATGGCAAATGTCAAAGATGTCAAATGACAAATGGCACAATGCTAAATGTCAAAAATGAAAAGTGTCACCATGAAAAATGTCAAAAATGACAAATTTCAAGATGGCAAATGTCAAAGATGTTGAATATGACAAATGTCACAATGCTAAATGTTAAAAATGAAAAGTGTCACCATGAAAAATGTCAAAAATGACAAATTTCAAGATGGCAAATGTCAAAGATGTCAAATGACAAATGTCACAATGCTAAATGTCAAAAATGAAAAGTGTCACCATGAAAAATGTTAAAAATAACAAATTTCAAGATGGCAAATATCAAAGATGTCAAATGACAAATGTCACAATGCTAAATGTCAAAAATGACAAATTTTAAGATGGCAAATGTCAAAGATGTCAAATGACAAATGTCACAATGCTAAATGTCAAAAATGAAAAGTGTCACCATGAAAAATGTCAAAAATGACAAATTTCAAGATGGCAAATATCAAAGATGTCAAATGACAAATGTCACAATGCTAAATGTCAAAAATGAAAAGTGTCACCATGAAAAATGTCAAAAATGACAAATTTCAAGATGGCAAATATCAAAGATGTCAAATGACAAATGTCACAATGCTAAATGTCAAAAATGAAAAGTGTCACCATGAAAAATGTCAAAAATGACAAATTTCAAGATGGCAAATGTCAAAGATGTCAAATGACAAATGTCACAATGCTAAATGTCAAAAATGAAAAGTGTCACCATGAAAAATGTCAAAAATAACAAATTTCAAGATGGCAAATGTCAAAGATGTCAAATGACAAATGTCACAATGCTAAATGTCAAAAATGAAAAGTGTCACCATGAAAAATGTCAAAAATGACAAATTTCAAGATGGCAAATGTCAAAACTGACAAATGTCACAATGCTAAATGTCAAAAATGATAAGTGTCACCATGAAAAATGTCAAAAATGACAAATTTTAAGATGGCAAATATCCAAGATGTCAAATGACAAATGTCACAATGCTAAATGTCAAAAATGACAAATTTCAAGATGGCAAATGTCAAAGATGTCAAATGACAAATGTCACAATGCTAAATGTCAAAAATGAAAAGTGTCACCATGAAAAATATCAAAAATGACAAATTTCAAGATGGCAAATGTCAAAGATGTCAAATGACAAATGTCACAATGCTAAATGTCAAAAATGAAAAGTGTCACCATGAGAAATGTCAAAAATGACAAATTTCAAGATGGCAAATGTCAAAACTGACAAATGTCACAATGCTAAATGTCAATAATGAAAAGTGTCACCGTGAAAAATGTCAAAAATGACAAATTTCAAGATGGCAAATGTCAAAGATGTCAAATGACAAATGTCACAATGCTAAATGTCAAAAATGAAAAGTGTCACCATGAAAAATGTCAAAAATGACAAATTTCAAGATGGCAAATGTCAAAGATGTCAAATGACAAATGTCACAATGCTAAATGTCAAAAATGAAAAGTGTCCCCATAAAATATGTCAATAATGACAAATTTCAAGATGGCAACTGTCAAAGATGTCAAATGACAAATGTCACAATGCTAAATGTCAAAAATGAAAAGTGTCACCATGAAAAATGTCAAAAATGACAAATTTCAAGATGGCAAATGTCAAAGATGTCGAATATGACAAATGTCACAATGCTAAATGTCAAAAATATAAAGTGTTACCATAAAAAATGTCAAAAATGACAAATTTCAAGATGGCAAATGTCAAAGATGTCAAATGACAAATGTCACAATGCTAAATATCAAAACTGAAAAGTGTCACCAAGAAAAATGTCAAAAATGACAAATTTCAAGATGGCAAATGTCAAAGATGTCAAATGACAAATGTCACAATGCTAAATGTCAAAAATGAAAAGTGTCACCATAAAATGTCAAAAATGACAAATTTCAAGATGGCAAATGTCAAAGATGTCAAATGACAAATGTCACAATGCTAAATGTCAAAAATGAAAAGTGTCACCATAAAAAATGTCAAAAATGACAAATTTCAAGATGGCAAATGTCAAAACTGTTAAATGTCACAATGCTAAATGTCAAAAATGATAAGTGTCACCATAAAAAATGTCAAAAATGACAAATTTCAAGATGGCAAATGTCCAAGATGTCAAATGACAAATGTCACAATGCTAAATGTCAAAAATGAAAAGTGTCACCATGAAAAATGTCAAAAATGACAAATTTCAAGATGGAAAATGTCAAAGATGTCAAATGACAAATGTCACAATGCTAAATGTCAAAAATGAAAAGTGTCAAAAATGACAAATTTCAAGATGGCAAATGTCTAAGATGTCAAATGACAAATGTCACAATGCTAAATGTCAAAAATGAAAAGTGTCACCGTGAAAAATGTCAAAAATGACAAATTTCAAGATGGCAAATGTCAAAGATGTCAAATGACAAATGTCACAATGCTAAATGTCAAAAATGAAAAGTGTCACCATGAAAAATGTCAAAAATGACAAATTTCAAGATAGCAAATGTCAAAGATGTCAAATGACAAATGTCACAATGCTAAATGTCAAAAATGAAAAGTGTCCCCATGAAAAATGTCAATAATGACAAATTTCAAGATGGCAAATGTCAAAGATGTCAAATGACAAATGTCACAATGCTAAATGTCAAAAATGAAAAGTGTCACCATGAAAAATGTCAAAAATGACAAATTTCAAGATGGCAAATGTCAAAGATGTCGAATATGACAAATGTCACAATGCTAAATGTTAAAAATGAAAAGTGTCAGCATGAAAAATGTCAAAAATGACAAATTTCAAGATGGCAAATGTCAAAGATGTCAAATGACAAATGTCACAATGCTAAATGTCAAAAATGAAAAGTGTCACCATGAAAAATGTCAAAAATGACAAATTTTTAGATGGCAAATATCAAAGATGTCAAATGACAAATGTCACAATGCTAAATGTCAAAAATGACAAATTTCAAGATGGCAAATATCAAAGATGTCAAATGACAAATGTCACAATGCTAAAAGTCAAAAATGAAAAGTGTCACCATAAAATGTCAAAAATGACAAATTTCAAGATGGCAAATGTCAAAACTGACAAATGTCACAATGCTAAATGTCAAAAATGATAAGTGTCACCATAAAAAATGTCAAAAATGACAAATTTCAAGATAGCAAATGTCCAAGATGTCAAATGACAAATGTCACAATGCTAAATGTCAAAAATGAAAAGTGTCACCATAAAAAATGTCAAAAATGACAAATTTCAAGATGGCAAATGTCAAAGATGTCAAATGACAAATGTCACAATGCTAAATGTCAAAAATGAAAAGTGTCACCATGAAAAATGTCAAAAATAACAAATTTCAAGATGGCAAATGTCAAAGATGTCAAATGACAAATGTCACAATGCTAAATGTCAAAAATGAAAAGTGTCACCATGAAAAATGTCAAAAATGACAAATTTCAAGATGGCAAATGTCAAAACTGACAAATGTCACAATGCTAAATGTCAAAAATGATAAGTGTCACCATGAAAAATGTCAAAAATGACAAATTTTAAGATGGCAAATATCCAAGATGTCAAATGACAAATGTCAGAATGCTAAATGTCAAAAATGACATATTTCAAGATGGCAAATGTCAAAGATGTCAAATGACAAATGTCACAATGCTAAATGTCAAAAATGAAAAGTGTGACCATGAAAAATGTCAAAAATGACAAATTTCAAGATGGCAAATGTCAAAGATGTCAAATGACAAATGTCACAATGCTAAATGTCAAAAATGAAAAGTGTCACCATGAGAAATGTCAAAAATGACAAATTTCAAGATGGCAAATGTCAAAACTGACAAATGTCACAATGCTAAATGTCAATAATGAAAAGTGTCACCGTGAAAAATGTCAAAAATGACAAATTTCAAGATGGCAAATGTCAAAGATGTCAAATGACAAATGTCACAATGCTAAATGTCAAAAATGAAAAGTGTCACCATGAAAAATGTCAAAAATGACAAATTTCAAGATGGCAAATGTCAAAGATGTCAAATGACAAATGTCACAATGCTAAATGTCAAAAATGAAAAGTGTCCCCATAAAATATGTCAATAATGACAAATTTCAAGATGGCAACTGTCAAAGATGTCAAATGACAAATGTCACAATGCTAAATGTCAAAAATGAAAAGTGTCACCATGAAAAATGTCAAAAATGACAAATTTCAAGATGGCAAATGTCAAAGATGTCGAATATGACAAATGTCACAATGCTAAATGTCAAAAATAAAAAGTGTTACCATAAAAAATGTCAAAAATGACAAATTTCAAGATGGCAAATGTCAAAGATGTCAAATGACAAATGTCACAATGCTAAATGTCAAAACTGAAAAGTGTCACCAAGAAAAATGTCAAAAATGACAAATTTCAAGATGGCAAATGTCAAAGATGTCAAATGACAAATGTCACAATGCTAAATGTCAAAAATGAAAAGTGTCACCATAAAATGTCAAAAATGACAAATTTCAAGATGGCAAATGTCAAAGATGTCAAATGACAAATGTCACAATGCTAAATGTCAAAAATGAAAAGTGTCACCATGAAAAATGTCAAAAATGACAAATTTCAAGATGGCAAATGTCAAAACTGTTAAATGTCACAATGCTAAATGTCAAAAATGATAAGTGTCACCATAAAAAATGTCAAAAATGACAAATTTCAAGATGGCAAATGTCCAAGATGTCAAATGACAAATGTCACAATGCTAAATGTCAAAAATAAAAAGTGTCACCATGAAAAATGTCAAAAATGACAAATTTCAAGATGGAAAATGTCAAAGATGTCAAATGACAAATGTCACAATGCTAAATGTCAAAAATTGAAAAATGTCAAAAATGACAAATTTCAAGATGGCAAATGTCAAAGATGTCAAATGACAAATGTCACAATGCTAAATGTCAAAAATGAAAAGTGTCCCCATGAAAAATGTCAATTATGACAAATTTCAAGATGGCAAATGTCAAAGATGTCAAATGACAAATGTCACAATGCTAAATGTCAAAAATGAAAAGTGTCACCATGAAAAATGTCAAAAATGACAAATTTCAAGATGGCAAATGTCAAAGATGTCGAATATGACAAATGTCACAATGCTAAATGTTAAAAATGAAAAGTGTCACCATGAAAAATGTCAAAAATGACAAATTTCAAGATGGCAAATGTCAAAGATGTCAAATGACAAATGTCACAATGCTAAATGTCAAAAATGAAAAGTGTCACCATGAAAAATGTCAAATATGACAAATTTTAAGATGGCAAATATCAAAGATGTCAAATGACAAATGTCACAATGCTAAATGTCAAAAATGACAAATTTCAAGATGGCAAATATCAAAGATGTCAAATGACAAATGTCACAATGCTAAATGTCAAAAATGAAAAGTGTCACCATGAAAAATGTCAAAAATGACAAATTTCAAGATGGCAAATATCAAAGATGTCAAATGAAAAATGTCACAATGCTAAATGTCAAAAATGAAAAGTGTCACCATGAAAAATGTCAAAAATAACAAATTTCAAGATGGCAAATGTCAAAGATGTCAAATGACAAATGTCACAATGCTAAATGTCAAAAATGAAAAGTGTCACCATGAAAAATGTCAAAAATGACAAATTTCAAGATGGCAAATGTCAAAGATGTCAAATGACAAATGTCACAATGCTAAAAGTCAAAAATGAAAAGTGTCACCATAAAATGTCAAAAATGACAAATTTTAAGATGGCAAATGTCAAAACTGACAAATGTCACAATGCTAAATGTCAAAAATGATAAGTGTCACCATAAAAAATGTCAAAAATGACAAATTTCAAGATAGCAAATGTCCAAGATGTCAAATGACAAATGTCACAATGCTAAATGTCAAAAATGAAAAGTGTCACCATGAAAAATGTCAAAAATGACAAATTTCAAGATGGAAAATGTCAAAGATGTCAAATGACAAATGTCACAATGCTAAATGTCAAAAATGAAAAGTGTCAAAAATGAAAAGTGTCAAAAATGACAAATTTCAAGATGGCTAATGTCTAAGATGTCAAATGACAAATGTCACAATGCTAAATGTCAAAAATGAAAAGTGTCACCGTGAAAAAGGTCAAAAATGACACATTTCAAAATGGCAAATGTCAGAGATGTCAAATGACAAATGTCACAATGCTAAATGTCAAAAATGAAAAGTGTCACCATGAAAAATGTCAAAAATGACAAATTTCAAGATGGCAAATGTCAAAGATGTCAAATGACAAATGTCACAATGCTAAATGTCAAAAATGAAAAGTGTCACCATGAAAAAAGTCAAAAATGACAAATTTCAAGATGGCAAATGTCAAAGATGTCGAATATGACAAATGTCACAATGCTAAATGTCAAAAATGAAAAGTGTCATCATGGAAAATGTCAAAAATGACAAATTTCAAGATGGAAAATGTCAAAGATGTCAAATGACAAATGTCACAACGCTAAAAGTCAAAAATGAAAAGTGTCACCATGAAAAATGTCAAAAATGACAAATTTCAAGATGGCAAATATCAAAGATGTCAAATGACAAATGTCACAATGCTTAATGTCAAAAATGACAAATTTCAAGATGGCAAATATCAAAGATGTCAAATGACAAATGTCACAATGCTAAATGTCAAAAATGAAAAGTGTCACCATGAAAAATGACAAATTTCAAGATGGCAAAAATCAAAGATGTCAAATGACAAATGTCACAATGCTAAATGTCAAAAATGAAAAGTGTCACCATGAAAAATGTCAAAACTAACAAATTTCAAGATGGCAAATGTCAAAGATGTCAAATGACAAATGTCACAATGCTAAATGTCAAAAATGAAAAGTGTCACCATGAAAAATGTCAAAAATGACAAATTTCAAGATGGCAAATGTCAAAGATGTCAAATGACAAATGTCACAATGCTAAATGTCAAAAATGAAAAGTGTCACCATGAAAAATGTCAAAAATAACAAATTTCAAGATGGCAAATGTCAAAGATGTCAAATGACAAATGTCACAATGCTAAATGTCAAAAATGAAAAGTGTCACCATGAAAAATGTCAAAAATGACAAATTTCAAGATGGCAAATGTCAAAACTGACAAATGTCACAATGCTAAATGTCAAAAATGATAAGTGTCACCATGAAAAATGTCAAAAATGACAAATTTCAAGATAACAAATGTCCAAGATGTCAAATGACAAATGTCACAATGCTAAATGTCAAAAATGACAAATTTCAAGATGGCAAATGTCAAAGATGTCAAATGACAACTGTCACAATGCTAAATGTCAAAAATAAAAAGTGTCTCCATGAAAAATGTCAAAAATGACAAATTTCAAGATGGCAAATGTCAAAGATGTCAAATGACAAATGTCACAATGCTAAATGTCAAAAATGAAAAGTGTTACCATGAAAAATGTCAAAAATGACAAATTTCAAGATGGCAAATGTCAAAGCTGACAAATGTCACAATGCTAAATGTCACAAATGATAAGTGTCACCATGAAAAATGTCAAAAATGACAAATTTCAAGATGGCAAATGTCCAAGATGTCAAATGACAAATGTCACAATGCTAAATGTCAAAAATGAAAAGTGTCACTATAAAAAATGTCAAAAATGACAAATTTCAAGATGGCAAATGTCAAAGATGTCAAATGACAAATGTCACAATGCTAAATGTCAAAAATGAAAAGTGTCAAAAATGACAAATTTCAAGATGGCAAATGTCTAAGATGTCAAATGACAAATGTCACAATGCTAAATGTCAAAAATGAAAAGTGTCACCGTGAAAAATGTCAAAAATGACATCTTTCAAGATGGCAAATGTCAAAGATGTCAAATGACAAATGTCACAATGCTAAATGGCAAAAATGAAAAGTGTCACCATGAAAAATGTCAAAAATGACAAATTTCAAGATGGCAAATGTCAAAGATGTCAAATGACAAATGTCACAATGCTAAATGTCAAAAATGAAAAGTGTCTCCATGAAAAATGTCAAAAATGACAAATTTCAAGATAGCAAATGTCAAAGATGTCAAATGACAAATGTCACAATGCTAAATGTCAAAACTGAAAAGTGTCACCATGAAAAATGTCAAAAATGACAAATTTCAAGATGGCAAATGTCAAAACTGACAAATGTCACAATGCCAAATGTCAAAAATGATAAGTGTCACCATGAAAAATGTCCAAAATTACAAATTTCAAGATGGCAAATGTCCAAGATGTCAAATGACAAATGTCACAATGCTAAATGTCAAAAATGAAAAGTGTCACCATAAAAAATGTCAAAAATGACAAATTTCAAGATAGCAAATGTCAAAGATGTCAAATAACAAATGTCACAATGCTAAATGTTAAAAATGAAAAGTGTCAAAAATGACAAATTTCAAGATGGCAAAAGTCTAAGATGTCAAATCACAAATGTCACAATGCTAAATGTCAAAAATGAAAAGTGTCACCGTGAAAAATGTCAAAAATGACAAATTTCAAGATGGCAAATGTCAAAGATGTCAAACGACAAATGTCACAATGCTAAATGGCAAAAATGAAAAGTGTCACCATGAAAAATGTCAAAAATGACAAATTTCAAGATGGCAAATGTCAAAGATGTCAAATGACGAATGTCACAATGCTAAATGTCAAAAATGAAAAGTGTCCCCATGAAAAATGTCAATAATGACAAATTCCAAGATGGCAAATGTCAAAGATGTAAAATGACAAATGTCACAATGCTAAATGTCAAAAATGAAAAGTGTCACCATGAAAAATGTCAAAAATGACAAATTTCAAGATGGCAAATGTCAAAGATGTTGAATATGACAAATGTCACAATGCTAAATGTCAAAAATGAAAAGTGTCACCATGAAAAATGTCAAAAATGAAATTTGTCATTTTTGACATTTTTCATGGTGACACTTTTCATTTTTGACATTTAGCATTGTGACATTTGTCATTTGACATCTTTGACATTTGCCATCTTGAAATTTGTCATTTTTGTTATTTAGCATTGTGACATTTGTCATTTGACATCTTTGACATTTGCCATCTTGAAATTTGTCATTTTTGACATTTAGCATTGTGACACTTTTCATTTTTGACATTTAGCATTGTGACACTTTCCATTTTTGACATTTAGCATTGTGACATTTGTCATTTGACATCTTTGATATTTGCCATCTTGAAATTTGTCATTTTTGACATTTTTCATGGTGACACTTTTCATTTTTGACATTTAGCATTGTGACATTTGTCATTTGACATCTTTGACATTTGCCATCTTGAAATTTGTCATTTTTGACATTTTTCATGGTGACACTTTTCATTTTTGACATTTAGCATTGTGACATTTGTCATTTGACATCTTTGACATTGGCCATCTTGAAATTTGTCATTTTTGACATTTTTCATGGTGACACTTTTCATTTTTGACATTTAGCATTGTGACATTTGTCATTTGACCTCTTTGACATTTGCCATCTTGAAATTTGTCATTTTTGACATTTTTCATGGTGACACTTTTCATTTTTGACATTTAGCATTGTGACATTTGTGATTTGACATCTTAGACATTTGCCATCTTGAAATTTGTCATTTTTGACACTTTTCATGGTGACACTTTTCATTTTTGACATTTAGCATTGTGACATTTGTCATTTGACATCTTTGACATTTGCCATTTTGAAATTTGTCATTTTTGACATTTTTCATGGTGACACTTTTCATTTTTGACATTTAGCATTGTGACATTTGTCATTTGACATCTTTGACATTTGTCATCTTGAAATTTGTCAGTTTTGACATTTAGCATTGTGACATTTGTCACTTGACATCTTTGACATTTGCCATCTTGAAATTTGTTATTTTTGACATTTTTCATGGTGACACTTTTCATTTTTGACATTTAGCATTGTGACGTTTGTCAGTTTTGACATTTGCCATCTTGAAATTTGTCATTTTTGACATTTTTCATGGTGACACTTTTCATTTTTGACATTTAGCATTGTGACATTTGTCATTTGACATCTTTGACATTTGCCATCTTGAAATTTGTCATTTTTGACATTTAGCATTGTGACATTTGTCATTTGACATCTTTGACATTTGCCATCTTGAAATTTGTCATTTTTGACATTTAGCATTGTGACACTTTTCATTTTTGACATTTTTCATGGTGACACTTTTCATTTTTGACATTTAGCATTGTGACATTTGTCATTTGACATCTTTGACATTTGCCATCTTGAAATTTGTCATTTTTGACACTTTTTTTTTTGGAATTTAGCATTGTGACATTTGTCATTTGACATCTTTGACATTTGCTATCTTGAAATTTGTCATTTTTGACGTTTTTCATGGTGACACTTTTCATTTTTGACATTTAGCATTGTGACATTTGTCATTTGACATCTTGGACATTTGCCATCTTGAAATTTGTCATTTTTGACATTTTTCATGTTGACACCTATCATTTTTGACATTTAGCATTGTGACATTTGTCAGTTTTGACATTTGCCATCTTGAAATTTGTCATTTTTGACATTTTTCATGGTGACACTTTTCATTTTTGACATTTAGCATTGTGACATTTGTCATTTGACATCTTTGACATTTGCCATCTTAAAATTTGTTATTTTTGACATTTTTCATGGTGACACTTTTCATTTTTGACATTTAGCATTGTGACATTTGTCATTTGACATCTTTGACATTTGCCATCTTGAAATTTGTCATTTTTGACATTTTTCATGGTGACACTTTTCATTTTTGACATTTAGCATTGTGACGTTTGTCAGTTTTGACATTTGCCATCTTGAAATTTGTCATTTTTGACATTTTTCATGGTGACACTTTACATTTTTGACATTTAGCATTGTGACATTTGTCATTTGACATCTTTGACATTTGCTATCTTGAAATTTGTCATTTTTGACATTTTTCATGTTGACACCTATCATTTTTGACATTTAGCATTGTGACATTTGTCAGTTTTGACATTTGCCATCTTGAAATTTGTCATTTTTGACATTTTTCATGGTGACACTTTTCATTTTTGACATTTAGCATTGTGACATTTGTCATTTGACATCTTTGACATTTGCCATCTTGAAATTTGTCATTTTTGACATTTTTCATGGTGACACTTTTCATTTTTGACATTTAGCATTGTGACATTTGTCATTTGACATCTTTGACATTTGCCATCTTGAAATTTGTCATTTTTGACATTTTTCATGGTAACACTTTTCATTTTTGACATTTAGCATTTTGACATTGGTCATTTGACATCTTTGACATTTGCCATCTTGAAATTTGTCATTTTTGACATTTTTCATGGTGACACTTTTCATTTTTGACATTTAGCATTGTGACATTTGTCATTTGACATCTTAGACATTTGCCATCTTGAAATTTGTCATTTTTGACATTTTTCATGGTGACACTTTTCATTTTTGACATTTAGCATTGTGACATTTGTCATTTGACATCTTTGACATTTGCCATCTTGAAATTTGTCATTTTTGACATTTTTCATGGTGACACTTTTCATTTTTGACATTTAGCATTGTGACGTTTGTCAGTTTTGACATTTGCCATCTTGAAATTTGTCATTTTTGACATTTTTCATGGTGACACTTTACATTTTTGACATTTAGCATTGTGACATTTGTCATTTGACATCTTTGACATTTGCTATCTTGAAATTTGTCATTTTTGACATTTTTCATGGTGACACTTTTCATTTTTGACATTTAGCATTGTGACATTTGTCATTTGACATCTTAGACATTTGCCATCTTGAAATTTGTCATTTTTGACACTTTTCATGGTGACACTTTTAATTTTTGATATTTAGCATTGTGACATTTGTCATTTGACATCTTTGACATTTGCCATTTTGAAATTTGTCATTTTTGACATTTTTCATGGTGACACTTTTCATTTTTAACATTTAGCATTGTGACATTAGTCAGTTTTGACATTTGCCATCTTGAAATTTGTCATTTTTGACATTTTTCATGGTGACACTTTTCATTTTTGACATTTAGCATTGTGACATTTGTCATTTGACATCTTTGACATTTGCCATCTTGAAATTTGTCATTTTTGACATTTTTCATGGTGGCACTTTTCATTTTTGACATTTAGCATTGTGACATTTGTCATTTGACATCTTTGACATTTGCCATCTTGAAATTTGTCATTTTTGACATTTTTCATGGTAACACTTTTCATTTTTGACATTTAGCAATGTGACATTTGTCATTTGACATCTTGGACATTTGCCATCTTGAAATTTGTCATTTTTGACATTTTTCATGGTGACACTTTTCATTTTTGACATTTAGCATTGTGACATTTGTCATTTGACATCTTTGACATTTGCCATCTTAAAATTTGTTATTTTTGACATTTTTCATGGTGACACTTTTCATTTTTGACATTTAGCATTGTGACATTTGTCATTTGACATCTTTGACATTTGCCATCTTGAAATTTGTCATTTTTGACATTTTTCATGGTGACACTTTTCATTTTTGACATTTAGCATTGTGACATTTGTCATTTGACATCTTAGACATTTGCCATCTTGAAATTTGTCATTTTTGACACTTTTCATGGTGACACTTTTAATTTTTGACATTTAGCATTGTGACATTTGTCATTTGACATCTTTGACATTTGCCATTTTGAAATTTGTCATTTTTGACATTTTTCATGGTGACACTTTTCATTTTTAACATTTAGCATTGTGACATTAGTCAGTTTTGACATTTGCCATCTTGAAATTTGTCATTTTTGACATTTTTCATGGTGACACTTTTCATTTTTGACATTTAGCATTGTGACATTTGTCATTTGACATCTTTGACATTTGCCATCTTGAAATTTGTCATTTTTGACACTTTTTTTTTGGAATTTAGCATTGTGACATTTGTCATTTGACATCTTAGACATTTGCCATCTTAAAATTTGTCATTTTTGACATTTTTCATGGTGACTCTTATCATTTTTGACATTTAGCATTGTGACATTTGTCAGTTTTGATATTTGCCATCTTGAAATTTGTCATTTTTGACATTTTTCATGGTGACACTTTTCATTTTTGACATTTAGCATTGTGACATTTGTCATTTGACATCTTTGACATTTGCCATCTTGAAATTTGTCATTTTTGTTATTTAGCATTGTGACATTTGTCATTTGACATCTTTGACATTTGCCATCTTGAAATTTGTCATTTTTGACATTTAGCATTGTGACACTTTTCATTTTTGACATTTAGCATTGTGACACTTTCCATTTTTGACATTTAGCATTGTGACATTTGTCATTTGACATCTTTGATATTTGCCATCTTGAAATTTGTCATTTTTGACATTTTTCATGGTGACACTTTTCATTTTTGACATTTAGCATTGTGACATTTGTCATTTGACATCTTTGACATTTGCCATCTTGAAATTTGTCATTTTTGACATTTTTCATGGTGACACTTTTCATTTTTGACATTTAGCATTGTGACATTTGTCATTTGACATCTTTGACATTTGCCATCTTGAAATTTGTCATTTTTGACATTTTTTATGGTGACACTTTTCATTTTTGACATTTAGCATTGTGACATTTGTCATTTGACATCTTTGACATTTGCCATCTTGAAATTTGTCATTTTTGACATTTTTCATGGTGACACTTTTCATTTTTGACATTTAGCATTGTGACATTTGTCATTTGACATCTTAGACATTTGCCATCTTGAAATTTGTCATTTTTGACACTTTTCATGGTGACACTTTTCATTTTTGACAGTTAGCATTGTGACATTTGTCATTTGACATCTTTGACATTTGCCATTTTGAAATTTGTCATTTTTGACATTTTTCATGGTGACACTTTTCATTTTTGACATTTAGCATTGTGACATTAGTCAGTTTTGACATTTTCCATCTTGAAATTTGTCATTTTTGACATTTTTCATGGTGACACTTTTCATTTTTGACATTTAGCATTGTGACATTTGTCATTTGACATCTTTGACATTTGCCATCTTGAAATTTGTCAGGTTTGACATTTAGCATTGTGACATTTGTCACTTGACATCTTTGACATTTGCCATCTTGAAATTTGTTAGTTTTGACATTTTTCATGGTGACACTTTTCATTTTTGACATTTAGCATTGTGACGTTTGTCAGTTTTGACATTTGCCATCTTGAAATTTGTCATTTTTGACATTTTTCATGGTGACACTTTTCATTTTTGACATTTAGCATTGTGACATTTGTCATTTGACATCTTTGACATTTGCCATCTTGAAATTTGTCATTTTTGACATTTAGCATTGTGACACTTTTCATTTTTGACATTTAGCATTGTGACACTTTTCATTTTTGACATTTAGCATTGTGACATTTGTCATTTGACATCTTTGATATTTGCCATCTTGAAATTTGTCATTTTTGACATTTTTCATGGTGACACTTTTCATTTTTGACATTTAGCATTGTGACATTTGTCATTTGACATCTTTGACATTTGCCATCTTGAAATTTGTCATTTTTGACATTTTTCATGGTGACACTTTTCATTTTTGACATTTAGCATTGTGACATTTGTCATTTGACATCTTTGACATTTGCCATCTTGAAATTTGTCATTTTTGACATTTTTCATGGTGACACTTTTAATTTTTGACATTTAGCATTGTGACATTTGTCATTTGACATCTTTGACATTTGCCATTTTGCAATTTGTCATTTTTGACATTTTTCGTGGTGACACTTTTCAGTTTTGACATTTAGCATTGTGACATTTGTCATTTGACATCTTAGATATTTGCCATCTTGAAATTTGTCATTTTTGACACTTTTCATGGTGACACTTTTCATTTTTGACATTTAGCATTGTGACATTTGTCATTTGACATCTTTGACATTTGCCATTTTGAAATTTGTCATTTTTGACATTTTTCATGGTGACACTTTTCATTTTTGACATTTAGCATTGTGACATTAGTCAGTTTTGATATTTGCCATCTTGAAATTTGTCATTTTTGACATTTTTCATGGTGACACTTTTCATTTTTGACATTTAGCATTGTGACATTTGTCATTTGACATCTTTGACATTTGCCATCTTGAAATTTGTCAGGTTTGACATTTAGCATTGTGACATTTGTCACTTGACATCTTTGACATTTGCCATCTTGAAATTTGTTAGTTTTGACATTTTTCATGGTGACACTTTTCATTTTTGACATTTAGCATTGTGACGTTTGTCAGTTTTGACATTTGCCATCTTGAAATTTGTCATTTTTGACATTTTTCATGGTGACACTTTTCATTTTTGACATTTAGCATTGTGACATTTGTCATTTGACATCTTTGACATTTGCCATCTTGAAATTTGTCAGTTTTGACATTTAGCATTGTGACACTTTTCATTTTTGACATTTAGCATTGTGACACTTTTCATTTTTGACATTTAGCATTGTGACATTTGTCATTTGACATCTTTGATATTTGCCATCTTGAAATTTGTCATTTTTGACATTTTTCATGGTGACGCTTTTCATTTTTGACATTTAGCATTGTGACATTTGTCATTTGACATCTTTGACATTTGCCATCTTGAAATTTGTCATTTTTGACATTTTTCATGGTGACACTTTTCATTTTTGACATTTAGCATTGTGACATTTGTCATTTGACATCTTTGACATTTGCCATCTTGAAATTTGTCATTTTTGACATTTTTCATGGTGACACTTTTAATTTTTGACATTTAGCATTGTGACATTTGTCATTTGACATCTTTGACATTTGCCATTTTGAAATTTGTCATTTTTGACATTTTTCATGGTGACACTTTTCAGTTTTGACATTTAGCATTGTGACATTTGTCATTTGACATCTTAGATATTTGCCATCTTGAAATTTGTCATTTTTGACACTTTTCATGGTGACACTTTTCATTTTTGACATTTAGCATTGTGACATTTGTCATTTGACATCTTTGACATTTGCCATTTTCAAATTTGTCATTTTTGACATTTTTCATGGTGACACTTTTCATTTTTAACATTTAGCATTGTGACATTAGTCAGTTTTGACATTTGCCATCTTGAAATTTGTCATTTTTGACATTTTTCATGGTGACACTTTTCATTTTTGACATTTAGCATTGTGACATTTGTCATTTGACATCTTTGACATTTGCCATCTTAAAATTTGTCATTTTTAACATTTTTCATGGTGACACTTTTCATTTTTGACATTTAGCATTGTGACATTTGTCATTTGACATCTTTGACATTTGCCATCTTGAAATTTGTCATTTTTGACATTTTTCATTGTGACACTTTTCATTTTTGACATTTAGCATTGTGACATTTGTCATTTGACATCTTAGACATTTGCCATCTTAAAATTTGTCATTTTTGACACTTTTCATTTTTGACATTAAGCATTGTGACATTTGTCATTTGACATCTTTGACATTTGCCATCTTGAAATTTGTCATTTTTGACATTTAGCATTGTGACATTTGTCATTTGACATCTTTGACATTTGCCATCTTGAAATTTGTTATTTTTGACATTTTTCATGGTGACACTTTTCAATTTTGACATTTAGCATAGTGACATTTTTCATTTGACATCTTTGACATTTGCCATCTTGAAATTTGTCATTTTTGACATTTAGCATTGTGACATTTGTCATTTGACATCTTTGACATTTGCCATCTTAAAATTTGTTATTTTTGACATTTTTCATGGTGACACTTATCATTTTTGACATTTAGCATTGTGACATTTGTCATTTGACATCTTTGACATTTGCCATCTTGAAATTTGTCATTTTTGACATTTTTCATGGTGACACTTTTCATTTTTGACATTTAGCATTGTGACATTTGTCATTTGACATCTTTGACATTTGCCATCTTGAAATTTGTCATTTTTGACATTTAGCATTGTGACATTTGTCACTTGACATCTTTGACATTTGCCATCTTGAAATTTGTTATTTTTGACATTTTTCATGGTGACACTTTTCATTTTTGACATTTAGCATTGTGACGTTTGTCAGTTTTGACATTTGCCATCTTAAAATTTGTCATTTTTGACATTTTTCATGGTAACACTTTTCATTTTTGACATTTAGCATTGTAACATTTGTCATTTGACATCTTTGACATTTGCCATCTTGAAATTTGTCATTTTTGACATTTAGCATTGTGACATTTGTCATTTGACATCTTTGACATTTGCCATCTTGAAATTTGTCATTTTTGACATTTTTCATTGTGACACTTTTCATTTTTGACATTTAGCATTGTGACATTTGTCATTTGACATCTTAGACATTTGCCATCTTAAAATTTGTCATTTTTGACACTTTTCATTTTTGACATTTAGCATTGTGACATTTGTCATTTGACATCTTTGACATTTGCCATCTTGAAATTTGTCATTTTTGACATTTAGCATTGTGACATTTGTCATTTGACATCTTTGATATTTGCCATCTTGAAATTTGTCATTTTTGACATTTTTCATGGTGACACTTTTCATTTTTGACATTTAGCATTGTGACATTTGTCATTTGACATCTTTGACATTTGCCATCTTGAAATTTGTCATTTTTGACATTTTTCATGGTGACAATTTTCATTTTTGACATTTAGCATTGTGACATTTGTCATTTGACATCTTTGACATTTGCCATCTTGAAATTTGTCATTTTTGACATTTTCCATGGTGACACTTTTCATTTTTGACATTTAGCATTGTGACATTTGTCATTTGACATCTTAGACATTTGCCATCTTGAAATTTGTCATTTTTGACACTTTTCATGGTGACACTTTTCATTTTTGACATTTAGCATTGTGACATTTGTCATTTGACATCTTTGACATTTGCCATTTTGAAATTTGTCATTTTTGACATTTTTCATTTTTAACATTTAGCATTGTGACATTAGTCAGTTTTGACATTTGCCATCTTGAAATTTGTCATTTTTGACATTTTTCATGGTGACACTTTTCATTTTTGACATTTAGCATTGTGACATTTGTCATTTGACATCTTTGACATTTGCCATCTTGAAATTTGTCATTTTTGACACTTTTTTTTTGGAATTTAGCATTGTGACATTTGTCATTTGACATCTTAGACATTTGCCATCTTAAAATTTGTCATTTTTGACATTTTTCATGGTGACTCTTATCATTTTTGACATTTAGCATTGTGACATTTGTCAGTTTTGATATTTGCCATCTTGAAATTTGTCATTTTTGACATTTTTCATGGTGACACTTTTCATTTTTGACATTTAGCATTGTGACATTTGTCATTTGACATCTTTGACATTTGCCATCTTGAAATTTGTCATTTTTGTTATTTAGCATTGTGACATTTGTCATTTGACATCTTTGACATTTGCCATCTTGAAATTTGTCATTTTTGACATTTAGCATTGTGACACTTTTCATTTTTGACATTTAGCATTGTGACACTTTCCATTTTTGACATTTAGCATTGTGACATTTGTCATTTGACATCTTTGATATTTGCCATCTTGAAATTTGTCATTTTTGACATTTTTCATGGTGACACTTTTCATTTTTGACATTTAGCATTGTGACATTTGTCATTTGACATCTTTGACATTTGCCATCTTGAAATTTGTCATTTTTGACATTTTTCATGGTGACACTTTTCATTTTTGACATTTAGCATTGTGACATTTGTCATTTGACATCTTTGACATTTGCCATCTTGAAATTTGTCATTTTTGACATTTTTCATGGTGACACTTTTCATTTTTGACATTTAGCATTGTGACATTTGTCATTTGACATCTTTGACATTTGCCATCTTGAAATTTGTCATTTTTGACATTTTTCATGGTGACACTTTTCATTTTTGACATTTAGCATTGTGACATTTGTCATTTGACATCTTAGACATTTGCCATCTTGAAATTTGTCATTTTTGACACTTTTCATGGTGACACTTTTCATTTTTGACATTTAGCATTGTGACATTTGTCATTTGACATCTTTGACATTTGCCATTTTGAAATTTGTCATTTTTGACATTTTTCATGGTGACACTTTTCATTTTTAACATTTAGCATTGTGACATTAGTCAGTTTTGACGTTTGCCATCTTGAAATTTGTCATTTTTGACATTTTTCATGGTGACACTTTTCATTTTTGACATTTAGCATTGTGACATTTGTCATTTGACATCTTTGACATTTGCCATCTTGAAATTTGTCATTTTTGACATTTTTCATGGTGACACTTTTCATTTTTGACATTTAGCATTGTGACATTTGTCATTTGACATCTTTGACATTTGCCATCTTGAAATTTGTCATTTTTGACATTTTTCATTGTGACACTTTTCATTTTTGACATTTAGCATTGTGACATTTGTCATTTGACATCTTAGACATTTGCCATCTTAAAATTTGTCATTTTTGACACTTTTCATTTTTGACATTTAGCATTGTGACATTTGTCATTTGACATCTTTGACATTTGCCATCTTGAAATTTGTCATTTTTGACATTTAGCATTGTGACATTTGTCATTTGACATCTTTGACATTTGCCATCTTGAAATTTGTTATTTTTGACATTTTTCATGGTGACACTTTTCAATTTTGACATTTAGCATAGTGACATTTTTCATTTGACATCTTTGACATTTGCCATCTTGAAATTTGTCATTTTTGACATTTAGCATTGTGACATTTGTCATTTGACATCTTTGACATTTGCCATCTTAAAATTTGTTATTTTTGACATTTTTCATGGTGACACTTATCATTTTTGACATTTAGCATTGTGACATTTGTCATTTGACATCTTTGACATTTGCCATCTTGAAATTTGTCATTTTTGACATTTTTCATGGTGACACTTTTCATTTTTGACATTTAGCATTGTGACATTTGTCATTTGACATCTTTGACATCTGCCATCTTGAAATTTGTTATTTTTGACATTTTTCATGGTGACACTTTTCATTTTTGACATTTAGCATTGTGACGTTTGTCAGTTTTGACATTTGCCATCTTGAAATTTGTCATTTTTGACATTTTTCATGGTAACACTTTTCATTTTTGACATTTAGCATTGTAACATTTGTCATTTGACATCTTTGACATTTGCCATCTTGAAATTTGTCATTTTTGACATTTAGCATTGTGACATTTGTCATTTGACATCTTTGACATTTGCCATCTTGAAATTTGTCATTTTTGACATTTTTCATTGTGACACTTTTCATTTTTGACATTTAGCATTGTGACATTTGTCATTTGACATCTTAGACATTTGCCATCTTAAAATTTGTCATTTTTGACACTTTTCATTTTTGACATTTAGCATTGTGACATTTGTCATTTGACATCTTTGACATTTGCCATCTTGAAATTTGTCATTTTTGACATTTAGCATTGTGACATTTGTCATTTGACATCTTTGATATTTGCCATCTTGAAATTTGTCATTTTTGACATTTTTCATGGTGACACTTTTCATTTTTGACATTTAGCATTGTGACATTTGTCATTTGACATCTTTGACATTTGCCATCTTGAAATTTGTCATTTTTGACATTTTTCATGGTGACAATTTTCATTTTTGACATTTAGCATTGTGACATTTGTCATTTGACATCTTTGACATTTGCCATCTTGAAATTTGTCATTTTTGACATTTTTCATGGTGACACTTTTCATTTTTGACATTTAGCATTGTGACATTTGTCATTTGACATCTTAGACATTTGCCATCTTGAAATTTGTCATTTTTGACACTTTTCATGGTGACACTTTTCATTTTTGACATTTAGCATTGTGACATTTGTCATTTGACATCTTTGACATTTGCCATTTTGAAATTTGTCATTTTTGACATTTTTCATTTTTAACATTTAGCATTGTGACATTAGTCAGTTTTGACATTTGCCATCTTGAAATTTGTCATTTTTGACATTTTTCATGGTGACACTTTTCATTTTTGACATTTAGCATTGTGACATTTGTCATTTGACATCTTTGACATTTGCCATCTTGAAATTTGTCATTTTTGACACTTTTTTTTTGGAATTTAGCATTGTGACATTTGTCATTTGACATCTTAGACATTTGCCATCTTAAAATTTGTCATTTTTGACATTTTTCATGGTGACTCTTATCATTTTTGACATTTAGCATTGTGACATTTGTCAGTTTTGATATTTGCCATCTTGAAATTTGTCATTTTTGACATTTTTCATGGTGACACTTTTCATTTTTGACATTTAGCATTGTGACATTTGTCATTTGACATCTTTGACATTTGCCATCTTGAAATTTGTCATTTTTGTTATTTAGCATTGTGACATTTGTCATTTGACATCTTTGACATTTGCCATCTTGAAATTTGTCATTTTTGACATTTAGCATTGTGACACTTTTCATTTTTGACATTTAGCATTGTGACACTTTCCATTTTTGACATTTAGCATTGTGACATTTGTCATTTGACATCTTTGATATTTGCCATCTTGAAATTTGTCATTTTTGACATTTTTCATGGTGACACTTTTCATTTTTGACATTTAGCATTGTGACATTTGTCATTTGACATCTTTGACATTTGCCATCTTGAAATTTGTCATTTTTGACATTTTTCATGGTGACACTTTTCATTTTTGACATTTAGCATTGTGACATTTGTCATTTGACATCTTTGACATTTGCCATCTTGAAATTTGTCATTTTTGACATTTTTCATGGTGACACTTTTCATTTTTGACATTTAGCATTGTGACATTTGTCATTTGACATCTTTGACATTTGCCATCTTGAAATTTGTCATTTTTGACATTTTTCATGGTGACACTTTTCATTTTTGACATTTAGCATTGTGACATTTGTCATTTGACATCTTAGACATTTGCCATCTTGAAATTTGTCATTTTTGACACTTTTCATGGTGACACTTTTCATTTTTGACATTTAGCATTGTGACATTTGTCATTTGACATCTTTGACATTTGCCATTTTGAAATTTGTCATTTTTGACATTTTTCATGGTGACACTTTTCATTTTTAACATTTAGCATTGTGACATTAGTCAGTTTTGACATTTGTCATCTTGAAATTTGTCATTTTTGACATTTTTCATGGTGACACTTTTCATTTTTGACATTTAGCATTGTGACATTTGTCATTTGACATCTTTGACATTTGCCATCTTGAAATTTGTCATTTTTGACATTTTTCATGGTGACACTTTTCATTTTTGACATTTAGCATTGTGACATTTGTCATTTGACATCTTTGACATTTGCCATCTTGAAATTTGTCATTTTTGACATTTTTCATTGTGACACTTTTCATTTTTGACATTTAGCATTGTGACATTTGTCATTTGACATCTTAGACATTTGCCATCTTAAAATTTGTCATTTTTGACACTTTTCATTTTTGACATTTAGCATTGTGACATTTGTCATTTGACATTTGCCATCTTGAAATTTGTCATTTTTGACATTTAGCATTGTGACATTTGTCATTTGACATCTTTGACATTTGCCATCTTGAAATTTGTTATTTTTGACATTTTTCATGGTGACACTTTTCAATTTTGACATTTAGCATTGTGACATTTGTCATTTGACATCTTTGACATTTGCCATCTTGAAATTTGTCATTTTTGACATTTAGCATTGTGACATTTGTCATTTGACATCTTTGACATTTGCCATCTTGAAATTTGTTATTTTTGACATCTTTCATGGTGACACTTATCATTTTTGACATTTAGCATTGTGACATTTGTCATTTGCCATCTTGAAATTTGTCATTTTTGACATTTTTCATGGTGACACTTTTCATTTTTGACATTTAGCATTGTGACATTTGTCATTTGACATCTTTGACATTTGCCATCTTGAAATTTGTCAGTTTTGACATTTAGCATTGTGACATTTGTCACTTGACATCTTTGACATTTGCCATCTTGAAATTTGTTATTTTTGACATTTTTCATGGTGACACTTTTCATTTTTGACATTTAGCATTGTGACGTTTGTCAGTTTTGACATTTGCCATCTTGAAATTTGTCATTTTTGACATTTTTCATGGTGACACTTTTCATTTTTGACATTTAGCATTGTGACATTTGTCATTTGACATCTTTGACATTTGCCATCTTGAAATTTGTCATTTTTGACATTTAGCATTGTGACATTTGTCATTTGACATCTTTGACATTTGCCATCTTGAAATTTGTCATTTTTGACATTTAGCATTGTGACACTTTTCATTTATGACATTTAGCATTGTGACACTTTTCATTTTTGACATTTAGCATTGTGACATTTGTCATTTGACATCTTTGATATTTGCCAACTTGAAATTTGTAATTGTTGACATTTTTCATGGTGACACTTTTCATTTTTGACATTTAGTATTGTGACATTTGTCATTTGACATCTTTGACATTTGCCATCTTGAAATTTGTCATTTTTGACATTTAGCATTGTGACATTTGTCATTTGACATCTTTGACATTTGCCATCTTGAAATTTGTTATTTTTGACATCTTTCATGGTGACACTTTTCATTTTTGACATTTAGCATTGTGACATTTGTCATTTGACATCTTTGACATTTGCCATCTTGAAACTTGTCAGTTTTGACATTTAGCATTGTGACATTTGTCACTTGACATCTTTGACATTTGCCATCTTGAAATTTGTTAGTTTTGACATTTTTCATGGTGACACTTTTCATTTTTGACATTTAGCATTGTGACGTTTGTCAGTTTTGACATTTGCCATCTTGAAATTTGTCATTTTTGACATTTTTCATGGTGACACTTTTCATTTTTGACATATAGCATTGTGACATTTGTCATTTGACATCTTTGACATTTGCCATCTTGAAATTTGTCATTTTTGACATTTAGCATTGTGACATTTGTCATTTGACATCTTTGACATTTGCTATCTTGAAATTTGTCATTTTTGACATTTAGCATTGTGACACTTTTCATTTTTGACATTTAGCATTGTGACACTTTTCATTTTTGACATTTAGCATTGTGACATTTGTCATTTGACATCTTTGATATTTGCCATCTTGAAATTTGTCATTTTTGACATTTTTCATGGTGACACTTTTCATTTTTGACATTTAGCATTGTGACATTTGTCATTTGACATCTTTGACATTTGCCATCTTGAAATTTGTCATTTTTGACATTTTTCATGGTGACACTTTTAATTTTTGACATTTAGCATTGTGACATTTGTCATTTGACATCTTTGACATTTGCCATCTTGAAATTTGTCATTTTTCATGGTGACACTTTTCAGTTGTGACATTTAGCATTGTGACATTTGTCATTTGACATCTTAGATATTTGCCATCTTGAAATTTGTCATTTTTGACACTTTTCATGGTGACACTTTTGATTTTTGACATTTAGCATTGTGACATTTGTCATTTGACATCTTTGACATTTGCCATTTTGAAATTTGTCATTTTTGACATTTTTCATGGTGACACTTTTCATTTTTAACATTTAGCATTGTGACATTAGTCAGTTTTGACATTTGTCATCTTGAAATTTGTCATTTTTGACATTTTTCATGGTGACACTTTTCATTTTTGACATTTAGCATTGTGACATTTGTCATTTGACATCTTTGACATTTGCCATCTTGAAATTTGTCATTTTTGACATTTTTCATGGTGACACTTTTCATTTTTGACATTTAGCATTGTGACATTTGTCATTTGACATCTTTGACATTTGCCATCTTGAAATTTGTCATTTTTGACATTTTTCATTGTGACACTTTTCATTTTTGACATTTAGCATTGTGACATTTGCCATTTGACATCTTAGACATTTGCCATCTTAAAATTTGTCATTTTTGACACTTTTCATTTTTGACATTTAGCATTGTGACATTTGTCATTTGACATTTGCCATCTTGAAATTTGTCATTTTTGACATTTAGCATTGTGACATTTGTCATTTGACATCTTTGACATTTGCCATCTTGAAATTTGTTATTTTTGACATTTTTCATGGTGACACTTTTCAATTTTGACATTTAGCATTGTGACATTTGTCATTTGACATCTTTGACATTTGCCATCTTGAAATTTGTCATTTTTGACATTTAGCATTGTGACATTTGTCATTTGACATCTTTGACATTTGCCATCTTGAAATTTGTTATTTTTGACATCTTTCATGGTGACACTTATCATTTTTGACATTTAGCATTGTGACATTTGTCATTTGACATCTTTGACATTTGCCATCTTGAAATTTGTCATTTTTGACATTTTTCATGGTGACACTTTTCATTTTCGACATTTAGCATTGTGACATTTGTCATTTGACATCTTTGACATTTGCTATCTTGAAATTTGTCAGTTTTGACATTTAGCATTGTGACATTTGTCACTTGACATCTTTAACATTTGCCATCTTGAAATTTGTTATTTTTGACATTTTTCATGGTGACACTTTTCATTTTTGACATTTAGCATTGTGACGTTTGTCAGTTTTGACATTTGCCATCTTGAAATTTGTCATTTTTGACATTTTTCATGGTGAGACTTTTCATTTTTGACATTTAGCATTGTGACATTTGTCATTTGACATCTTTGACATTTGCCATCTTGAAATTTGTCATTTTTGACATTTAGCATTGTGACATTTGTCATTTGACATCTTTGACATTTGCCATCTTGAAATTTGTCATTTTTGACATTTAGCATTGTGACACTTTTCATTTATGACATTTAGCATTGTGACACTTTTTATTTTTGACATTTAGCATTGTGATATTTGTCATTTGACATCTTTGATATTTGCCATCTTGAAATTTGTCATTGTTAACATTTTTCATGGTGACACTTTTCATTTTTGACATTTAGCATTGTGACATTTGTCATTTGACATCTTTGACATTTGCCATCTTGAAATTTGTCATTTTTGACATTTTTCATGGTGACACTTTTCATTTTTGACATTTAGCATTGTGACATTTGTCATTTGACATCTTTGACATTTGCCATCTTGAAATTTGTCATTTTTGACATTTTTCATGGTGACACTTTTCATTTTTGACATTTAGCATTGTGACATTTGTCATTTGACATCTTTGACATTTGCCATCTTGAAATTTGTCATTTTTGACATTTTTCATGGTGACACTTTTTATTTTTGACATTTAGCATTGTGACATTTGTCATTTGACATCTTAGACATTTGCCATCTTGAAATTTGTCATTTTTGACACTTTTCATGGTGACACTTTTCATTTTTGACATTTAGCATTGTGACATTTGTCATTTGACATCTTTGACATTTGCCATTTTGAAATTTGTCATTTTTGACATTTTTCAAGGTGACACTTTTCATTTTTAACATTTAGCATTGTGACATTAGTCAGTTTTGACATTTGCTATCTTGAAATTTGTCATTTTTGACATTTTTCATGGTGACACTTTTCATTTTTGACATTTAGCATTGTGACATTTGTCATTTGACATCTTTGACATTTGCCATCTTGAAATTTGTCATTTTTGACATTTTTCATGTTGACACTTATCATTTTTGACATTTACCATTGTGACATTTGTCAGTTTTGACATTTGCCATCTTGAAATTTGTCATTTTTGACATTTTTCATGGTGACACTTTTTATTTTTGACATTTAGCATTGTGACATTTGTCATTTGACATCTTTGACATTTGCCATCTTGAAATTTGTCATTTTTGACATTTTTCATGGTGACACTTTTCATTTTTGACATTTAGCATTGTGACATTTGTCATTTGACATCTTTGACATTTGCCATCTTGAAATTTGTCATTTTTGACATTTTTCATGGTGACACTTTTCATTTTTGACATTTAGCATTGTGACATTTGTCATTTGACATCTTGGACATTTGCCATCTTGAAATTTGTCATTTTTGACATTTTTCATGGTGACACTTATCATTTTTGACATTTAGCATTGTGACATTTGTCAGTTTTGACATTTGCCATCTTGAAATTTGTCATTTTTGACATTTTTCATGGTGACACTTTTCATTCTTGACATTTAGCATTGTGACATTTGTCATTTGACATCTTTGACATTTGCCATCTTAAAATTTGTTATTTTTGACATTTTTCATGGTGACACTTTTCATTTTTGACATTTAGCATTGTGACATTTGTCATTTGACATCTTTGACATTTGCCATCTTGAAATTTGTCATTTTTAACATTTTTCATGGTGACACTTTTCATTTTTGACATTTAGCATTGTGACATTTGTCATTTGACATCTTTGACATTTGCCATCTTGAAATTTGTTATTTTTGACATTTTTCATGGTGACACTTTTCATTTTTGACATTTAGCATTGTGACATTTGTCATTTGACATCTTTGACATTTGCCATCTTGAAATTTGTCATTTTTGACATTTTTCATGGTGACACTTTTCATTTTTGACATTTAGCATTGTGACATTTGTCATTTGACATCTTTGACATTTGCCATCTTGAAATTTGTCATTTTTGACATTTAGCATTGTGACATTTGTCATTTGACATCTTTGATATTTGCCATCTTGAAATTTGTCATTTTTGACATTTTTCATGGTGACACTTTTCATTTTTGACTTTTAGCATTGTGACATTTGTCATTTGACATCATTGACATTTGCCATCTTGAAATTTGTCATTTTTGACATTTTTCATGGTGACACTTTTCATTTTTGACATTTAGCATTGTGACATTTGTCATATTCAAAATCTTTGACATTTGCCATCTTGAAATTTGTCATTTTTGACATATTTTATGGTGACACTTTTCATTTTTGATATTTAGCATTGTGACATTTGTCATTTTACATCTTTGACATTTGCCATCTTGAAATTTGTCATTTTTGACATTTTTCATGGTGACACTTTTCATTTTTGACATTTAGCATTGTGACATTTGTCATTTGACATTTGCCATCTTGAAATTTGTCATTTTTGACATTTTTCATGGTGACACTTTTCAGTTTTGACATTTAGCATTGTGACATTTGTCATTTGACATCTTAGACATTTGCCATCTTGAAATTTGTCATTTTTGACACTTTTCATTTTTGACATTTAGCATTGTGACATTTGTCATTTGACATCTTTGACATTTGCCATCTTGAAATTTGTCATTTTTGACATTTTTCATGGTGTCACTTTTCATTTTTGACATTTAGCATTGTGACATTTGTCATTTGACATCTTTGACATTTGCCATCTTGAAATTTGTCATTTTTGACATTTTTCATGGTGACACTTTTCATTTTTGACATTTAGCATTGTGACATTTGTCATTTGACATCTTTGACATTTGCCATCTTGAAATTTGTCATTTTTGACATTTTTCATGGTGACACTTTTAATTTTTGACATTTAGCATTGTGACATTTGTCATTTGACATCTTTGACATTTGCCATTTTGCAATTTGTCATTTTTGACATTTTTCATGGTGACACTTTTCAGTTTTGACATTTAGCATTGTGACATTTGTCATTTGACATCTTAGATATTTGCCATCTTGAAATTTGTCATTTTTGACACTTTTCATGGTGACACTTTTCATTTTTGACATTTAGCATTGTGACATTTGTCATTTGACATCTTTGACATTTGCCATTTTGAAATTTGTCATTTTTGACATTTTTCATGGTGACACTTTTCATTTTTGACATTTAGCATTGTGACATTAGTCAGTTTTGACATTTGCCACCTTGAAATTTGTCATTTTTGACATTTTTCATGGTGACACTTTTCATTTTTGACATTTAGCATTGTGACATTTGTCATTTGACATTTGCCATCTTGAAATTTGTCATTTTTGACATTTTTCATGGTGACACTTTTCAGTTTTGACATTTAGCATTGTGACATTTGTCATTTGACATCTTAGACATTTGCCATCTTGAAATTTGTCATTTTTGACATTTAGCATTGTGACATTTGTCATTTGACATCTTTGACATTTGCCATCTTGAAATTTGTTATTTTTGACATTTTTCATGGTGACACTTTTCATTTTTGACATTTAGCATTGTGACAGTTGTCATTTGACATCTTTGACATTTGCCATCTTAAAATTTGTCATTTTTGACATTTAGCATTGTGACATTTGTCATTTGACATCTTTGACATTTGCCATCTTGAAATTTGTTATTTTTGACATTTTTCATGGTGACACTTATCATTTTTGACATTTAGCATTGTGACATTTGTCATTTGACATCTTTGACATTTGCCATCTTGAAATTTGTCATTTTTGACATTTTTCATGGTGACACTTTTCATTTTTGACAATTAGCATTGTGACATTTGTCATTTGACATCTTTGACGTTTGCCATCTTGAAATTTGTCAGTTTTGACATTTAGCATTGTGACATTTGTCACTTGACATCTTTGACATTTGCCATCTTGAAATTTGTTATTTTTGACATTTTTCATGGTGACACTTTTCATTTTTGACATTTAGCATTGTGACGTTTGTCAGTTTTGACATTTGCCATCTTGAAATTTGTCATTTTTGACATTTTTCATGGTGACACTTTTCATTTTTGACATTTAGCATTGTGACATTTGTCATTTGACATCTTTGACATTTGCCATCTTGAAATTTGTCATTTTTGACATTTAGCATTGTGACATTTGTCATTTGACATCTTTGACATTTGCCATCTTGAAATTTGTCATTTTTGACATTTAGCATTGTGACACTTTTCATTTTTGACATTTAGCATCGTGACACTTTCCATTTTTGACATTTAGCATTGTGACATTTGTCATTTGACATCTTTGATATTTGCCATCTTGAAATTTGTCATTTTTGACATTTTATGGTGACACTTTTCATTTTTGACATTTGGCATTGTGACATTTGTCATTTGACATCTTTGACATTTGCCATCTTGAAATTTGTCATTTTTGACATTTTTCATGGTGACAATTTTCATTTTTGACATTTAGCATTGTGACATTTGTCATTTGACATCTTTGACATTTGCCATCTTAAAATTTGTCATTTTTGACATTTTTCATGGTGACACTTTTCATTTTTGACATTTAGCATTGTAACATGTGTCATTTGACATCTTAGACATTTGCCATCTTGAAATTTGTCATTTTTGACACGTTTCATGGTGACACTTTTCATTTTTGACATTTAGCATTGTGACATTTGTCATTTGACATCTTTGACATTTGCCATTTTAAAATTTGTCATTTTTGACATTTTTCATGGTGACACTTTTCATTTTTGACATTTAGCATTGTGACATTAGTCACATTTGTCATTTGACATCTTTGACATTTGCCATCTTGAAATTTGTCATTTTTGACATTTGTCATGGTGACACTTTTCATTTTTGACATTTAGCATTGTGACATTTGTCATTTGACATCTTTGACATTTGCCATCTTGAAATTTGTCATTTTTGTTATTTAGCATTGTGACATTTGTCATTTGACATCTTTGACAGTTGCCATCTTGAAATTTATCATTTTTGACATTTAGCATTGTGAAACTTTTCATTTTTGACATTTAGCATTGTGACACTTTCTATTTTTGACATTTAGCATTGTGACATTTGTCATTTGACATCTTTGATATTTGCCATCTTGAAATTTGTCATTTTTGATATTTTTCATGGTGACACTTTTCATTTTTGACATTTAGCATTGTGACATTTGTCATTTGACATCTTTGACATTTGCCATCTTGAAATTTGTCATTTTTGACATTTTTCATGGTGACACTTTTCATTTTTGACATTTAGCATTGTGACATTTGTCATTTGACATCTTTGACATTTGCCATCTTGAAATTTGTCATTTTTGACATTTTTCATGGTGACACTTTTCATTTTTGACATTTAGCATTGTGACATTTGTCATTTGAAATCTTTGACATTTGCCATCTTGAAATTTGTCATTTTTGACATTTTTCATGGTGACACTTTTCATTTTTGACATTTAGCATTGTGACATTTGTCATTTAACATCTTAGACTTTTGCCATCTTCAAATTTGTCATTTTTGACACTTTTCATGGTGACACTTTTCATTTTTGACATTTAGCATTGTGACATTTGTCATTTGACATCTTTGACATTTGCCATTTTGAAATTTGTCATTTTTGACATTTTTCATGGTGACACTTTTCATTTTTGACATTTAGCATTGTGACATTTGTCATTTGACATCTTTGACATTTGCCATTTTGAAATTTGTCATTTTTGACATTTTTCATGGCGACACTTTTCATTTTTGACATTTAGCATTGTGACATTTGTCATTTGACATCTTTGACATTTGCCATCTTGAAATTTGTCATTTTTGACACTTTTTTTTTGGAATTTAGCATTGTGACATTTGTCATTTGAAATCTTTGACATTTGCTATCTTGAAATTTGTCATTTTTGACATTTTTCATGGTGACACTTTTCATTTTTGACATTTAGCATTGTGACATTTGTCATTTGACATCTTGGACATTTGCCATCGTGAAATTTGTCATTTTTGACATTTTTCATGTTGACACTTATCATTTTTGACATTTAGCATTGTGACATTTGTCAGTTCTGACATTTGCCATCTTGAAATTTGTCATTTTTGACATTTTTCATGGTGACACTTTTCATTTTTGACATTTAGCATTGTGACATTTGTCATTTGAAATCTTTGACATTTGCCATCTTGAAATTTGTCATTTTTGACATTTTTCATGGTGACACTTTTCATTTTTGACATTTAGCATTGTGACATTTGTCATTTGACATCTTTGACATTTGCCATCTTGAAATTTGTCATTTTTGACTTTTTCATGGTGACACTTTTCATTTTTGACATTTAGCATTGTGACATTTGTCATTTGACATCTTTGACATTTGCCATCTTGAAATTTGTCATTTTTGACATTTTTCATGGTGACACTTTTCATTTTTGACATTTAGCATTGTGACATTTGTCATTTGACATCTTGGACATTTGCCATCTTGAAATTTGTCATTTTTGACATTTTTCATGGTGACACTTATCATTTTTGACATTTAGCATTGTGACATTTGTCAGTTTTGACATTTGCCATCTTGAAATTTGTCATTTTTGACATTTTTCATGGTGACACTTTTCATTCTTGACATTTAGCATTGTGACATTTGTCATTTGACATCTTTGACATTTGCCATCTTAAAATTTGTTATTTTTGACATTTTTCATGGTGACACTTTTCATTTTTGACATTTAGCATTGTGACATTTGTCATTTGACATCTTTGACATTTGCCATCTTGAAATTTGTCATTTTTAACATTTTTCATGGTGACACTTTTCATTTTTGACATTTAGCATTGTGACATTTGTCATTTGACATCTTTGACATTTGCCATCTTGAAATTTGTTATTTTTGACATTTTTCATGGTGACACTTTTCATTTTTGACATTTAGCATTGTGACATTTGTCATTTGACATCTTTGACATTTGCCATCTTGAAATTTGTCATTTTTGACATTTTTCATGGTGACACTTTTCATTTTTGACATTTAGCATTGTGACATTTGTCATTTGACATCTTTGACATTTGCCATCTTGAAATTTGTCATTTTTGACATTTAGCATTGTGACATTTGTCATTTGACATCTTTGATATTTGCCATCTTGAAATTTGTCATTTTTGACATTTTTCATGGTGACACTTTTCATTTTTGACTTTTAGCATTGTGACATTTGTCATTTGACATCATTGACATTTGCCATCTTGAAATTTGTCATTTTTGACATTTTTCATGGTGACACTTTTCATTTTTGACATTTAGCATTGTGACATTTGTCATATTCAAAATCTTTGACATTTGCCATCTTGAAATTTGTCATTTTTGACATATTTTATGGTGACACTTTTCATTTTTGACATTTAGCATTGTGACATTTGTCATTTTACATCTTTGACATTTGCCATCTTGAAATTTGTCATTTTTGACATTTTTCATGGTGACACTTTTCATTTTTGACATTTAGCATTGTGATATTTGTCATTTGACATTTGCCATCTTGAAATTTGTCATTTTTGACATTTTTCATGGTGACACTTTTCAGTTTTGACATTTAGCATTGTGACATTTGTCATTTGACATCTTAGACATTTGCCATCTTGAAATTTGTCATTTTTGACACTTTTCATTTTTGACATTTAGCATTGTGACATTTGTCATTTGACATCTTGGACATTTGCCATCTTGAAATTTGTCATTTTTGACATTTTTCATGGTGACACTTATCATTTTTGACATTTAGCATTGTGACATTTGTCAGTTTTGACATTTGCCATCTTGAAATTTGTCATTTTTGACATTTTTCATGGTGACACTTTTCATTCTTGACATTTAGCATTGTGACATTTGTCATTTGACATCTTTGACATTTGCCATCTTAAAATTTGTTATTTTTGACATTTTTCATGGTGACACTTTTCATTTTTGACATTTAGCATTGTGACATTTGTCATTTGACATCTTTGACATTTGCCATCTTGAAATTTGTCATTTTTAACATTTTTCATGGTGACACTTTTCATTTTTGACATTTAGCATTGTGACATTTGTCATTTGACATCTTTGACATTTGCCATCTTGAAATTTGTTATTTTTGACATTTTTCATGGTGACACTTTTCATTTTTGACATTTAGCATTGTGACATTTGTCATTTGACATCTTTGACATTTGCCATCTTGAAATTTGTCATTTTTGACATTTTTCATGGTGACACTTTTCATTTTTGACATTTAGCATTGTGACATTTGACATTTGCCATCTTGAAATTTGTCAGTTTTGACATTTAGCATTGTGACATTTGTCACTTGACATCTTTGACATTTGCCATCTTGAAATTTGTTATTTTTGACATTTTTCATGGTGACACTTTTCATTTTTGACATTAAGCATTGTGACGTTTGTCAGTTTTGACATTTGCCATCTTGAAATTTGTCATTTTTGACATTTTTCATGGTGACACTTTTCATTTTTGACATTTAGCATTGTGACATTTGTCATTTGACATCTTTGACATTTGCCATCTTGAAATTTGTCATTTTTGACATTTTTCATGGTGACACTTTTCATTTTTGACATTTAGCATTGTGACATTAGTCACATTTTGTCATTTGACATCTTTGACATTTGCCATCTTGAAATTTGTCATTTTTGACATTTTTCATGGTGACACTTTTCATTTTTGACATTTAGCATTGTGACATTTGTCATTTGACATCTTTGACATTTGCCATCTTGAAATTTGTCATTTTTGTTATTTAGCATTGTGACATTTGTCATTTGACATCTTTGACAGTTGCCATCTTGAAATTTATCATTTTTGACATTTAGCATTGTGAAACTTTTCATTTTTGACATTTAGCATTGTGACACTTTCTATTTTTGACATTTAGCATTGTGACATTTGTCATTTGACATCTTTGATATTTGCCATCTTGAAATTTGTCATTTTTGACATTTTTCATGGTGACACTTTTCATTTTTGACATTTAGCATTGTGACATTTGTCATTTGACATCTTTGACATTTGCCATCTTGAAATTTGTCATTTTTGACATTTTTCATGGTGACACTTTTCATTTTTGACATTTAGCATTGCGACATTTGTCATTTGACATCTTTGACATTTGCCATCTTGAAATTTGTCATTTTTGACATTTTTCATGGTGACACTTTTCATTTTTGACATTTAGCATTGTGACATTTGTCATTTGAAATCTTTGACATTTGCCATCTTGAAATTTGTCATTTTTGACATTTTTCATGGTGACACTTTTCATTTTTGACATTTAGCATTGTGACATTTGTCATTTAACATCTTAGACATTTGCCATCTTCAAATTTGTCATTTTTGACACTTTTCATGGTGACACTTTTCATTTTTGACATTTAGCATTGTGACATTTGTCATTTGACATCTTTGACATTTGCCATCTTGAAATTTGTCATTTTTGACATTTTTTATGGTGACACTTTTCATTTTTGACATTTAGCATTTTGACATTTGTCATTTGAAATCTTTGACATTTGCCATCTTGAAATTTGTCATTTTTGACATTTTTCATGGTGACACTTTCCATTTTTGACATTTAGCATTGTGACATTTGTCATTTGACATCTTTGATATTTGCCATCTTGAAATTTGTCATTTTTGACATTTTTCATGGTGACACTTTTCATTTTTGACATTTAGCATTGTGACATTTGTCATTTGACATCTTTGACATTTGCCATCTTGAAATTTGTCATTTTTGACATTTTTCATGGTGACACTTTTCATTTTTGACATTTAGCATTGTGACATTTGTCATTTGACATCTTGGACATTTGCCATCTTGAAATTTGTCATTTTTGACATTTTTCATGGTGACACTTATCATTTTTGACATTTAGCATTGTGACATTTGTCAGTTTTGACATTTGCCATCTTGAAATTTGTCATTTTTGACATTTTTCATGGTGACACTTTTCATTCTTGACATTTAGCATTGTGACATTTGTCATTTGACATCTTTGACATTTGCCATCTTAAAATTTGTTATTTTTGACATTTTTCATGGTGACACTTTTCATTTTTGACATTTAGCATTGTGACATTCGTCATTTGACATCTTTGACATTTGCCATCTTGAAATTTGTCATTTTTAACATTTTTCATGGTGACACTTTTCATTTTTGACATTTAGCATTGTGACATTTGTCATTTGACATCTTTGACATTTGCCATCTTGAAATTTGTTATTTTTGACATTTTTCATGGTGACACTTTTCATTTTTGACATTTAGCATTGTGACATTTGTCATTTGACATCTTTGACATTTGCCATCTTGAAATTTGTCATTTTTGACATTTTTCATGGTGACACTTTTCATTTTTGACATTTAGCATTGTGACATTTGTCATTTGACATCTTAGACATTTGCCATCTTGAAATTTGTCATTTTTGACACTTTTCATGGTGACACTTTTAATTTTTGACATTTAGCATTGTGACATTTGTCATTTGACATCTTTGACATTTGCCATTTTGAAATTTGTCATTTTTGACATTTTTCATGGTGACACTTTTCATTTTTAACATTTAGCATTGTGACATTAGTCAGTTTTGACATTTGCCATCTTGAAATTTGTCATTTTTGACATTTTTCATGGTGACACTTTTCATTTTTGACATTTAGCATTGTGACATTTGTCATTTGACATCTTTGACATTTGCCATCTTGAAATTTGTCATTTTTGACACTTTTTTTTTGGAATTTAGCATTGTGACATTTGTCATTTGACATCTTAGACATTTGCCATCTTAAAATTTGTCATTTTTGACATTTTTCATGGTGACTCTTATCATTTTTGACATTTAGCATTGTCACATTTGTCAGTTTTGATATTTGCCATCTTGAAATTTGTCATTTTTGACATTTTTCATGGTGACACTTTTCATTTTTGACATTTAGCATTGTGACATTTGTCATTTGACATCTTTGACATTTGCCATCTTGAAATTTGTCATTTTTGTTATTTAGCATTGTGACATTTGTCATTTGACATCTTTGACATTTGCCATCTTGAAATTTGTCATTTTTGACATTTAGCATTGTGACACTTTTCATTTTTGACATTTAGCATTGTGACACTTTCCATTTTTGACATTTAGCATTGTGACATTTGTCATTTGACATCTTTGATATTTGCCATCTTGAAATTTGTCATTTTTGACATTTTTCATGGTGACACTTTTCATTTTTGACATTTAGCATTGTGACATTTGTCATTTGACATCTTTGACATTTGCCATCTTGAAATTTGTCATTTTTGACATTTTTCATGGTGACACTTTTCATTTTTGACATTTAGCATTGTGACATTTGTCATTTGACATCTTTGACATTTGCCATCTTGAAATTTGTCATTTTTGACATTTTTCATGGTGACACTTTTCATTTTTGACATTTAGCATTGTCACATTTGTCATTTGAAATCTTTGACATTTGCCATCTTGAAATTTGTCATTTTTGATATTTTTCATGGTGACACTTTTCATTTTTGACATTTAGCATTGTGACATTTGTCATTTGACATCTTAGACATTTGCCATCTTGAAATTTGTCATTTTTGACACTTTTCATGGTGACACTTTTCATTTTTGACAGTTAGCATTGTGACATTTGTCATTTGACATCTTTGACATTTGCCATTTTGAAATTTGTCATTTTTGACATTTTTCATGGTGACACTTTTCATTTTTGACATTTAGCATTGTGACATTAGTCAGTTTTGACATTTTCCATCTTGAAATTTGTCATTTTTGACATTTTTCATGGTGACACTTTTCATTTTTGACATTTAGCATTGTGACATTTGTCATTTGACATCTTTGACATTTGCCATCTTGAAATTTGTCAGGTTTGACATTTAGCATTGTGACATTTGTCACTTGACATCTTTGACATTTGCCATCTTGAAATTTGTTAGTTTTGACATTTTTCATGGTGACACTTTTCATTTTTGACATTTAGCATTGTGACGTTTGTCAGTTTTGACATTTGCCATCTTGAAATTTGTCATTTTTGACATTTTTCATGGTGACACTTTTCATTTTTGACATTTAGCATTGTGACATTTGTCATTTGACATCTTTGACATTTGCCATCTTGAAATTTGTCATTTTTGACATTTAGCATTGTGACACTTTTCATTTTTGACATTTAGCATTGTGACACTTTTCATTTTTGACATTTAGCATTGTGACATTTGTCATTTGACATCTTTGATATTTGCCATCTTGAAATTTGTCATTTTTGACATTTTTCATGGTGACACTTTTCATTTTTGACATTTAGCATTGTGACATTTGTCATTTGACATCTTTGACATTTAGCATTGTGACATTTGTCATTTGACATCTTTGACATTTGCCATCTTGAAATTTGTCATTTTTGACATTTTTCATGGTGACACTTTTCATTTTTGACATTTAGCATTGTGACATTTGTCATTTGACATCTTTGACATTTGCCATCTTGAAATTTGTCATTTTTGACATTTTTCATGGTGACACTTTTCATTTTTGACATTTAGCATTGTGACATTTGTCATTTGACATCTTTGACATTTGCCATCTTGAAATTTGTCATTTTTGACATTTTTCATGGTGACACTTTTCATTTTTGACATTTAGCATTGTGACATTTGTCATTTGACATCTTAGACATTTGCCATCTTGAAATTTGTCATTTTTGACACTTTTCATGGTGACACTTTTCATTTTTGACAGTTAGCATTGTGACATTTGTCATTTGACATCTTTGACATTTGCCATTTTGAAATTTGTCATTTTTGACATTTTTCATGGTGACACTTTTCATTTTTGACATTTAGCATTGTGACATTAGTCAGTTTTGACATTTTCCATCTTGAAATTTGTCATTTTTGACATTTTTCATGGTGACACTTTTCATTTTTGACATTTAGCATTGTGACATTTGTCATTTGACATCTTTGACATTTGCCATCTTGAAATTTGTCAGGTTTGACATTTAGCATTGTGACATTTGTCACTTGACATCTTTGACATTTGCCATCTTGAAATTTGTTAGTTTTGACATTTTTCATGGTGACACTTTTCATTTTTGACATTTAGCATTGTGACGTTTGTCAGTTTTGACATTTGCCATCTTGAAATTTGTCATTTTTGACATTTTTCATGGTGACACTTTTCATTTTTGACATTTAGCATTGTGACATTTGTCATTTGACATCTTTGACATTTGCCATCTTGAAATTTGTCATTTTTGACATTTAGCATTGTGACACTTTTCATTTTTGACATTTAGCATTGTGACACTTTTCATTTTTGACATTTAGCATTGTGACATTTGTCATTTGACATCTTTGATATTTGCCATCTTGAAATTTGTCATTTTTGACATTTTTCATGGTGACACTTTTCATTTTTGACATTTAGCATTGTGACATTTGTCATTTGACATCTTTGACATTTGCCATCTTGAAATTTGTCATTTTTGACATTTTTCATGGTGACACTTTTCATTTTTGACATTTAGCATTGTGACATTTGTCATTTGACATCTTTGACATTTGCCATCTTGAAATTTGTCATTTTTGACATTTTTCATGGTGACACTTTTAATTTTTGACATTTAGCATTGTGACATTTGTCATTTGACATCTTTGACATTTGCCATTTTGCAATTTGTCATTTTTGACATTTTTCATGGTGACACTTTTCAGTTTTGACATTTAGCATTGTGACATTTGTCATTTGACATCTTAGATATTTGCCATCTTGAAATTTGTCATTTTTGACACTTTTCATGGTGACACTTTTCATTTTTGACATTTAGCATTGTGACATTTGTCATTTGACATCTTTGACATTTGCCATTTTGAAATTTGTCATTTTTGACATTTTTCATGGTGACACTTTTCATTTTTGACATTTAGCATTGTGACATTAGTCAGTTTTGACATTTGCCATCTTGAAATTTGTCATTTTTGACATTTTTCATGGTGACACTTTTCATTTTTGACATTTAGCATTGTGACATTTGTCATTTGACATCTTTGACATTTGCCATCTTGAAATTTGTCAGGTTTGACATTTAGCATTGTGACATTTGTCACTTGACATCTTTGACATTTGCCATCTTGAAATTTGTTAGTTTTGACATTTTTCATGGTGACACTTTTCATTTTTGACATTTAGCATTGTGACGTTTGTCAGTTTTGACATTTGCCATCTTGAAATTTGTCATTTTTGACATTTTTCATGGTGACACTTTTCATTTTTGACATTTAGCATTGAGACATTTGTCATTTGACATCTTTGACATTTGCCATCTTGAAATTTGTTATTTTTGACATTTTTCATGGTGACACTTTTCATTTTTGACATTTAGCATTGTGACATTTGTCATTTGACATCTTTGACATTTGCCATCTTGAAATTTGTCATTTTTGACATTTTTCATGGTACCACTTTTCATTTTTGACATTTAGCATTGTGACATTTGTCATTTGACATCTTTGACATTTGCCATCTTGAAATTTGTTATTTTTGACATTTTTCATGGTGACACTTTTCATTTTTGACATTTAGCATTGTGACATTTGTCATTTGACATCTTTGACATTTGCCATCTTGAAATTTGTTATTTTTGACATTTTTCATGGTGACACTTTTCATTTTTGACATTTAGCATTGTGACATTTCTCATTTGACATCTTTGACATTTGCCATCTTGAAATTTGTCATTTTTGACATTTTTCATGGTGACACTTTTCATTTTTGACATTTAGCATTGTGACATTTGTCATTTGACATCTTAGACATTTGCCATCTTGAAATTTGTCATTTTTGACATTTAGCATAGTGACATTTTTCATTTGACATCTTTGATATTTGCCATCTTGAAATTTGTCATTTTTCATGGTGACACTTTTCATTTTTGACATTTAGCATTGTGACATTTGTCATATTCGACATCTTTGACATTTGCCATCTTGAAATTTGTCATTTTTGACATTTTTCATGGTGACACTTTTCATTTTTGACATTTAGCATTGTGACATTTGTCATTTGACATCTTTGACATTTGCCATCTTGAAATTTGTTATTTTTGACATTTTTCATGGTGACACTTTTCATTTTTGACATTTAGCATTGTGACATTTGTCATTTGACACCTTTGACATTTGCCATCTTGAAATTTGTCATTTTTGACATTTTTCATGGTGACACTTTTCATTTTTGACATTTAGCATTGTGACATTTGTCATTTGACATCTATGACATTTGCCATCTTGAAATTTGTCATTTTTAACATTTAGCATTGTGACATTTGTCATTTGACATCTTTGATATTTGCCATCTTGAAATTTGTCATTTTTGACATTTTTCATGGTGACACTTTTCATTTTTGACATTTAGCATTGTGACATTTGTCATTTGACATTTGCCATCTTGAAATTTGTCATTTTTGACATTTTTCATGGTGACACTTTTTATTTTTGACATTTAGCATTGTGACATTTGTCATTTGACATCTTAGACATTTGCCATCTTGAAATTTGTCATTTTTGACACTTTTCATGGTGACACTTTTCATTTTTGACATTTAGCATTGTGACATTTGTCATTTGACATCTTTGACATTTGCCATTTTGAAATTTGTCATTTTTGACATTTTTCATGGTGACACTTTTCATTTTTAACATTTAGCATTGTGACATTAGTCAGTTTTGACATTTGCCATCTTGAAATTTGTCATTTTTGACATTTTTCATGGTGACACTTTTCATTTTTGACATTTAGCATTGTGACATTTGTCATTTGACATCTTTGACATTTGCCATCTTGAAATTTGTCATTTTTGACACTTTTTTTTTGGAATTTAGCATTGTGACATTTGTCATTTGAAATCTTTGACATTTGCTATCTTGAAATTTGTCATTTTTGACATTTTTCATGGTGACACTTTTCATTTTTGACATTTAGCATTGTGACATTTGTCATTTGACATCTTGGACATTTGCCATCTTGAAATTTGTCATTTTTGACATTTTTCATGTTGACACTTATCATTTTTGACATTTACCATTGTGACATTTGTCAGTTTTGACATTTGCCATCTTGAAATTTGTCATTTTTGACATTTTATGGTAACACTTTTTATTTTTGACATTTAGCATTGTGACATTTGTCATTTGACATCTTTGACATTTGCCATCTTGAAATTTGTCATTTTTGACATTTTTCATGGTGACACTTTTCATTTTTGACATTTAGCATTGTGACATTTGTCATTTGACATCTTTGACATTTGCCATCTTGAAATTTGTCATTTTTGACATTTTTCATGGTGACACTTTTCATTTTTGACATTTAGCATTGTGACATTTGTCATTTGACATCTTGGACATTTGCCATCTTGAAATTTGTCATTTTTGACATTTTTCATGGTGACACTTATCATTTTTGAAATTTAGCATTGTGACATTTGTCAGTTTTGACATTTGCCATCTTGAAATTTGTCATTTTTGACATTTTTCATGGTGACACTTTTCATTCTTGACATTTAGCATTGTGACATTTGTCATTTGACATCTTTGACATTTGCCATCTTAAAATTTGTTATTTTTGACATTTTTCATGGTGACACTTTTCATTTTTGACATTTAGCATTGTGACATTTGTCATTTGACATCTTTGACATTTGCCATCTTGAAATTTGTCATTTTTAACATTTTTCATGGTGACACTTTTCATTTTTGACATTTAGCATTGTGACATTTGTCATTTGACATCTTTGACATTTGCCATCTTGAAATTTGTTATTTTTGACATTTTTCATGGTGACACTTTTCATTTTTGACATTTAGCATTGTGACATTTGTCATTTGACATCTTTGACATTTGCCATCTTGAAATTTGTCATTTTTGACATTTTTCATGGTGACACTTTTCATTTTTGACATTTAGCATTGTGACATTTGTCATTTGACATCTTTGACATTTGCCATCTTGAAATTTGTCATTTTTGACATTTAGCATTGTGACATTTGTCATTTGACATCTTTGATATTTGCCATCTTGAAATTTGTCATTTTTGACATTTTTCATGGTGACACTTTTCATTTTTGACTTTTAGCATTGTGACATTTGTCATTTGACATCATTGACATTTGCCATCTTGAAATTTGTCATTTTTGACATTTTTCATGGTGACACTTTTCATTTTTGACATTTAGCATTGTGACATTTGTCATATTCAAAATCTTTGACATTTGCCATCTTGAAATTTGTCATTTTTGACATATTTTATGGTGACACTTTTCATTTTTGACATTTAGCATTGTGACATTTGTCATTTTACATCTTTGACATTTGCCATCTTGAAATTTGTCATTTTTGACATTTTTCATGGTGACACTTTTCATTTTTGACATTTAGCATTGTGACATTTGTCATTTGACATTTGCCATCTTGAAATTTGTCATTTTTGACATTTTTCATGGTGACACTTTTCAGTTTTGACATTTAGCATTGTGACATTTGTCATTTGACATCTTAGACATTTGCCATCTTGAAATTTGTCATTTTTGACACTTTTCATTTTTGACATTTAGCATTGTGACATTTGTCATTTGACATCTTTGACATTTGCCATCTTGAAATTTGTCATTTTTGACATTTTTCATGGTGTCACTTTTCATTTTTGACATTTAGCATTGTGACATTTGTCATTTGACATCTTTGACATTTGCCATCTTGAAATTTGTCATTTTTGACATTTTTCATGGTGACACTTTTCATTTGTGACATTTAGCATTGTGACATTTGTCATTTGACATCTTTGACATTTGCCATCTTGAAATTTGTCATTTTTGACATTTTTCATGGTGACACTTTTAATTTTTGACATTTAGCATTGTGACATTTGTCATTTGACATCTTTGACATTTGCCATTTTGCAATTTGTCATTTTTGACATTTTTCATGGTGACACTTTTCAGTTTTGACATTTAGCATTGTGACATTTGTCATTTGACATCTTAGATATTTGCCATCTTGAAATTTGTCATTTTTGACACTTTTCATGGTGACACTTTTCATTTTTGACATTTAGCATTGTGACATTTGTCATTTGACATCTTTGACATTTGCCATTTTGAAATTTGTCATTTTTGACATTTTTCATGGTGACACTTTTCATTTTTGACATTTAGCATTGTGACATTAGTCAGTTTTGACATTTGCCATCTTGAAATTTGTCATTTTTGACATTTTTCATGGTGACACTTTTCATTTTTGACATTTAGCATTGTGACATTTGTCATTTGACATTTGCCATCTTGAAATTTGTCATTTTTGACATTTTTCATGGTGACACTTTTCAGTTTTGACATTTAGCATTGTGACATTTGTCATTTGACATCTTAGACATTTGCCATCTTGAAATTTGTCATTTTTGACATTTAGCATTGTGACATTTGTCATTTGACATCTTTGACATTTGCCATCTTGAAATTTGTTATTTTTGACATTTTTCATGGTGACACTTTTCATTTTTGACATTTAGCATTGTGACAGTTGTCATATGACATCTTTGACATTTGCCATCTTAAAATTTGTCATTTTTGACATTTTTCATGGTGACACTTTTCATTTTTGACAATTAGCATTTGACATCTTTGACGTTTGCCATCTTGAAATTTGTCAGTTTTGACATTTAGCATTGTGACATTTGTCACTTGACATCTTTGACATTTGCCATCTTGAAATTTGTTATTTTTGACATTTTTCATGGTGACACTTTTCATTTTTGACATTTAGCATTGTGACGTTTGTCAGTTTTGACATTTGCCATCTTGAAATTTGTCATTTTTGACATTTTTCATGGTGACACTTTTCATTTTTGACATTTAGCATTGTGACATTTGTCATTTGACATCTTTGACATTTGCCATCTTGAAATTTGTCATTTTTGACATTTAGCATTGTGACATTTGTCATTTGACATCTTTGACATTTGCCATCTTGAAATTTGTCATTTTTGACATTTAGCATTGTGACACTTTTCATTTTTGACATTTAGCATCGTGACACTTTCCATTTTTGACATTTAGCATTGTGACATTTGTCATTTGACATCTTTGATATTTGCCATCTTGAAATTTGTCATTTTTGACATTTTATGGTGACACTTTTCATTTTTGACATTTGGCATTGTGACATTTGTCATTTGACATCTTTGACATTTGCCATCTTGAAATTTGTCATTTTTGACATTTTTCATGGTGACAATTTTCATTTTTGACATTTAGCATTGTGACATTTGTCATTTGACATCTTTGACATTTGCCATCTTAAAATTTGTCATTTTTGACATTTTTCATGGTGACACTTTTCATTTTTGACATTTAGCATTGTAACATGTGTCATTTGACATCTTAGACATTTGCCATCTTGAAATTTGTCATTTTTGACACTTTTCATGGTGACACTTTTCATTTTTGACATTTAGCATTGTGACATTTGTCATTTGACATCTTTGACATTTGCCATTTTAAAATTTGTCATTTTTGACATTTTTCATGGTGACACTTTTCATTTTTGACATTTAGCATTGTGACATTTGTCATTTGACATCTTTGACATTTGCCATTTTGCAGTTTGTCATTTTTGACATTTTTCATGGTGACATTTGTCATTTGACATCTTTGACATTTGCCATCTTGAAATTTGTCATTTTTGACATTTGTCATGGTGACACTTTTCATTTTTGACATTTAGCATTGTGACATTTGTCATTTGACATCTTTGACATTTGCCATCTTGAAATTTGTCATTTTTGTTATTTAGCATTGTGACATTTGTCATTTGACATCTTTGACAGTTGCCATCTTGAAATTTATCATTTTTGACATTTAGCATTGTGAAACTTTTCATTTTTGACATTTAGCATTGTGACACTTTCTATTTTTGACATTTAGCATTGTGACATTTGTCATTTGACATCTTTGATATTTGCCATCTTGAAATTTGTCATTTTTGATATTTTTCATGGTGACACTTTTAATTTTTGTCATTTAGCATTGTGACATTTGTCATTTGACATCTTTGACATTTGCCATCTTGAAATTTGTCATTTTTGACATTTTTCATGGTGACACTTTTCATTTTTGACATTTAGCATTGTGACATTTGTCATTTGACATCTTTGACATTTGCCATCTTGAAATTTGTCATTTTTGACATTTTTCATGGTGACACTTTTCATTTTTGACATTTAGCATTGTGACATTTGTCATTTGAAATCTTTGACATTTGCCATCTTGAAATTTGTCATTTTTGACATTTTTCATGGTGACACTTTTCATTTTTGACATTTAGCATTGTGACATTTGTCATTTAACATCTTAGACTTTTGCCATCTTCAAATTTGTCATTTTTGACACTTTTCATGGTGACACTTTTCATTTTTGACATTTAGCATTGTGACATTTGTCATTTGACATCTTTGACATTTGCCATTTTGAAATTTGTCATTTTTGACATTTTTCATGGTGACACTTTTCATTTTTAACATTTAGCATTGTGACATTAGTCAGTTTTGACATTTGCCATCTTGAAATTTGTCATTTTTAACATTTTTCATGGCGACACTTTTCATTTTTGACATTTAGCATTGTGACATTTGTCATTTGACATCTTTGACATTTGCCATCTTGAAATTTGTCATTTTTGACACTTTTTTTTTGGAATTTAGCATTGTGACATTTGTCATTTGAAATCTTTGACATTTGCTATCTTGAAATTTGTCATTTTTGACATTTTTCATGGTGACACTTTTCATTTTTGACATTTAGCATTGTGACATTTGTCATTTGACATCTTGGACATTTGCCATCGTGAAATTTGTCATTTTTGACATTTTTCATGTTGACACTTATCATTTTTGACATTTAGCATTGTGACATTTGTCAGTTCTGACATTTGCCATCTTGAAATTTGTCATTTTTGACATTTTTCATGGTGACACTTTTCATTTTTGACATTTAGCATTGTGACATTTGTCATTTGAAATCTTTGACATTTGCCATCTTGAAATTTGTCATTTTTGACATTTTTCATGGTGACACTTTTCATTTTTGACATTTAGCATTGTGACATTTGTCATTTGACATCTTTGACATTTGCCATCTTGAAATTTGTCATTTTTGACTTTTTCATGGTGACACTTTTCATTTTTGACATTTAGCATTGTGACATTTGTCATTTGACATCTTTGACATTTGCCATCTTGAAATTTGTCATTTTTGACATTTTTCATGGTGACACTTTTCATTTTTGACATTTAGCATTGTGACATTTGTCATTTGACATCTTGGACATTTGCCATCTTGAAATTTGTCATTTTTGACATTTTTCATGGTGACACTTATCATTTTTGACATTTAGCATTGTGACATTTGTCAGTTTTGACATTTGCCATCTTGAAATTTGTCATTTTTGACATTTTTCATGGTGACACTTTTCATTCTTGACATTTAGCATTGTGACATTTGTCATTTGACATCTTTGACATTTGCCATCTTAAAATTTGTTATTTTTGACATTTTTCATGGTGACACTTTTCATTTTTGACATTTAGCATTGTGACATTTGTCATTTGACATCTTTGACATTTGCCATCTTGAAATTTGTCATTTTTAACATTTTTCATGGTGACACTTTTCATTTTTGACATTTAGCATTGTGACATTTGTCATTTGACATCTTTGACATTTGCCATCTTGAAATTTGTTATTTTTGACATTTTTCATGGTGACACTTTTCATTTTTGACATTTAGCATTGTGACATTTGTCATTTGACATCTTTGACATTTGCCATCTTGAAATTTGTCATTTTTGACATTTTTCATGGTGACACTTTTCATTTTTGACATTTAGCATTGTGACATTTGTCATTTGACATCTTTGACATTTGCCATCTTGAAATTTGTCATTTTTGACATTTAGCATTGTGACATTTGTCATTTGACATCTTTGATATTTGCCATCTTGAAATTTGTCATTTTTGACATTTTTCATGGTGACACTTTTCATTTTTGACTTTTAGCATTGTGACATTTGTCATTTGACATCATTGACATTTGCCATCTTGAAATTTGTCATTTTTGACATTTTTCATGGTGACACTTTTCATTTTTGACATTTAGCATTGTGACATTTGTCATATTCAAAATCTTTGACATTTGCCATCTTGAAATTTGTCATTTTTGACATATTTTATGGTGACACTTTTCATTTTTGACATTTAGCATTGTGACATTTGTCATTTTACATCTTTGACATTTGCCATCTTGAAATTTGTCATTTTTGACATTTTTCATGGTGACACTTTTCATTTTTGACATTTAGCATTGTGATATTTGTCATTTGACATTTGCCATCTTGAAATTTGTCATTTTTGACATTTTTCATGGTGACACTTTTCAGTTTTGACATTTAGCATTGTGACATTTGTCATTTGACATCTTAGACATTTGCCATCTTGAAATTTGTTATTTTTGACCTCTTTTCATTTTTGACATTTAGCATTGTGACATTTGTCATTTGACATCTTGGACATTTGCCATCTTGAAATTTGTCATTTTTGACATTTTTCATGGTGACACTTATCATTTTTGACATTTAGCATTGTGACATTTGTCAGTTTTGACATTTGCCATCTTGAAATTTGTCATTTTTGACATTTTTCATGGTGACACTTTTCATTCTTGACATTTAGCATTGTGACATTTGTCATTTGACATCTTTGACATTTGCCATCTTAAAATTTGTTATTTTTGACATTTTTCATGGTGACACTTTTCATTTTTGACATTTAGCATTGTGACATTTGTCATTTGACATCTTTGACATTTGCCATCTTGAAATTTGTCATTTTTAACATTTTTCATGGTGACACTTTTCATTTTTGACATTTAGCATTGTGACATTTGTCATTTGACATCTTTGACATTTGCCATCTTGAAATTTGTTATTTTTGACATTTTTCATGGTGACACTTTTCATTTTTGACATTTAGCATTGTGACATTTGTCATTTGACATCTTTGACATTTGCCATCTTGAAATTTGTCATTTTTGACATTTTTCATGGTGACACTTTTCATTTTTGACATTTAGCATTGTGACATTTGTCATTTGACATCTTTGACATTTGCCATCTTGAAATTTGTCAGTTTTGACATTTAGCATTGTGACATTTGTCACTTGACATCTTTGACATTTGCCATCTTGAAATTTGTTATTTTTGACATTTTTCATGGTGACACTTTTCATTTTTGACATTTAGCATTGTGACGTTTGTCAGTTTTGACATTTGCCATCTTGAAATTTGTCATTTTTGACATTTTTCATGGTGACACTTTTCATTTTTGACATTTAGCATTGTGACATTTGTCATTTGACATCTTTGACATTTGCCATCTTGAAATTTGTCATTTTTGACATTTTTCATGGTGACACTTTTCATTTTTGACATTTAGCATTGTGACATTAGTCACATTTTGTCATTTGACATCTTTGACATTTGCCATCTTGAAATTTGTCATTTTTGACATTTTTCATGGTGACACTTTTCATTTTTGACATTTAGCATTGTGACATTTGTCATTTGACATCTTTGACATTTGCCATCTTGAAATTTGTCATTTTTGTTATTTAGCATTGTGACATTTGTCATTTGACATCTTTGACAGTTGCCATCTTGAAATTTATCATTTTTGACATTTAGCATTGTGAAACTTTTCATTTTTGACATTTAGCATTGTGACACTTTCTATTTTTGACATTTAGCATTGTGACATTTGTCATTTGACATCTTTGATATTTGCCATCTTGAAATTTGTCATTTTTGACATTTTTCATGGTGACACTTTTCATTTTTGACATTTAGCATTGTGACATTTGTCATTTGACATCTTTGACATTTGCCATCTTGAAATTTGTCATTTTTGACATTTTTCATGGTGACACTTTTCATTTTTGACATTTAGCATTGCGACATTTGTCATTTGACATCTTTGACATTTGCCATCTTGAAATTTGTCATTCGGACATTTTTCATGGTGACACTTTTCATTTTTGACATTTAGCATTGTGACATTTGTCATTTGAAATCTTTGACATTTGCCATCTTGAAATTTGTCATTTTTGACATTTTTCATGGTGACACTTTTCATTTTTGACATTTAGCATTGTGACATTTGTCATTTAACATCTTAGACATTTGCCATCTTCAAATTTGTCATTTTTGACACTTTTCATGGTGACAATTTTCATTTTTGACATTTAGCATTGTGACATTTGTCATTTGACATCTTTGACATTTGCCATTTTGAAATTTGTCATTTTTGACATTTTTCATGGTGACACTTTTCATTTTTAACATTTAGCATTGTGACATTAGTCAGTTTTGACATTTGCCATCTTGAAATTTGTCATTTTTGACATTTTTCATGGCGACACTTTTCATTTTTGACATTTAGCATTGTGACATTTGTCATTTGACATCTTTGACATTTGCCATCTTGAAATTTGTCATTTTTGACACTTTTTTTTTGGAATTTAGCATTGTGACATTTGTCATTTGAAATCTTTGACATTTGCTATCTTGAAATTTGTCATTTTTGACATTTTTCATGGTGACACTTTTCATTTTAGACATTTAGCATTGTGACATTTGTCATTTGACATCTTGGACATTTGCCATCGTGAAATTTGTCATTTTTGACATTTTTCATGTTGAGACTTATCATTTTTGACATTTAGCATTGTGACATTTGTCAGTTCTGACATTTGCCATCTTGAAATTTGTCATTTTTGACATTTTTTATGGTGACACTTTTCATTTTTGACATTTAGCATTTTGACATTTGTCATTTGAAATCTTTGCCATTTGCCATCTTGAAATTTGTCATTTTTAACATTTTTCATGGTGACACTTTTCATTTTTGACATTTAGCATTGTGACATTTGTCATTTGACATCTTTGACATTTGCCATCTTGAAATTTGTCATTTTTGACATTTTTCATGGTGACACTTTTCATTTTTGACATTTAGCATTGTGACATTTGTCATTTGACATCTTTGACATTTGCCATCTTGAAATTTGTCATTTTTGACATTTTTCATGGTGACACTTTTCATTTTTGACATTTAGCATTGTGACATTTGTCATTTGACATCTTGGACATTTGCCATCTTGAAATTTGTCATTTTTGACATTTTTCATGGTGACACTTATCATTTTTGACATTTAGCATTGTGACATTTGTCAGTTTTGACATTTGCCATCTTGAAATTTGTCATTTTTGACATTTTTCATGGTGACACTTTTCATTCTTGACATTTAGCATTGTGACATTTGTCATTTGACATCTTTGACATTTGCCATCTTAAAATTTGTTATTTTTGACATTTTTCATGGTGACACTTTTCATTTTTGACATTTAGCATTGTGACATTTGTCATTTGACATCTTTGACATTTGCCATCTTGAAATTTGTCATTTTTAACATTTTTCATGGTGACACTTTTCATTTTTGACATTTAGCATTGTGACATTTGTCATTTGACATCTTTGACATTTGCCATCTTGAAATTTGTTATTTTTGACATTTTTCATGGTGACACTTTTCATTTTTGACATTTAGCATTGTGACATTTGTCATTTGACATCTTTGACATTTGCCATCTTGAAATTTGTCATTTTTGACATTTTTCATGGTGACACTTTTCATTTTTGACATTTAGCATTGTGACATTTGTCATTTGACATCTTAGACATTTGCCATCTTGAAATTTGTCATTTTTGACACTTTTCATGGTGACACTTTTAATTTTTGACATTTAGCATTGTGACATTTGTCATTTGACATCTTTGACATTTGCCATTTTGAAATTTGTCATTTTTGACATTTTTCATGGTGACACTTTTCATTTTTAACATTTAGCATTGTGACATTAGTCAGTTTTGACATTTGCCATCTTGAAATTTGTCATTTTTGACATTTTTCATGGTGACACTTTTCATTTTTGACATTTAGCATTGTGACATTTGTCATTTGACATCTTTGACATTTGCCATCTTGAAATTTGTCATTTTTGACACTTTTTTTTTGGAATTTAGCATTGTGACATTTGTCATTTGACATCTTAGACATTTGCCATCTTAAAATTTGTCATTTTTGACATTTTTCATGGTGACTCTTATCATTTTTGACATTTAGCATTGTGACATTTGTCAGTTTTGATATTTGCCATCTTGAAATTTGTCATTTTTGACATTTTTCATGGTGACACTTTTCATTTTTGACATTTAGCATTGTGACATTTGTCATTTGACATCTTTGACATTTGCCATCTTGAAATTTGTCATTTTTGTTATTTAGCATTGTGACATTTGTCATTTGACATCTTTGACATTTGCCATCTTGAAATTTGTCATTTTTGACATTTAGCATTGTGACACTTTTCATTTTTGACATTTAGCATTGTGACACTTTCCATTTTTGACATTTAGCATTGTGACATTTGTCATTTGACATCTTTGATATTTGCCATCTTGAAATTTGTCATTTTTGACATTTTTCATGGTGACACTTTTCATTTTTGACATTTAGCATTGTGACATTTGTCATTTGACATCTTTGACATTTGCCATCTTGAAATTTGTCATTTTTGACATTTTTCATGGTGACACTTTTCATTTTTGACATTTAGCATTGTGACATTTGTCATTTGACATCTTTGACATTTGCCATCTTGAAATTTGTCATTTTTGACATTTTTCATGGTGACACTTTTCATTTTTGACATTTAGCATTGTGACATTTGTCATTTGACATCTTTGACATTTGCCATCTTGAAATTTGTCATTTTTGACATTTTTCATGGTGACACTTTTCATTTTTGACATTTAGCATTGTGACATTTGTCATTTGACATGTTAGACATTTGCCATCTTGAAATTTGTCATTTTTGACACTTTTCATGGTGACACTTTTCATTTTTGACAGTTAGCATTGTGACATTTGTCATTTGACATCTTTGACATTTGCCATTTTGAAATTTGTCATTTTTGACATTTTTCATGGTGACACTTTTCATTTTTGACATTTAGCATTGTGACATTAGTCAGTTTTGACATTTTCCATCTTGAAATTTGTCATTTTTGACATTTTTCATGGTGACACTTTTCATTTTTGACATTTAGCATTGTGACATTTGTCATTTGACATCTTTGACATTTGCCATCTTGAAATTTGTCAGGTTTGACATTTAGCATTGTGACATTTGTCACTTGACATCTTTGACATTTGCCATCTTGAAATTTGTTAGTTTTGACATTTTTCATGGTGACACTTTTCATTTTTGACATTTAGCATTGTGACGTTTGTCAGTTTTGACATTTGCCATCTTGAAATTTGTCATTTTTGACATTTTTCATGGTGACACTTTTCATTTTTGACATTTAGCATTGTGACATTTGTCATTTGACATCTTTGACATTTGCCATCTTGAAATTTGTCATTTTTGACATTTAGCATTGTGACACTTTTCATTTTTGACATTTAGCATTGTGACACTTTTCATTTTTGACATTTAGCATTGTGACATTTGTCATTTGACATCTTTGATATTTGCCATCTTGAAATTTGTCATTTTTGACATTTTTCATGGTGACACTTTTCATTTTTGACATTTAGCATTGTGACATTTGTCATTTGACATCTTTGACATTTGCCATCTTGAAATTTGTCATTTTTGACATTTTTCATGGTGACACTTTTCATTTTTGACATTTAGCATTGTGACATTTGTCATTTGACATCTTTGACATTTGCCATCTTGAAATTTGTCATTTTTGACATTTTTCATGGTGACACTTTTAATTTTTGACATTTAGCATTGTGACATTTGTCATTTGACATCTTTGACATTTGCCATTTTGCAATTTGTCATTTTTGACATTTTTCATGGTGACACTTTTCAGTTTTGACATTTAGCATTGTGACATTTGTCATTTGACATCTTAGATATTTGCCATCTTGAAATTTGTCATTTTTGACACTTTTCATGGTGACACTTTTCATTTTTGACATTTAGCATTGTGACATTTGTCATTTGACATCTTTGACATTTGCCATTTTGAAATTTGTCATTTTTGACATTTTTCATGGTGACACTTTTCATTTTTGACATTTAGCATTGTGACATTAGTCAGTCTTGACATTTGCCATCTTGAAATTTGTCATTTTTGACATTTTTCATGGTGACACTTTTCATTTTTGACATTTAGCATTGTGACATTTGTCATTTGACATCTTTGACATTTGCCATCTTGAAATTTGTCAGGTTTGACATTTAGCATTGTGACATTTGTCACTTGACATCTTTGACATTTGCCATCTTGAAATTTGTTAGTTTTGACATTTTTCATGGTGACACTTTTCATTTTTGACATTTAGCATTGTGACGTTTGTCAGTTTTGACATTTGCCATCTTGAAATTTGTCATTTTTGACATTTTTCATGGTGACACTTTTCATTTTTGACATTTAGCATTGTGACATTTGTCATTTGACATCTTTGACATTTGCCATCTTGAAATTTGTCATTTTTGACATTTAGCATTGTGACACTTTTCATTTTTGACATTTAGCATTGTGACACTTTTCATTTTTGACATTTAGCATTGTGACATTTGTCATTTGACATCTTTGATATTTGCCATCTTGAAATTTGTCATTTTTGACATTTTTCATGGTGACACTTTTCATTTTTGACATTTAGCATTGTGACATTTGTCATTTGACATCTTTGACATTTGCCATCTTGAAATTTGTCATTTTTAACATTTTTCATGGTGACACTTTTCATTTTTGACATTTAGCATTGTGACATTTGTCATTTGACATCTTTGACATTTGCCATCTTGAAATTTGTCATTTTTGACATTTTTCATGGTGACACTTTTAATTTTTGACATTTAGCATTGTGACATTTGTCATTTGACATCTTTGACATTTGCCATTTTGAAATTTGTCATTTTTGACATTTTTCATGGTGACACTTTTCAGTTTTGACATTTAGCATTGTGACATTTGTCATTTGACATCTTAGATATTTGCCATCTTGAAATTTGTCATTTTTGACACTTTTCATGGTGACACTTTTCATTTTTGACATTTAGCATTGTGACATTTGTCATTTGATATCTTTGACATTTGCCATTTTGAAATTTGTCATTTTTGACATTTTTCATGGTGACACTTTTCATTTTTAACATTTAGCATTGTGACATTAGTCAGTTTTGACATTTGCCATCTTGAAATTTGTCATTTTTGACATTTTTCATGGTGACACTTTTCATTTTTGACATTTAGCATTGTGACATTTGTCATTTGACATCTTTGACATTTGCCATCTTAAAATTTGTCATTTTTAACATTTTTCATGGTGACACTTTTCATTTTTGACATTTAGCATTGTGACATTTGTCATTTGACATCTTTGACATTTGCCATCTTGAAATTTGTCATTTTTGACATTTTTCATTGTGACACTTTTCATTTTTGACATTTAGCATTGTGACATTTGTCATTTGACATCTTAGACATTTGCCATCTTAAAATTTGTCATTTTTGACACTTTTCATTTTTGACATTTAGCATTGTGACATTTGTCATTTGACATCTTTGACATTTGCCATCTTGAAATTTGTCATTTTTGACATTTAGCATTGTGACATTTGTCATTTGACATCTTTGACATTTGCCATCTTGAAATTTGTTATTTTTGACATTTTTCATGGTGACACTTTTCAATTTTGACATTTAGCATAGTGACATTTTTCATTTGACATCTTTGACATTTGCCATCTTGAAATTTGTCATTTTTGACATTTAGCATTGTGACATTTGTCATTTGACATCTTTGACATTTGCCATCTTAAAATTTGTTATTTTTGACATTTTTCATGGTGACACTTATCATTTTTGACATTTAGCATTGTGACATTTGTCATTTGACATCTTTGACATTTGCCATCTTGAAATTTGTCATTTTTGACATTTTTCATGGTGACACTTTTCATTTTTGACATTTAGCATTGTGACATTTGTCATTTGACATCTTTGACATTTGCCATCTTGAAATTTGTCATTTTTGACATTTAGCATTGTGACATTTGTCACTTGACATCTTTGACATTTGCCATCTTGAAATTTGTTATTTTTGACATTTTTCATGGTGACACTTTTCATTTTTGACATTTAGCATTGTGACGTTTGTCAGTTTTGACATTTGCCATCTTGAAATTTGTCATTTTTGACATTTTTCATGGTAACACTTTTCATTTTTGACATTTAGCATTGTAACATTTGTCATTTGACATCTTTGACATTTGCCATCTTGAAATTTGTCATTTTTGACATTTAGCATTGTGACATTTGTCATTTGACATCTTTGACATTTGCCATCTTGAAATTTGTCATTTTTGACATTTTTCATTGTGACACTTTTCATTTTTGACATTTAGCATTGTGACATTTGTCATTTGACATCTTAGACATTTGCCATCTTAAAATTTGTCATTTTTGACACTTTTCATTTTTGACATTTAGCATTGTGACATTTGTCATTTGACATCTTTGACATTTGCCATCTTGAAATTTGTCATTTTTGACATTTAGCATTGTGACATTTGTCATTTGACATCTTTGATATTTGCCATCTTGAAATTTGTCATTTTTGACATTTTTCATGGTGACACTTTTCATTTTTGACATTTAGCATTGTGACATTTGTCATTTGACATCTTTGACATTTGCCATCTTGAAATTTGTCATTTTTGACATTTTTCATGGTGACAATTTTCATTTTTGACATTTAGCATTGTGACATTTGTCATTTGACATCTTTGACATTTGCCATCTTGAAATTTGTCATTTTTGACATTTTTCATGGTGACACTTTTCATTTTTGACATTTAGCATTGTGACATTTGTCATTTGACATCTTAGACATTTGCCATCTTGAAATTTGTCATTTTTGACACTTTTCATGGTGACACTTTTCATTTTTGACATTTAGCATTGTGACATTTGTCATTTGACATCTTTGACATTTGCCATTTTGAAATTTGTCATTTTTGACATTTTTCATTTTTAACATTTAGCATTGTGACATTAGTCAGTTTTGACATTTGCCATCTTGAAATTTGTCATTTTTGACATTTTTCATGGTGACACTTTTCATTTTTGACATTTAGCATTGTGACATTTGTCATTTGACATCTTTGACATTTGCCATCTTGAAATTTGTCATTTTTGACACTTTTTTTTTGGAATTTAGCATTGTGACATTTGTCATTTGACATCTTAGACATTTGCCATCTTAAAATTTGTCATTTTTGACATTTTTCATGGTGACTCTTATCATTTTTGACATTTAGCATTGTGACATTTGTCAGTTTTGATATTTGCCATCTTGAAATTTGTCATTTTTGACATTTTTCATTGTGACACTTTTCATTTTTGACATTTAGCATTGTGACATTTGTCATTTGACATCTTTGACATTTGCCATCTTGAAATTTGTCATTTTTGTTATTTAGCATTGTGACATTTGTCATTTGACATCTTTGACATTTGCCATCTTGAAATTTGTCATTTTTGACATTTAGCATTGTGACACTTTTCATTTTTGACATTTAGCATTGTGACACTTTCCATTTTTGACATTTAGCATTGTGACATTTGTCATTTGACATCTTTGATATTTGCCATCTTGAAATTTGTCATTTTTGACATTTTTCATGGTGACACTTTTCATTTTTGACATTTAGCATTGTGACATTTGTCATTTGACATCTTTGACATTTGCCATCTTGAAATTTGTCATTTTTGACATTTTTCATGGTGACACTTTTCATTTTTGACATTTAGCATTGTGACATTTGTCATTTGACATCTTTGACATTTGCCATCTTGAAATTTGTCATTTTTGACATTTTTCATGGTGACACTTTTCATTTTTGACATTTAGCATTGTGACATTTGTCATTTGACATCTTTGACATTTGCCATCTTGAAATTTGTCATTTTTGACATTTTTCATGGTGACACTTTTCATTTTTGACATTTAGCATTGTGACATTTGTCATTTGACATCTTAGACATTTGCCATCTTGAAATTTGTCATTTTTGACACTTTTCATGGTGACACTTTTCATTTTTGACATTTAGCATTGTGACATTTGTCATTTGACATCTTTGACATTTGCCATTTTGAAATTTGTCATTTTTGACATTTTTCATGGTGACACTTTTCATTTTTAACATTTAGCATTGTGACATTAGTCAGTTTTGACATTTGCCATCTTGAAATTTGTCATTTTTGACATTTTTCATGGTGACACTTTTCATTTTTGACATTTAGCATTGTGACATTTGTCATTTGACATCTTTAACATTTGCCATCTTGAAATTTGTCATTTTTGACATTTTTCATGGTGACACTTTTCATTTTTGACATTTAGCATTGTGACATTTGTCATTTGACATCTTTGACATTTGCCATCTTGAAATTTGTCATTTTTGACATTTTTCATTGTGACACTTTTCATTTTTGACATTTAGCATTGTGACATTTGTCATTTGACATCTTAGACATTTGCCATCTTAAAATTTGTCATTTTTGACACTTTTCATTTTTGACATTTAGCATTGTGACATTTGTCATTTGACATCTTTGACATTTGCCATCTTGAAATTTGTCATTTTTGACATTTAGCATTGTGACATTTGTCATTTGACATCTTTGACATTTGCCATCTTGAAATTTGTTATTTTTGACATTTTTCATGGTGACACTTTTCAATTTTGACATTTAGCATAGTGACATTTTTCATTTGACATCTTTGACATTTGCCATCTTGAAATTTGTCATTTTTGACATTTAGCATTGTGACATTTGTCATTTGACATCTTTGACATTTGCCATCTTAAAATTTGTTATTTTTGACATTTTTCATGGTGACACTTATCATTTTTGACATTTAGCATTGTGACATTTGTCATTTGACATCTTTGACATTTGCCATCTTGAAATTTGTCATTTTTGATATTTTTCATGGTGACACTTTTCATTTTTGACATTTAGCATTGTGACATTTGTCATTTGACATCTTTGACATTTGCCATCTTGAAATTTGTCATTTTTGACATTTAGCATTGTGACATTTGTCACTTGACATCTTTGACATTTGCCATCTTGAAATTTGTTATTTTTGACATTTTTCATGGTGACACTTTTCATTTTTGACATTTAGCATTGTGACGTTTGTCAGTTTTGACATTTGCCATCTTGAATTTTGTCATTTTTGACATTTTTCATGGTAACACTTTTCATTTTTGACATTTAGCATTGTAACATTTGTCATTTGACATCTTTGACATTTGCCATCTTGAAATTTGTCATTTTTGACATTTAGCATTGTGACATTTGTCATTTGACATCTTTGACATTTGCCATCTTGAAATTTGTCATTTTTGACATTTTTCATTGTAACACTTTTCATTTTTGACATTTAGCATTGTGACATTTGTCATTTGACATCTTAGACATTTGCCATCTTAAAATTTGTCATTTTTGACACTTTTCATTTTTGACATTTAGCATTGTGACATTTGTCATTTGACATCTTTGACATTTGCCATCTTGAAATTTGTCATTTTTGACATTTAGCATTGTGACATTTGTCATTTGACATCTTTGATATTTGCCATCTTGAAATTTGTCATTTTTGACATTTTTCATGGTGACACTTTTCATTTTTGACATTTAGCATTGTGACATTTGTCATTTGACATCTTTGACATTTGCCATCTTGAAATTTGTCATTTTTGACATTTTTCATGGTGACAATTTTCATTTTTGACATTTAGCATTGTGACATTTGTCATTTGACATTTGCCATCTTGAAATTTGTCATTTTTGACATTTTTCATGGTGACACTTTTCATTTTTGACATTTAGCATTGTGACATTTGTCATTTGACATCTTTGACATTTGCCATCTTGAAATTTGTCATTTTTGACACTTTTTTTTGGAATTTAGCATTGTGACATTTGTCATTTGACATCTTAGACATTTGCCATCTTAAAATTTGTCATTTTTGACATTTTTCATGGTGACTCTTATCATTTTTGACATTTAGCATTGTGACATTTGTCAGTTTTGATATTTGCCATCTTGAAATTTGTCATTTTTGACATTTTTCATGGTGACACTTTTCATTTTTGACATTTAGCATTGTGACATTTGTCATTTGACATCTTTGACATTTGCCATCTTGAAATTTGTCATTTTTGTTATTTAGCATTGTGACATTTGTCATTTGACATCTTTGACATTTGCCATCTTGAAATTTGTCATTTTTGACATTTAGCATTGTGACACTTTTCATTTTTGACATTTAGCATTGTGACACTTTCCATTTTTGACATTTAGCATTGTGACATTTGTCATTTGACATCTTTGATATTTGCCATCTTGAAATTTGTCATTTTTGACATTTTTCATGGTGACACTTTTCATTTTTGACATTTAGCATTGTGACATTTGTCATTTGACATCTTTGACATTTGCCATCTTGAAATTTGTCATTTTTGACATTTTTCATGGTGACACTTTTCATTTTTGACATTTAGCATTGTGACATTTGTCATTTGACATCTTTGACATTTGCCATCTTGAAATTTGTCATTTTTGACATTTTTCATGGTGACAATTTTCATTTTTGACATTTAGCATTGTGACATTTGTCATTTGACATCTTTGACATTTGCCATCTTGAAATTTGTCATTTTTGACATTTTTCATGGTGACACTTTTCATTTTTGACATTTAGCATTGTGACATTTGTCATTTGACATCTTAGACATTTGCCATCTTGAAATTTGTCATTTTTGACACTTTTCATGGTGACACTTTTCATTTTTGACATTTAGCATTGTGACATTTGTCATTTGACATCTTTGACATTTGCCATTTTGAAATTTGTCATTTTTGACATTTTTCATTTTTAACATTTAGCATTGTGACATTAGTCAGTTTTGACATTTGCCATCTTGAAATTTGTCATTTTTGACATTTTTCATGGTGACACTTTTCATTTTTGACATTTAGCATTGTGACATTTGTCATTTGACATCTTTGACATTTGCCATCTTGAAATTTGTCATTTTTGACACTTTTTTTTTGGAATTTAGCATTGTGACATTTGTCATTTGACATCTTAGACATTTGCCATCTTAAAATTTGTCATTTTTGACATTTTTCATGGTGACTCTTATCATTTTTGACATTTAGCATTGTGACATTTGTCAGTTTTGATATTTGCCATCTTGAAATTTGTCATTTTTGACATTTTTCATTGTGACACTTTTCATTTTTGACATTTAGCATTGTGACATTTGTCATTTGACATCTTTGACATTTGCCATCTTGAAATTTGTCATTTTTGTTATTTAGCATTGTGACATTTGTCATTTGACATCTTTGACATTTGCCATCTTGAAATTTGTCATTTTTGACATTTAGCATTGTGACACTTTTCATTTTTGACATTTAGCATTGTGACACTTTCCATTTTTGACATTTAGCATTGTGACATTTGTCATTTGACATCATTGATATTTGCCATCTTGAAATTTGTCATTTTTGACATTTTTCATGGTGACACTTTTCATTTTTGACATTTAGCATTGTGACATTTGTCATTTGACATCTTTGACATTTGCCATCTTGAAATTTGTCATTTTTGACATTTTTCATGGTGACACTTTTCATTTTTGACATTTAGCATTGTGACATTTGTCATTTGACATCTTTGACATTTGCCATCTTGAAATTTGTCATTTTTGACATTTTTCATGGTGACACTTTTCATTTTTGACATTTAGCATTGTGACATTTGTCATTTGACATCTTTGACATTTGCCATCTTGAAATTTGTCATTTTTGACATTTTTCATGGTGACACTTTTCATTTTTGACATTTAGCATTGTGACATTTGTCATTTGACATCTTAGACATTTGCCATCTTGAAATTTGTCATTTTTGACACTTTTCATGGTGACACTTTTCATTTTTGACATTTAGCATTGTGACATTTGTCATTTGACATCTTTGACATTTGCCATTTTGAAATTTGTCATTTTTGACATTTTTCATGGTGACACTTTTCATTTTTAACATTTAGCATTGTGACATTAGTCAGTTTTGACATTTGCCATCTTGAAATTTGTCATTTTTGACATTTTTCATGGTGACACTTTTCATTTTTGACATTTAGCATTGTGACATTTGTCATTTGACATCTTTAACATTTGCCATCTTGAAATTTGTCATTTTTGACATTTTTCATGGTGACACTTTTCATTTTTGACATTTAGCATTGTGACATTTGTCATTTGACATCTTTGACATTTGCCATCTTGAAATTTGTCATTTTTGACATTTTTCATTGTGACACTTTTCATTTTTGACATTTAGCATTGTGACATTTGTCATTTGACATCTTAGACATTTGCCATCTTAAAATTTGTCATTTTTGACACTTTTCATTTTTGACATTTAGCATTGTGACATTTGTCATTTGACATCTTTGACATTTGCCATCTTGAAATTTGTCATTTTTGACATTTAGCATTGTGACATTTGTCATTTGACATCTTTGACATTTGCCATCTTGAAATTTGTTATTTTTGACATTTTTCATGGTGACACTTTTCAATTTTGACATTTAGCATAGTGACATTTTTCATTTGACATCTTTGACATTTGCCATCTTGAAATTTGTCATTTTTGACATTTAGCATTGTGACATTTGTCATTTGACATCTTTGACATTTGCCATCTTAAAATTTGTTATTTTTGACATTTTTCATGGTGACACTTATCATTTTTGACATTTAGCATTGTGACATTTGTCATTTGACATCTTTGACATTTGCCATCTTGAAATTTGTCATTTTTGATATTTTTCATGGTGACACTTTTCATTTTTGACATTTAGCATTGTGACATTTGTCATTTGACATCTTTGACATTTGCCATCTTGAAATTTGTCATTTTTGACATTTAGCATTGTGACATTTGTCACTTGACATCTTTGACATTTGCCATCTTGAAATTTGTTATTTTTGACATTTTTCATGGTGACACTTTTCATTTTTGACATTTAGCATTGTGACGTTTGTCAGTTTTGACATTTGCCATCTTGAATTTTGTCATTTTTGACATTTTTCATGGTAACACTTTTCATTTTTGACATTTAGCATTGTAACATTTGTCATTTGACATCTTTGACATTTGCCATCTTGAAATTTGTCATTTTTGACATTTAGCATTGTGACATTTGTCATTTGACATCTTTGACATTTGCCATCTTGAAATTTGTCATTTTTGACATTTTTCATTGTAACACTTTTCATTTTTGACATTTAGCATTGTGACATTTGTCATTTGACATCTTAGACATTTGCCATCTTAAAATTTGTCATTTTTGACACTTTTCATTTTTGACATTTAGCATTGTGACATTTGTCATTTGACATCTTTGACATTTGCCATCTTGAAATTTGTCATTTTTGACATTTAGCATTGTGACATTTGTCATTTGACATCTTTGATATTTGCCATCTTGAAATTTGTCATTTTTGACATTTTTCATGGTGACACTTTTCATTTTTGACATTTAGCATTGTGACATTTGTCATTTGACATCTTTGACATTTGCCATCTTGAAATTTGTCATTTTTGACATTTTTCATGGTGACAATTTTCATTTTTGACATTTAGCATTGTGACATTTGTCATTTGACATTTGCCATCTTGAAATTTGTCATTTTTGACATTTTTCATGGTGACACTTTTCATTTTTGACATTTAGCATTGTGACATTTGTCATTTGACATCTTTGACATTTGCCATCTTGAAATTTGTCATTTTTGACACTTTTTTTTGGAATTTAGCATTGTGACATTTGTCATTTGACATCTTAGACATTTGCCATCTTAAAATTTGTCATTTTTGACATTTTTCATGGTGACTCTTATCATTTTTGACATTTAGCATTGTGACATTTGTCAGTTTTGATATTTGCCATCTTGAAATTTGTCATTTTTGACATTTTTCATGGTGACACTTTTCATTTTTGACATTTAGCATTGTGACATTTGTCATTTGACATCTTTGACATTTGCCATCTTGAAATTTGTCATTTTTGTTATTTAGCATTGTGACATTTGTCATTTGACATCTTTGACATTTGCCATCTTGAAATTTGTCATTTTTGACATTTAGCATTGTGACACTTTTCATTTTTGACATTTAGCATTGTGACACTTTCCATTTTTGACATTTAGCATTGTGACATTTGTCATTTGACATCTTTGATATTTGCCATCTTGAAATTTGTCATTTTTGACATTTTTCATGGTGACACTTTTCATTTTTGACATTTAGCATTGTGACATTTGTCATTTGACATCTTTGACATTTGCCATCTTGAAATTTGTCATTTTTGACATTTTTCATGGTGACACTTTTCATTTTTGACATTTAGCATTGTGACATTTGTCATTTGACATCTTTGACATTTGCCATCTTGAAATTTGTCATTTTTGACATTTTTCATGGTGACACTTTTCATTTTTGACATTTAGCATTGTGACATTTGTCATTTGACATCTTTGACATTTGCCATCTTGAAATTTGTCATTTTTGACATTTTTCATGGTGACACTTTTCATTTTTGACATTTAGCATTGTGACATTTGTCATTTGACATCTTAGACATTTGCCATCTTGAAATTTGTCATTTTTGACACTTTTCATGGTGACACTTTTCATTTTTGACATTTAGCATTGTGACATTTGTCATTTGACATCTTTGACATTTGCCATTTTGAAATTTGTCATTTTTGACATTTTTCATGGTGACACTTTTCATTTTTAACATTTAGCATTGTGACATTAGTCAGTTTTGACATTTGTCATCTTGAAATTTGTCATTTTTGACATTTTTCATGGTGACACTTTTCATTTTTGACATTTAGCATTGTGACATTTGTCATTTGACATCTTTGACATTTGCCATCTTGAAATTTGTCATTTTTGACATTTTTCATGGTGACACTTTTCATTTTTGACATTTAGCATTGTGACATTTGTCATTTGACATCTTTGACATTTGCCATCTTGAAATTTGTCATTTTTGACATTTTTCATTGTGACACTTTTCATTTTTGACATTTAGCATTGTGACATTTGTCATTTGACATCTTAGACATTTGCCATCTTAAAATTTGTCATTTTTGACACTTTTCATTTTTGACATTTAGCATTGTGACATTTGTCATTTGACATTTGCCATCTTGAAATTTGTCATTTTTGACATTTAGCATTGTGACATTTGTCATTTGACATCTTTGACATTTGCCATCTTGAAATTTGTTATTTTTGACATTTTTCATGGTGACACTTTTCAATTTTGACATTTAGCATTGTGACATTTGTCATTTGACATCTTTGACATTTGCCATCTTGAAATTTGTCATTTTTGACATTTAGCATTGTGACATTTGTCATTTGACATCTTTGACATTTGCCATCTTGAAATTTGTTATTTTTGACATCTTTCATGGTGACACTTATCATTTTTGACATTTAGCATTGTGACATTTGTCATTTGCCATCTTGAAATTTGTCATTTTTGACATTTTTCATGGTGACACTTTTCATTTTTGACATTTAGCATTGTGACATTTGTCATTTGACATCTTTGACATTTGCCATCTTGAAATTTGTCAGTTTTGACATTTAGCATTGTGACATTTGTCACTTGACATCTTTGACATTTGCCATCTTGAAATTTGTTATTTTTGACATTTTTCATGGTGACACTTTTCATTTTTGACATTTAGCATTGTGACGTTTGTCAGTTTTGACATTTGCCATCTTGAAATTTGTCATTTTTGACATTTTTCATGGTGACACTTTTCATTTTTGACATTTAGCATTGTGACATTTGTCATTTGACATCTTTGACATTTGCCATCTTGAAATTTGTCATTTTTGACATTTAGCATTGTGACATTTGTCATTTGACATCTTTGACATTTGCCATCTTGAAATTTGTCATTTTTGACATTTAGCATTGTGACACTTTTCATTTATGACATTTAACATTGTGACACTTTTCATTTTTGGCATTTAGCATTGTGACATTTGTCATTTGACATCTTTGATATTTGCCATCTTGAAATTTGTCATTGTTGACATTTTTCATGGTGACACTTTTCATTTTTGACATTTAGCATTGTGACATTTGTCATTTGACATCTTTGACATTTGCCATCTTGAAATTTGTAATTTTTGACATTTAGCATTGTGACATTTGTCATTTGACATCTTTGACATTTGCCATCTTGAAATTTGTTATTTTTGACATCTTTCATGGTGACACTTTTCATTTTTGACATTTAGCATTGTGACATTTGTCATTTGACATCTTTGACATTTGCCATCTTGAAACTTGTCAGTTTTGACATTTAGCATTGTGACATTTGTCACTTGACATCTTTGACATTTGCCATCTTGAAATTTGTTAGTTTTGACATTTTTCATGGTGACACTTTTCATTTTTGACATTTAGCATTGTGACGTTTGTCAGTTTTGACATTTGCCATTTTGAAATTTGTCATTTTTGACATTTTTCATGGTGACACTTTTTATTTTTGACATATAGCATTGTGACATTTGTCATTTGACATCTTTGACATTTGCCATCTTGAAATTTGTCATTTTTGACATTTAGCATTGTGACATTTGTCATTTGACATCTTTGACATTTGCTATCTTGAAATTTGTCATTTTTGACATTTAGCATTGTGACACTTTTCATTTTTGACATTTAGCATTGTGACACTTTTCATTTTTGACATTTAGCATTGTGACATTTGTCATTTGACATCTTTGACATTTGCCATCTTGAAATTTGTCATTTTTGACATTTTTCATGGTGACACTTTTCATTTTTGACATTTAGCATTGTGACATTTGTCATTTGACATCTTTGACATTTGCCATCTTAAAATTTGTCATTTTTGACATTTTTCATGGTGACACTTTTAATTTTTGACATTTAGCATTGTGACATTTGTCATTTGACATCTTTGACATTTGCCATCTTGAAATTTGTCAGTTTTGACATTTAGCATTGTGACATTTGTCACTTGACATCTTTGACATTTGCCATCTTGAAATTTGTTATTTTTGACATTTTTCATGGTGACACTTTTCATTTTTGACATTTAGCATTGTGACGTTTGTCAGTTTTGACATTTGCCATCTTGAAATTTGTCATTTTTGACATTTTTCATGGTGACACTTTTCATTTTTGACATTTAGCATTGTGACATTTGTCATTTGACATCTTTGACATTTGCCATCTTGAAATTTGTCATTTTTGACATTTAGCATTGTGACATTTGTCATTTGACATCTTTGACATTTGCCATCTTGAAATTTGTCATTTTTGACATTTAGCATTGTGACACTTTTCATTTATGACATTTAACATTGTGACACTTTTCATTTTTGACATTTAGCATTGTGACATTTGTCATTTACCATCTTTGATATTTGCCATCTTGAAATTTGTCATTGTTGACATTTTTCATGGTGACACTTTTCATTTTTGACATTTAGCATTGTGACATTTGTCATTTGACATCTTTGACATTTGCCATCTTGAAATTTGTCATTTTTGACATTTAGCATTGTGACATTTGTCATTTGACATCTTTGACATTTGCCATCTTGAAATTTGTTATTTTTGACATCTTTCATGGTGACACTTTTCATTTTTGACATTTAGCATTGTGACATTTGTCATTTGACATCTTTGACATTTGCCATCTTGAAACTTGTCAGTTTTGACATTTAGCATTGTGACATTTGTCACTTGACATCTTTGACATTTGCCATCTTGAAATTTGTTAGTTTTGACATTTTTCATGGTGACACTTTTCATTTTTGACATTTAGCATTGTGACGTTTGTCAGTTTTGACATTTGCCATCTTGAAATTTGTCATTTTTGACATTTTTCATGGTGACACTTTTCATTTTTGACATATAGCATTGTGACATTTGTCATTTGACATCTTTGACATTTGCCATCTTGAAATTTGTCATTTTTGACATTTAGCATTGTGACATTTGTCATTTGACATCTTTGACATTTGCTATCTTGAAATTTGTCATTTTTGACATTTAGCATTGTGACACTTTTCATTTTTGACATTTAGCATTGTGACACTTTTCATTTTTGACATTTAGCATTGTGACATTTGTCATTTGACATCTTTGACATTTGCCATCTTGAAATTTGTCATTTTTGACATTTTTCATGGTGACACTTTTCATTTTTGACATTTAGCATTGTGACATTTGTCATTTGACATCTTTGACATTTGCCATCTTGAAATTTGTCATTTTTGACATTTTTCATGGTGACACTTTTAATTTTTGACATTTAGCATTGTGACATTTGTCATTTGACATCTTTGACATTTGCCATCTTGAAATTTGTCATTTTTGACATTTTTCATGGTGACACTTTTCAGTTGTGACATTTAGCATTGTGACATTTGTCATTTGACATCTTAGATATTTGCCATCTTGAAATTTGTCATTTTTGACACTTTTCATGGTGACACTTTTCATTTTTGACATTTAGCATTGTGACATTTGTCATTTGACATCTTTGACATTTGCCATTTTGAAATTTGTCATTTTTGACATTTTTCATGGTGACACTTTTCATTTTTAACATTTAGCATTGTGACATTAGTCAGTTTTGACATTTGTCATCCTGAAATTTGTCATTTTTGACATTTTTCATGGTGACACTTTTCATTTTTGACATTTAGCATTGTGACATTTGTCATTTGACATCTTTGACATTTGCCATCTTGAAATTTGTCATTTTTGACATTTTTCATGGTGACACTTTTCATTTTTGACATTTAGCATTGTGACATTTGTCATTTGACATCTTTGACATTTGCCATCTTGAAATTTGTCATTTTTGACATTTTTCATTGTGACACTTTTCATTTTTGACATTTAGCATTGTGACATTTGCCATTTGACATCTTAGACATTTGCCATCTTAAAATTTGTCATTTTTGACACTTTTCATTTTTGACATTTAGCATTGTGACATTTGTCATTTGACATTTGCCATCTTGAAATTTGTCATTTTTGACATTTAGCATTGTGACATTTGTCATTTGACATCTTTGACATTTGCCATCTTGAAATTTGTTATTTTTGACATTTTTCATGGTGACACTTTTTAATTTTGACATTTAGCATTGTGACATTTGTCATTTGACATCTTTGACATTTGCCATCTTGAAATTTGTCATTTTTGACATTTAGCATTGTGACATTTGTCATTTGACATCTTTGACATTTGCCATCTTGAAATTTGTTATTTTTGACATCTTTCATGGTGACACTTATCATTTTTGACATTTAGCATTGTGACATTTGTCATTTGACATCTTTGACATTTGCCATCTTGAAATTTGTCATTTTTGACATTTTTCATGGTGACACTTTTCATTTTTGACATTTAGCATTGTGACATTTGTCATTTGACATCTTTGACATTTGCCATCTTGAAATTTGTCAGTTTTGACATTTAGCATTGTGACATTTGTCACTTGACATCTTTGACATTTGCCATCTTGAAATTTGTTATTTTTGACATTTTTCATGGTGACACTTTTCATTTTTGACATTTAGCATTGTGACGTTTGTCAGTTTTGACATTTGCCATCTTGAAATTTGTCATTTTTGACATTTTTCATGGTGACACTTTTCATTTTTGACATCTAGCATTGTGACATTTGTCATTTGACATCTTTGACATTTGCCATCTTGAAATTTGTCATTTTTGACATTTAGCATTGTGACATTTGTCATTTGACATCTTTGACATTTGCCATCTTGAAATTTGTCATTTTTGACATTTAGCATTGTGACACTTTTCATTTATGACATTTAGCATTGTGACACTTTTTATTTTTGACATTTAGCATTGTGATATTTGTCATTTGACATCTTTGATATTTGCCATCTTGAAATTTGTCATTGTTAACATTTTTCATGGTGACACTTTTCATTTTTGACATTTAGCATTGTGACATTTGTCACTTGACATCTTTGACATTTGCCATCTTGAAATTTGTCATTTTTGACATTTTTCATGGTGACACTTTTCATTTTTGACATTTAGCATTGTGACATTTGTCATTTGACATCTTTGACATTTGCCATCTTGAAATTTGTCATTTTTGACATTTTTCATGGTGACACTTTTCATTTTTGACATTTAGCATTGTGACATTTGTCATTTGACATCTTTGACATTTGCCATCTTGAAATTTGTCATTTTTGACATTTTTCATGGTGACACTTTTTATTTTTGACATTTAGCATTGTGACATTTGTCATTTGACATCTTAGACATTTGCCATCTTGAAATTTGTCATTTTTGACACTTTTCATGGTGACACTTTTCATTTTTGACATTTAGCATTGTGACATTTGTCATTTGACATCTTTGACATTTGCCATTTTGAAATTTGTCATTTTTGACATTTTTCATGGTGACACTTTTCATTTTTAACATTTAGCATTGTGACATTAGTCAGTTTTGACATTTGCCATCTTGAAATTTGTCATTTTTGACATTTTTCATGGTGACACTTTTCATTTTTGACATTTAGCATTGTGACATTTGTCATTTGACATCTTTGACATTTGCCATCTTGAAATTTGTCATTTTTGACACTTTTTTTTTTGGAATTTAGCATTGTGACATTTGTCATTTGAAATCTTTGACATTTGCTATCTTGAAATTTGTCATTTTTGACATTTTTCATGGTGACACTTTTCATTTTTGACATTTAGCATTGTGACATTTGTCATTTGACATCTTGGACATTTGCCATCTTGAAATTTGTCATTTTTGACATTTTTCATGGTGACACTTTTTATTTTTGACATTTAGCATTGTGACATTTGTCATTTGACATCTTTGACATTTGCCATCTTGAAATTTGTCATTTTTGACATTTTTCATGGTGACACTTTTCATTTTTGACATTTAGCATTGTGACATTTGTCATTTGACATCTTTGACATTTGCCATCTTGAAATTTGTCATTTTTGACATTTTTCATGGTGACACTTTTCATTTTTGACATTTAGCATTGTGACATTTGTCATTTGACATCTTGGACATTTGCCATCTTGAAATTTGTCATTTTTGACATTTTTCATGGTGACACTTATCATTTTTGACATTTAGCATTGTGACATTTGTCAGTTTTGACATTTGCCATCTTGAAATTTGTCATTTTTGACATTTTTCATGGTGACACTTTTCATTCTTGACATTTAGCATTGTGACATTTGTCATTTGACATCTTTGACATTTGCCATCTTAAAATTTGTTATTTTTGACATTTTTCATGGTGACACTTTTCATTTTTGACATTTAGCATTGTGACATTTGTCATTTGACATCTTTGACATTTGCCATCTTGAAATTTGTCATTTTTAACATTTTTCATGGTGACACTTTTCATTTTTGACATTTAGCATTGTGACATTTGTCATTTGACATCTTTGACATTTGCCATCTTGAAATTTGTTATTTTTGACATTTTTCATGGTGACACTTTTCATTTTTGACATTTAGCATTGTGACATTTGTCATTTGACATCTTTGACATTTGCCATCTTGAAATTTGTCATTTTTGACATTTTTCATGGTGACACTTTTCATTTTTGACATTTAGCATTGTGACATTTGTCATTTGACATCTTTGACATTTGCCATCTTGAAATTTGTCATTTTTGACATTTAGCATTGTGACATTTGTCATTTGACATCTTTGATATTTGCCATCTTGAAATTTGTCATTTTTGACATTTTTCATGGTGACACTTTTCATTTTTGACTTTTAGCATTGTGACATTTGTCATTTGACATCATTGACATTTGCCATCTTGAAATTTGTCATTTTTGACATTTTTCATGGTGACACTTTTCATTTTTGACATTTAGCATTGTGACATTTGTCATATTCAAAATCTTTGACATTTGCCATCTTGAAATTTGTCATTTTTGACATATTTTATGGTGACACTTTTCATTTTTGACATTTAGCATTGTGACATTTGTCATTTTACATCTTTGACATTTGCCATCTTGAAATTTGTCATTTTTGACATTTTTCATGGTGACACTTTTCATTTTTGACATTTAGCATTGTGACATTTGTCATTTGACATTTGCCATCTTGAAATTTGTCATTTTTGACATTTTTCATGGTGACACTTTTCAGTTTTGACATTTAGCATTGTGACATTTGTCATTTGACATCTTAGACATTTGCCATCTTGAAATTTGTCATTTTTGACACTTTTCATTTTTGACATTTAGCATTGTGACATTTGTCATTTGACATCTTTGACATTTGCCATCTTGAAATTTGTCATTTTTGACATTTTTCATGGTGTCACTTTTCATTTTTGACATTTAGCATTGTGACATTTGTCATTTGACATCTTTGACATTTGCCATCTTGAAATTTGTCATTTTTGACATTTTTCATGGTTACACTTTTCATTTTTGACATTTAGCATTGTGACATTTGTCATTTGACATCTTTGACATTTGCCATCTTGAAATTTGTCATTTTTGACATTTTTTATGGTGACACTTTTCACTTTTGACATTTAGCATTGTGACATTTGATATCTTTGACAATTGCCATCTTGAAATTTGTCATTTTTGACATTTAGCATTGTGACATTTGTCATTTGACATCTTTGACATTTGCCATCTTGAAATTTGTTATTTTTGACATTTTTCATGGTGACACTTTTCATTTTTGACATTTAGCATTGTGACAGTTGTCATTTGACATCTTTGACATTTGCCATCTTAAAATTTGTCATTTTTGACATTTAGCATTGTGACATTTGTCATTTGACATCTTTGACATTTGCCATCTTGAAATTTGTTATTTTTGACATTTTTCATGGTGACACTTATCATTTTTGACATTTAGCATTGTGACATTTGTCATTTGACATCTTTGACATTTGCCATCTTGAAATTTGTCATTTTTGACATTTTTCATGGTGACACTTTTCATTTTTGACAATTAGCATTGTGACATTTGTCATTTGACATCTTTGACGTTTGCCATCTTGAAATTTGTCAGTTTTGACATTTAGCATTGTGACATTTGTCACTTGACATCTTTGACATTTGCCATCTTGAAATTTGTTATTTTTGACATTTTTCATGGTGACACTTTTCATTTTTGACATTTAGCATTGTGACGTTTGTCAGTTTTGACATTTGCCATCTTGAAATTTGTCATTTTTGACATTTTTCATGGTGACACTTTTCATTTTTGACATTTAGCATTGTGACATTTGTCATTTGACATCTTTGACATTTGCCATCTTGAAATTTGTCATTTTTGACATTTAGCATTGTGACATTTGTCATTTGACATCTTTGACATTTGCCATCTTGAAATTTGTCATTTTTGACATTTAGCATTGTGACATTTGTCATTTGACATCTTTGACATTTGCCATCTTGAAATTTGTCATTTTTGACATTTAGCATTGTGACACTTTTCATTTATGACATTTAGCATTGTGACACTTTTTATTTTTGACATTTAGCATTGTGATATTTGTCATTTGACATCTTTGATATTTGCCATCTTGAAATTTGTCATTGTTAACATTTTTCATGGTGACACTTTTCATTTTTGACATTTAGCATTGTGACATTTGTCACTTGACATCTTTGACATTTGCCATCTTGAAATTTGTCATTTTTGACATTTTTCATGGTGACACTTTTCATTTTTGACATTTAGCATTGTGACATTTGTCATTTGACATCTTTGACATTTGCCATCTTGAAATTTGTCATTTTTGACATTTTTCATGGTGACACTTTTCATTTTTGACATTTAGCATTGTGACATTTGTCATTTGACATCTTTGACATTTGCCATCTTGAAATTTGTCATTTTTGACATTTTTCATGGTGACACTTTTTATTTTTGACATTTAGCATTGTGACATTTGTCATTTGACATCTTAGACATTTGCCATCTTGAAATTTGTCATTTTTGACACTTTTCATGGTGACACTTTTCATTTTTGACATTTAGCATTGTGACATTTGTCATTTGACATCTTTGACATTTGCCATTTTGAAATTTGTCATTTTTGACATTTTTCATGGTGACACTTTTCATTTTTAACATTTAGCATTGTGACATTAGTCAGTTTTGACATTTGCCATCTTGAAATTTGTCATTTTTGACATTTTTCATGGTGACACTTTTCATTTTTGACATTTAGCATTGTGACATTTGTCATTTGACATCTTTGACATTTGCCATCTTGAAATTTGTCATTTTTGACACTTTTTTTTTTGGAATTTAGCATTGTGACATTTGTCATTTGAAATCTTTGACATTTGCTATCTTGAAATTTGTCATTTTTGACATTTTTCATGGTGACACTTTTCATTTTTGACATTTAGCATTGTGACATTTGTCATTTGACATCTTGGACATTTGCCATCTTGAAATTTGTCATTTTTGACATTTTTCATGGTGACACTTTTTATTTTTGACATTTAGCATTGTGACATTTGTCATTTGACATCTTTGACATTTGCCATCTTGAAATTTGTCATTTTTGACATTTTTCATGGTGACACTTTTCATTTTTGACATTTAGCATTGTGACATTTGTCATTTGACATCTTTGACATTTGCCATCTTGAAATTTGTCATTTTTGACATTTTTCATGGTGACACTTTTCATTTTTGACATTTAGCATTGTGACATTTGTCATTTGACATCTTGGACATTTGCCATCTTGAAATTTGTCATTTTTGACATTTTTCATGGTGACACTTATCATTTTTGACATTTAGCATTGTGACATTTGTCAGTTTTGACATTTGCCATCTTGAAATTTGTCATTTTTGACATTTTTCATGGTGACACTTTTCATTCTTGACATTTAGCATTGTGACATTTGTCATTTGACATCTTTGACATTTGCCATCTTAAAATTTGTTATTTTTGACATTTTTCATGGTGACACTTTTCATTTTTGACATTTAGCATTGTGACATTTGTCATTTGACATCTTTGACATTTGCCATCTTGAAATTTGTCATTTTTAACATTTTTCATGGTGACACTTTTCATTTTTGACATTTAGCATTGTGACATTTGTCATTTGACATCTTTGACATTTGCCATCTTGAAATTTGTTATTTTTGACATTTTTCATGGTGACACTTTTCATTTTTGACATTTAGCATTGTGACATTTGTCATTTGACATCTTTGACATTTGCCATCTTGAAATTTGTCATTTTTGACATTTTTCATGGTGACACTTTTCATTTTTGACATTTAGCATTGTGACATTTGTCATTTGACATCTTTGACATTTGCCATCTTGAAATTTGTCATTTTTGACATTTAGCATTGTGACATTTGTCATTTGACATCTTTGATATTTGCCATCTTGAAATTTGTCATTTTTGACATTTTTCATGGTGACACTTTTCATTTTTGACTTTTAGCATTGTGACATTTGTCATTTGACATCATTGACATTTGCCATCTTGAAATTTGTCATTTTTGACATTTTTCATGGTGACACTTTTCATTTTTGACATTTAGCATTGTGACATTTGTCATATTCAAAATCTTTGACATTTGCCATCTTGAAATTTGTCATTTTTGACATATTTTATGGTGACACTTTTCATTTTTGACATTTAGCATTGTGACATTTGTCATTTTACATCTTTGACATTTGCCATCTTGAAATTTGTCATTTTTGACATTTTTCATGGTGACACTTTTCATTTTTGACATTTAGCATTGTGACATTTGTCATTTGACATTTGCCATCTTGAAATTTGTCATTTTTGACATTTTTCATGGTGACACTTTTCAGTTTTGACATTTAGCATTGTGACATTTGTCATTTGACATCTTAGACATTTGCCATCTTGAAATTTGTCATTTTTGACACTTTTCATTTTTGACATTTAGCATTGTGACATTTGTCATTTGACATCTTTGACATTTGCCATCTTGAAATTTGTCATTTTTGACATTTTTCATGGTGTCACTTTTCATTTTTGACATTTAGCATTGTGACATTTGTCATTTGACATCTTTGACATTTGCCATCTTGAAATTTGTCATTTTTGACATTTTTCATGGTGACACTTTTCATTTTTGACATTTAGCATTGTGACATTTGTCATTTGACATCTTTGACATTTGCCATCTTGAAATTTGTCATTTTTGACATTTTTTATGGTGACACTTTTCACTTTTGACATTTAGCATTGTGACATTTGATATCTTTGACAATTGCCATCTTGAAATTTGTCATTTTTGACATTTAGCATTGTGACATTTGTCATTTGACATCTTTGACATTTGCCATCTTGAAATTTGTTATTTTTGACATTTTTCATGGTGACACTTTTCATTTTTGACATTTAGCATTGTGACAGTTGTCATTTGACATCTTTGACATTTGCCATCTTAAAATTTGTCATTTTTGACATTTAGCATTGTGACATTTGTCATTTGACATCTTTGACATTTGCCATCTTGAAATTTGTTATTTTTGACATTTTTCATGGTGACACTTATCATTTTTGACATTTAGCATTGTGACATTTGTCATTTGACATCTTTGACATTTGCCATCTTGAAATTTGTCATTTTTGACATTTTTCATGGTGACACTTTTCATTTTTGACAATTAGCATTGTGACATTTGTCATTTGACATCTTTGACGTTTGCCATCTTGAAATTTGTCAGTTTTGACATTTAGCATTGTGACATTTGTCACTTGACATCTTTGACATTTGCCATCTTGAAATTTGTTATTTTTGACATTTTTCATGGTGACACTTTTCATTTTTGACATTTAGCATTGTGACGTTTGTCAGTTTTGACATTTGCCATCTTGAAATTTGTCATTTTTGACATTTTTCATGGTGACACTTTTCATTTTTGACATTTAGCATTGTGACATTTGTCATTTGACATCTTTGACATTTGCCATCTTGAAATTTGTCATTTTTGACATTTAGCATTGTGACATTTGTCATTTGACATCTTTGACATTTGCCATCTTGAAATTTGTCATTTTTGACATTTAGCATTGTGACACTTTTCATTTTTGACATTTAGCATCGTGACACTTTCCATTTTTGACATTTAGCATTGTGACATTTGTCATTTGACATCTTTGATATTTGCCATCTTGAAATTTGTCATTTTTGACATTTTATGGTGACACTTTTCATTTTTGACATTTGGCATTGTGACATTTGTCATTTGACATCTTTGACATTTGCCATCTTGAAATTTGTCATTTTTGACATTTTTCATGGTGACAATTTTCATTTTTGACATTTAGCATTGTGACATTTGTCATTTGACATCTTTGACATTTGCCATCTTAAAATTTGTCATTTTTGACATTTTTCATGGTGACACTTTTCATTTTTGACATTTAGCATTGTAACATGTGTCATTTGACATCTTAGACATTTGCCATCTTGAAATTTGTCATTCATGACACTTTTCATGGTGACACTTTTCATTTTTGACATTTAGCATTGTGACATTTGTCATTTGACATCTTTGACATTTGCCATTTTAAAATTTGTCATTTTTGACATTTTTCATGGTGACACTTTTCATTTTTGACATTTAGCATTGTGACATTAGTCACATTTGTCATTTGACATCTTTGACATTTGCCATCTTGAAATTTGTCATTTTTGACATTTTTCATGGTGACACATTTCATTTTTGACATTTAGCATTGTGACATTTGTCATTTGACATCTTTGACATTTGCCATCTTGAAATTTGTCATTTTTGACATTTTTCATGGTGACACTTTTCATTTTGACATTTAGCATTGTGACATTTGTCATTTGACATCTTTGACATTTGCCATCTTAAAATTTGTCATTTTTGACATTTTTCATGGTGACACTTTTCATTTTTGACATTTAGCATTGTAACATGTGTCATTTGACATCTTAGACATTTGCCATCTTGAAATTTGTCATTTTTGACACTTTTCATGGTGACACTTTTCATTTTTGACATTTAGCATTGTGACATTTGTCATTTGACATCTTTGACATTTGCCATTTTAAAATTTGTCATTTTTGACATTTTTCATGGTGACACTTTTCATTTTTGACATTTAGCATTGTGACATTAGTCACATTTGTCATTTGACATCTTTGACATTTGCCATCTTGAAATTTGTCATTTTTGACATTTGTCATGGTGACACTTTTCATTTTTGACATTTAGCATTGTGACATTTGTCATTTGACATCTTTGACATTTGCCATCTTGAAATTTGTCATTTTTGTTATTTAGCATTGTGACATTTGTCATTTGACATCTTTGACAGTTGCCATCTTGAAATTTATCATTTTTGACATTTAGCATTGTGAAACTTTTCATTTTTGACATTTAGCATTGTGACACTTTCTATTTTTGACATTTAGCATTGTGACATTTGTCATTTGACATCTTTGATATTTGCCATCTTGAAATTTGTCATTTTTGACATTTTTCATGGTGACACTTTTCATTTTTGACATTTAGCATTGTGACATTTGTCATTTGACATCTTTGACATTTGCCATCTTGAAATTTGTCATTTTTGACATTTTTCATGGTGACACTTTTCATTTTTGACATTTAGCATTGTGACATTTGTCATTTGACATCTTTGACATTTGCCATCTTGAAATTTGTCATTTTTGACATTTTTCATGGTGACACTTTTCATTTTTGACATTTAGCATTGTGACATTTGTCATTTGAAATCTTTGACATTTGCCATCTTGAAATTTGTCATTTTTGACATTTTTCATGGTGACACTTTTCATTTTTGACATTTAGCATTGTGACATTTGTCATTTAACATCTTAGACTTTTGCCATCTTCAAATTTGTCATTTTTGACACTTTTCATGGTGACACTTTTCATTTTTGACATTTAGCATTGTGACATTTGTCATTTGACATCTTTGACATTTGCCATTTTGAAATTTGTCATTTTTGACATTTTTCATGGTGACACTTTTCATTTTTAACATTTAGCATTGTGACATTAGTCAGTTTTGACATTTGCCATCTTGAAATTTGTCATTTTTGACATTTTTCATGGCGACACTTTTCATTTTTGACATTTAGCATTGTGACATTTGTCATTTGACATCTTTGACATTTGCCATCTTGAAATTTGTCATTTTTGACACTTTTTTTTTGGAATTTAGCATTGTGACATTTGTCATTTGAAATCTTTGACATTTGCTATCTTGAAATTTGTCATTTTTGACATTTTTCATGGTGACACTTTTCATTTTTGACATTTAGCATTGTGACATTTGTCATTTGACATCTTGGACATTTGCCCTCGTGAAATTTGTCATTTTTGACATTTTTCATGTTGACACTTATCATTTTTGACATTTAGCATTGTGACATTTGTCAGTTCTGACATTTGCCATCTTGAAATTTGTCATTTTTGACATTTTTCATGGTGACACTTTTCATTTTTGACATTTAGCATTGTGACATTTGTCATTTGAAATCTTTGACATTTGCCATCTTGAAATTTGTCATTTTTGACATTTTTCATGGTGACACTTTTCATTTTTGACATTTAGCATTGTGACATTTGTCATTTGACATCTTTGACATTTGCCATCTTGAAATTTGTCATTTTTGACTTTTTCATGGTGACACTTTTCATTTTTGACATTTAGCATTGTGACATTTGTCATTTGACATCTTTGACATTTGCCATCTTGAAATTTGTCATTTTTGACATTTTTCATGGTGACACTTTTCATTTTTGACATTTAGCATTGTGACATTTGTCATTTGACATCTTGGACATTTGCCATCTTGAAATTTGTCATTTTTGACATTTTTCATGGTGACACTTATCATTTTTGACATTTAGCATTGTGACATTTGTCAGTTTTGACATTTGCCATCTTGAAATTTGTCATTTTTGACATTTTTCATGGTGACACTTTTCATTCTTGACATTTAGCATTGTGACATTTGTCATTTGACATCTTTGACATTTGCCATCTTAAAATTTGTTATTTTTGACATTTTTCATGGTGACACTTTTTATTTTTGACATTTAGCATTGTGACATTTGTCATTTGACATCTTTGACATTTGCCATCTTGAAATTTGTCATTTTTAACATTTTTCATGGTGACACTTTTCATTTTTGACATTTAGCATTGTGACATTTGTCATTTGACATCTTTGACATTTGCCATCTTGAAATTTGTTATTTTTGACATTTTTCATGGTGACACTTTTCATTTTTGACATTTAGCATTGTGACATTTGTCATTTGACATCTTTGACATTTGCCATCTTGAAATTTGTCATTTTTGACATTTTTCATGGTGACACTTTTCATTTTTGACATTTAGCATTGTGACATTTGTCATTTGACATCTTTGACATTTGCCATCTTGAAATTTGTCATTTTTGACATTTAGCATTGTGACATTTGTCATTTGACATCTTTGATATTTGCCATCTTGAAATTTGTCATTTTTGACATTTCTCATGGTGACACTTTTCATTTTTGACTTTTAGCATTGTGACATTTGTCATTTGACATCATTGACATTTGCCATCTTGAAATTTGTCATTTTTGACATTTTTCATGGTGACACTTTTCATTTTTGACATTTAGCATTGTGACATTTGTCATATTCAAAATCTTTGACATTTGCCATCTTGAAATTTGTCATTTTTGACATATTTTATGGTGACACTTTTCATTTTTGACATTTAGCATTGTGACATTTGTCATTTTACATCTTTGACATTTGCCATCTTGAAATTTGTCATTTTTGACATTTTTCATGGTGACACTTTTCATTTTTGACATTTAGCATTGTGATATTTGTCATTTGACATTTGCCATCTTGAAATTTGTCATTTTTGACATTTTTCATGGTGACACTTTTCAGTTTTGACATTTAGCATTGTGACATTTGTCATTTGACATCTTAGACATTTGCCATCTTGAAATTTGTCATTTTTGACACTTTTCATTTTTGACATTTAGCATTGTGACATTTGTCATTTGACATCTTGGACATTTGCCATCTTGAAATTTGTCATTTTTGACATTTTTCATGGTGACACTTATCATTTTTGACATTTAGCATTGTGACATTTGTCAGTTTTGACATTTGCCATCTTGAAATTTGTCATTTTTGACATTTTTCATGGTGACACTTTTCATTCTTGACATTTAGCATTGTGACATTTGTCATTTGACATCTTTGACATTTGCCATCTTAAAATTTGTTATTTTTGACATTTTTCATGGTGACACTTTTCATTTTTGACATTTAGCATTGTGACATTTGTCATTTGACATCTTTGACATTTGCCATCTTGAAATTTGTCATTTTTAACATTTTTCATGGTGACACTTTTCATTTTTGACATTTAGCATTGTGACATTTGTCATTTGACATCTTTGACATTTGCCATCTTGAAATTTGTTATTTTTGACATTTTTCATGGTGACACTTTTCATTTTTGACATTTAGCATTGTGACATTTGTCATTTGACATCTTTGACATTTGCCATCTTGAAATTTGTCATTTTTGACATTTTTCATGGTGACACTTTTCATTTTTGACATTTAGCATTGTGACATTTGTCATTTGACATCTTTGACATTTGCCATCTTGAAATTTGTCAGTTTTGACATTTAGCATTGTGACATTTGTCACTTGACATCTTTGACATTTGCCATCTTGAAATTTGTTATTTTTGACATTTTTCATGGTGACACTTTTCATTTTTGACATTTAGCATTGTGACGTTTGTCAGTTTTGACATTTGCCATCTTGAAATTTGTCATTTTTGACATTTTTCATGGTGACACTTTTCATTTTTGACATTTAGCATTGTGACATTTGTCATTTGACATCTTTGACATTTGCCATCTTGAAATTTGTCATTTTTGACATTTTTCATGGTGACACTTTTCATTTTTGACATTTATCATTGTGACATTAGTCACATTTTGTCATTTGACATCTTTGACATTTGCCATCTTGAAATTTGTCATTTTTGACATTTTTCATGGTGACACTTTTCATTTTTGACATTTAGCATTGTGACATTTGTCATTTGACATCTTTGACATTTGCCATCTTGAAATTTGTCATTTTTGTTATTTAGCATTGTGACATTTGTCATTTGACATCTTTGACAGTTGCCATCTTGAAATTTATCATTTTTGACATTTAGCATTGTGAAACTTTTCATTTTTGACATTTAGCATTGTGACACTTTCTATTTTTGACATTTAGCATTGTGACATTTGTCATTTGACATCTTTGATATTTGCCATCTTGAAATTTGTCATTTTTGACATTTTTCATGGTGACACTTTTCATTTTTGACATTTAGCATTGTGACATTTGTCATTTGACATCTTTGACATTTGCCATCTTGAAATTTGTCATTTTTGACATTTTTCATGGTGACACTTTTCATTTTTGACATTTAGCATTGCGACATTTGTCATTTGACATCTTTGACATTTGCCATCTTGAAATTTGTCATTTTTGACATTTTTCATGGTGACACTTTTCATTTTTGACATTTAGCATTGTGACATTTGTCATTTGACATCATTGACATTTGCCATCTTGAAATTTGTCATTTTTGACATTTTTCATGGTGACACTTTTCATTTTTGACATTTAGCATTGTGACATTTGTCATTTAACATCTTAGACATTTGCCATCTTCAAATTTGTCATTTTTGACACTTTTCATGGTGACACTTTTCATTTTTGACATTTAGCATTGTGACATTTGTCATTTGACATCTTTGACATTTGCCATTTTGAAATTTGTCATTTTTGACATTTTTCATGGTGACACTTTTCATTTTTAACATTTAGCATTGTGACATTAGTCAGTTTTGACATTTGCCATCTTGAAATTTGTCATTTTTGACATTTTTCATGGCGACACTTTTCATTTTTGACATTTAGCATTGTGACATTTGTCATTTGACATCTTTGACATTTGCCATCTTGAAATTTGTCATTTTTGACACTTTTTTTTTGGAATTTAGCATTGTGACATTTGTCATTTGAAATCTTTGACATTTGCTATCTTGAAATTTGTCATTTTTGACATTTTTCATGGTGACACTTTTCATTTTTGACATTTAGCATTGTGACATTTGTCATTTGACATCTTGGACATTTGCCATCGTGAAATTTGTCATTTTTGACATTTTTCATGTTGACACTTATCATTTTTGACATTTAGCATTGTGACATTTGTCAGTTCTGACATTTGCCATCTTGAAATTTGTCATTTTTGACATTTTTTATGGTGACACTTTTCATTTTTGACATTTAGCATTTTGACATTTGTCATTTGAAATCTTTGACATTTGCCATCTTGAAATTTGTCATTTTTGACATTTTTCATGGTGACACTTTTCATTTTTGACATTTAGCATTGTGACATTTGTCATTTGACATCTTTGACATTTGCCATCTTGAAATTTGTCATTTTTGACATTTTTCATGGTGACACTTTTCATTTTTGACATTTAGCATTGTGACATTTGTCATTTGACATCTTTGACATTTGCCATCTTGAAATTTGTCATTTTTGACATTTTTCATGGTGACACTTTTCATTTTTGACATTTAGCATTGTGACATTTGTCATTTGACATCTTGGACATTTGCCATCTTGAAATTTGTCATTTTTGACATTTTTCATGGTGACACTTATCATTTTTGACATTTAGCATTGTGACATTTGTCAGTTTTGACATTTGCCATCTTGAAATTTGTCATTTTTGACATTTTTCATGGTGACACTTTTCATTCTTGACATTTAGCATTGTGACATTTGTCATTTGACATCTTTGACATTTGCCATCTTAAAATTTGTTATTTTTGACATTTTTCATGGTGACACTTTTCATTTTTGACATTTAGCATTGTGACATTTGTCATTTGACATCTTTGACATTTGCCATCTTGAAATTTGTCATTTTTAACATTTTTCATGGTGACACTTTTCATTTTTGACATTTAGCATTGTGACATTTGTCATTTGACATCTTTGACATTTGCCATCTTGAAATTTGTTATTTTTGACATTTTTCATGGTGACACTTTTCATTTTTGACATTTAGCATTGTGACATTGGTCATTTGACATCTTTGACATTTGCCATCTTGAAATTTGTCATTTTTAACATTTTTCATGGTGACACTTTTCATTTTTGACATTTAGCATTGTGACATTTGTCATTTGACATCTTTGACATTTGCCATCTTGAAATTTGTTATTTTTGACATTTTTCATGGTGACACTTTTCATTTTCGACATTTAGCATTGTGACATTTGTCATTTGACATCTTGGACATTTGCCATCGTGAAATTTGGCATTTTTGACATTTTTCATGTTGACACTTATCATTGTTGACATTTAGCATTGTGACATTTGTCAGTTCTGACATTTGCCATCTTGAAATTTGTCATTTTTGACATTTTTCATGGTGACACTTTTCATTTTTGACATTTAGCATTGTGACATTTGTCATTTGAAATCTTTGACATTTGCCATCTTGAAATTTGTCATTTTTGACATTTTTCATGGTGACACTTTTCATTTTTGACATTTAGCATTGTGACATTTGTCATTTGACATCTTTGACATTTGCCATCTTGAAATTTGTCATTTTTGACATTTTTCATGGTGACACTTTTCATTTTTGACATTTAGCATTGTGACATTTGTCATTTGACATCTTTGACATTTGCCATCTTGAAATTTGTCATTTTTGACATTTTTCATGGTGACACTTTTCATTTTTGACATTTAGCATTGTGACATTTGTCAATTGACATCTTGGACATTTGCCATCTTGAAATTTGTCATTTTTGACATTTTTCATGGTGACACTTATCATTTTTGACATTTAGCATTGTGACATTTGTCAGTTTTGACATTTGCCATCTTGAAATTTGTCATTTTTGACATTTTTCATGGTGACACTTTTCATTCTTGACATTTAGCATTGTGACATTTGTCATTTGACATCATTGACATTTGCCATCTTAAAATTTGTTATTTTTGACATTTTTCATGGTGACACTTTTCATTTTTGACATTTAGCATTGTGACATTTGTCATTTGACATCTTTGATATTTGCCATCTTGAAATTTGTCATTTTTAACATTTTTCATGGTGACACTTTTCATTTTTGACATTTAGCATTGTGACATTTGTCATTTGACATCTTTGACATTTGCCATCTTGAAATTTGTTATTTTTGACATTTTTCATGGTGACACTTTTCATTTTTGACATTTAGCATTGTGACATTTGTCATTTGACATCTTTGACATTTGCCATCTTGAAATTTGTCATTTTTGACATTTTTCATGGTGACACTTTTCATTTTTGACATTTAGCATTGTGACATTTGTCATTTGACATCTTTGATATTTGCCATCTTGAAATTTGTCATTTTTGACATTTTTCATGGTGACACTTTTCATTTTTGACTTTTAGCATTGTGACATTTGTCATTTGACATCATTGACATTTGCCATCTTGAAATTTGTCATTTTTGACATTTTTCATGGTGACACTTTTCATTTTTGACATTTAGCATTGTGACATTTGTCATATTCAAAATCTTTGACATTTGCCATCTTGAAATTTGTCATTTTTTACATATTTTATGGTGACACTTTTCATTTTTGACATTTAGCATTGTGACATTTGTCATTTTACATCTTTGACATTTGCCATCTTGAAATTTGTCATTTTTGACATTTTTTATGGTGACACTTTTCATTTTTGACATTTAGCATTGTGACATTTGTCATTTGACATTTGCCATCTTGAAATTTGTCATTTTTGACATTTTTCATGGTGACACTTTTCAGTTTTGACATTTAGCATTGTGACATTTGTCATTTGACATCTTAGACATTTGCCATCTTGAAATTTGTCATTTTTGACACTTTTCATTTTTGACATTTAGTATTGTGACATTTGTCATTTGACATCTTTGACATTTGCCATCTTGAAATTTGTCATTTTTGACATTTTTCATGGTGACACTTTTCATTTTTGACATTTAGCATTGTGACATTTGTCATTTGACATCTTTGACATTTGCCATCTTGAAATTTGTCATTTTTGACATTTTTCATGGTGACACTTTTCATTTTTGACATTTAGCATTGTGACATTTGTCATTTGACATCTTTGACATTTGCCATCTTGAAATTTGTCATTTTTGACATTTTTTATGGTGACACTTTTCACTTTTGACATTTAGCATTGTGACATTTGATATCTTTGACAATTGCCATCTTGAAATTTGTCATTTTTGACATTTAGCATTGTGACATTTGTCATTTGACATCTTTGACATTTGCCATCTTGAAATTTGTTATTTTTGACATTTTTCATGGTGACACTTTTCATTTTTGACATTTAGCATTGTGACAGTTGTCATTTGACATCTTTGACATTTGCCATCTTAAAATTTGTCATTTTTGACATTTAGCATTGTGACATTTGTCATTTGACATCTTTGACATTTGCCATCTTGAAATTTGTTATTTTTGACATTTTTCATGGTGACACTTATCATTTTTGACATTTAGCATTGTGACATTTGTCATTTGACATCTTTGACATTTGCCATCTTGAAATTTGTCATTTTTGACATTTTTCATGGTGACACTTTTCATTTTTGACAATTAGCATTGTGACATTTGTCATTTGACATCTTTGACGTTTGCCATCTTGAAATTTGTCAGTTTTGACATTTAGCATTGTGACATTTGTCACTTGACATCTTTGACATTTGCCATCTTGAAATTTGTTATTTTTGACATTTTTCATGGTGACACTTTTCATTTTTGACATTTAGCATTGTGACGTTTGTCAGTTTTGACATTTGCCATCTTGAAATTTGTCATTTTTGACATTTTTCATGGTGACACTTTTCATTTTTGACATTTAGCATTGTGACATTTGTCATTTGACATCTTTGACATTTGCCATCTTGAAATTTGTCATTTTTGACATTTAACATTGTGACATTTGTCATTTGACATCTTTGACATTTGCCATCTTGAAATTTGTCATTTTTGACATTTAGCATTGTGACACTTTTCATTTTTGACATTTAGCATCGTGACACTTTCCATTTTTGACATTTAGCATTGTGACATTTGTCATTTGACATCTTTGATATTTGCCATCTTGAAATTTGTCATTTTTGACATTTTATGGTGACACTTTTCATTTTTGACATTTAGCATTGTGACATTTGTCATTTGACATCTTTGACATTTGCCATTTTGAAATTTGTCATTTTTGACAGTTTTCATGGTGACACTTTTCATTTTTAACATTTAGCATTGTGACATTAGTCAGTTTTGACATTTGCCATCTTGAAATTTGTCATTTTTGACATTTTTCATGGCGACACTTTTCATTTTTGACATTTAGCATTGTGACATTTGTCATTTGACATCTTTGACATTTGCCATCTTGAAATTTGTCATTTTTGACACTTTTTTTTTGGAATTTAGCATTGTGACATTTGTCATTTGAAATCTTTGACATTTGCTATCTTGAAATTTGTCATTTTTGACATTTTTCATGGTGACACTTTTCATTTTTGACATTTAGCATTGTGACATGTGTCATTTGACATCTTGGACATTTGCCATCGTGAAATTTGTCATTTTTGACATTTTTCATGTTGACACTTATCATTTTTGACATTTAGCATTGTGACATTTGTCAGTTCTGACATTTGCCATCTTGAAATTTGTCATTTTTGACATTTTTCATGGTGACACTTTTCATTTTTGACATTTAGCATTTTGACATTTGTCATTTGAAATCTTTGACATTTGCCATCTTGAAATTTGTCATTTTTGACATTTTTCATGGTGACACTTTTCATTTTTGACATTTAGCATTGTGACATTTGTCATTTGACATCTTTGACATTTGCCATCTTGAAATTTGTCATTTTTGACATTTTTCATGGTGACACTTTTCATTTTTGACATTTAGCATTGTGACATTTGTCATTTGACATCTTTGACATTTGCCATCTTGAAATTTGTCATTTTTGACATTTTTCATGGTGACACTTTTCATTTTTGACATTTAGCATTGTGACATTTGTCATTTGACATCTTGGACATTTGCCATCTTGAAATTTGTCATTTTTGACATTTTTCATGGTGACACTTATCATTTTTGACATTTAGCATTGTGACATTTGTCAGTTTTGACATTTGCCATCTTGAAATTTGTCATTTTTGACATTTTTCATGGTGACACTTTTCATTCTTGACATTTGTCATTTGACATCTTTGACATTTGCCATCTTAAAATTTGTTATTTTTGACATTTTTCATGGTGATACTTTTCATTTTTGACATTTAGCATTGTGACATTTGTCATTTGACATCTTTGACATTTGCCATCTTGAAATTTGTCATTTTTAACATTTTTCATGGTGACACTTTTCATTTTTGACATTTAGCATTGTGACATTTGTCATTTGACATCTTTGACATTTGCCATCTTGAAATTTGTTATTTTTGACATTTTTCATGGTGACACTTTTCATTTTTGACATTTAGCATTGTGACATTTGTCATTTGACATCTTTGACATTTGCCATCTTGAAATTTGTCATTTTTAACATTTTTCATGGTGACACTTTTCATTTTTGACATTTAGCATTGTGACATTTGTCATTTGACATCTTTGACATTTGCCATCTTGAAATTTGTTATTTTTGACATTTTTCATGGTGACACTTTTCATTTTTGACATTTAGCATTGTGACATTTGTCATTTGACATCTTGGACATTTGCCATCGTGAAATTTGTCATTTTTGACATTTTTCATGTTGACACTTATCATTTTTGACATTTAGCATTGTGACATTTGTCAGTTCTGACATTTGCCATCTTGAAATTTGTCATTTTTGACATTTTTCATGGTGACACTTTTCATTTTTGACATTTAGCATTGTGACATTTGTCATTTGAATTCTTTGACATTTGCCATCTTGAAATTTGTCATTTTTGACATTTTTCATGGTGACACTTTTCATTTTTGACATTTAGCATTGTGACATTTGTCATTTGACATCTTTGACATTTGCCATCTTGAAATTTGTCATTTTTGACATTTTTCATGGTGACACTTTTCATTTTTGACATTTAGCATTGTGACATTTGTCATTTGACATCTTTGACATTTGCCATCTTGAAATTTGTCATTTTTGACATTTTTCATGGTGACACTTTTCATTTTTGACATTTAGCATTGTGACATTTGTCATTTGACATCTTGGACATTTGCCATCTTGAAATTTGTCATTTTTGACATTTTTCATGGTGACACTTATCATTTTTGACATTTAGCATTGTGACATTTGTCAGTTTTGACATTTGCCATCTTGAAATTTGTCATTTTTGACATTTTTCATGGTGACACTTTTCATTCTTGACATTTAGCATTGTGACATTTGTCATTTGATATCATTGACATTTGCCATCTTAAAATTTGTTATTTTTGACATTTTTCATGGTGACACTTTTCATTTTTGACATTTAGCATTGTGACATTTGTCATTTGACATCTTTGACATTTGCCATCTTGAAATTTGTCATTTTTGACATTTTTCATGGTGACACTTTTCATTTTTGACATTTAGCATTGTAACATGTGTCATTTGACATCTTAGACATTTGCCATCTTGAAATTTGTCATTTTTGACACTTTTCATGGTGACACTTTTCATTTTTGACATTTAGCATTGTGACATTTGTCATTTTACATCTTTGACATTTGCCATCTTGAAATTTGTCATTTTTGACATTTTTCATGGTGACACTTTTCATTTTTGACATTTAGCATTGTGACATTTGTCATTTGACATTTGCCATCTTGAAATTTGTCATTTTTGACATTTTTCATGGTGACACTTTTCAGTTTTGACATTTAGCATTGTGACATTTGTCATTTGACATCTTAGACATTTGCCATCTTGAAATTTGTCATTTTTGACACTTTTCATTTTTGACATTTAGTATTGTGACATTTGTCATTTGACATCTTTGACATTTGCCATCTTGAAATTTGTCATTTTTAACATTTTTCATGGTGACACTTTTCATTTTTGACATTTAGCATTGTGACATTTGTCATTTGACATCTTTGACATTTGCCATCTTGAAATTTGTCATTTTTGACATTTTTCATGGTGACACTTTTCATTTTTGACATTTAGCATTGTGACATTTGTCATTTGACATCTTTGACATTTGCCATCTTGAAATTTGTCATTTTTGACATTTTTTATGGTGACACTTTTCACTTTTGACATTTAGCATTGTGACATTTGATATCTTTGACAATTGCCATCTTGAAATTTGTCATTTTTGACATTTAGCATTGTGACATTTGTCATTTGACATCTTTGACATTTGCCATCTTGAAATTTGTTATTTTTGACATTTTTCATGGTGACACTTTTCATTTTTGACATTTAGCATTGTGACAGTTGTCATTTGACATCTTTGACATTTGCCATCTTAAAATTTGTCATTTTTGACATTTAGCATTGTGACATTTGTCATTTGACATCTTTGACATTTGCCATCTTGAAATTTGTTATTTTTGACATTTTTCATGGTGACACTTATCATTTTTGACATTTAGCATTGTGACATTTGTCATTTGACATCTTTGACATTTGCCATCTTGAAATTTGTCATTTTTGACATTTTTCATGGTGACACTTTTCATTTTTGACAATTAGCATTGTGACATTTGTCATTTGACATCTTTGACGTTTGCCATCTTGAAATTTGTCAGTTTTGACATTTAGCATTGTGACATTTGTCACTTGACATCTTTGACATTTGCCATCTTGAAATTTGTTATTTTTGACATTTTTTATGGTGACACTTTTCATTTTTGACATTTAGCATTGTGACGTTTGTCAGTTTTGACATTTGCCATCTTGAAATTTGTCATTTTTGACATTTTTCATGGTGACACTTTTCATTTTTGACATTTAGCATTGTGACATTTGTCATTTGACATCTTTGACATTTGCCATCTTGAAATTTGTCATTTTTGACATTTAGCATTGTGACATTTGTCATTTGACATCTTTGACATTTGCCATCTTGAAATTTGTCATTTTTGACATTTAGCATTGTGACACTCTTCATTTTTGACATTTAGCATCGTGACACTTTCCATTTTTGACATTTAGCATTGTGACATTTGTCATTTGACATCTTTGATATTTGCCATCTTGAAATTTGTCATTTTTGACATTTTATGGTGACACTTTTCATTTTTGACATTTGGCATTGTGACATTTGTCATTTGACATCTTTGACATTTGCTATCTTGAAATTTGTCATTTTTGACATTTTTCATGGTGACACTTTTCATTTTTGACATTTAGCATTGTGACATTTGTCATTTGACATCTTAGACATTTGCCATCTTGAAATTTGTCATTTTTGACACTTTTCATGGTGACACTTTTCATTTTTGACATTTAGCATTGTGACATTTGTCATTTGACATCTTTGACATTTGCCATTTTAAAATTTGTCATTTTTGACATTTTTCATGGTGACACTTTTCATTTTTGACATTTAGCATTGTGACATTAGTCACATTTGTCATTTGACATCTTTGACATTTGCCATCTTGAAATTTGTCATTTTTGACATTTTTCATGGTGACACATTTCATTTTTGACATTTAGCATTGTGACATTTGTCATTTGACATCTTTGACATTTGCCATCTTGAAATTTGTCATTTTTGACATTTTTCATGGTGACACTTTTCATTTTGACATTTAGCATTGTGACATTTGTCATTTGACATCTTTGACATTTGCCATCTTAAAATTTGTCATTTTTGACATTTTTCATGGTGACACTTTTCATTTTTGACATTTAGCATTGTAACATGTGTCATTTGACATCTTAGACATTTGCCATCTTGAAATTTGTCATTTTTGACACTTTTCATGGTGACACTTTTCATTTTTGACATTTAGCATTGTGACATTTGTCATTTGACATCTTTGACATTTGCCATTTTAAAATTTGTCATTTTTGACATTTTTCATGGTGACACTTTTCATTTTTGACATTTAGCATTGTGACATTAGTCACATTTGTCATTTGACATCTTTGACATTTGCCATCTTGAAATTTGTCATTTTTGACATTTTTCATGGTGACACTTTTCATTTTTGACATTTAGCATTGTGACATTTGTCATTTGACATCTTTGACATTTGCCATCTTGAAATTTGTCATTTTTGTTATTTAGCATTGTGACATTTGTCATTTGACATCTTTGACAGTTGCCATCTTGAAATTTATCATTTTTGACATTTAGCATTGTGAAACTTTTCATTTTTGACACTTAGCATTGTGACACTTTCTATTTTTGACATTTAGCATTGTGACATTTGTCATTTGACATCTTTGATATTTGCCATCTTGAAATTTGTCATTTTTGACATTTTTCATGGTGACACTTTTCATTTTTGACATTTAGCATTGTGACATTTGTCATTTGACATCTTTGACATTTGCCATCTTAAAATTTGTCATTTTTGACATTTTTCATGGTGACACTTTTCATTTTTGACATTTAGCATTGTGACATTTGTCATTTGACATCTTTGACATTTGCCATCTTGAAATTTGTCATTTTTGACATTTTTCATGGTGACACTTTTCATTTTTGACATTTAGCATTGTGACATTTGTCATTTGAAATCTTTGACATTTGCCATCTTGAAATTTGTCATTTTTGACATTTTTCATGGTGACACTTTTCATTTTTGACATTTAGCATTGTGACATTTGTCATTTAACATCTTAGACATTTGCCATCTTCAAATTTGTCATTTTTGACACTTTTCATGGTGACACTTTTCATTTTTGACATTTAGCATTGTGACATTTGTCATTTGACATCTTTGACATTTGCCATTTTGAAATTTGTCATTTTTGACATTTTTCATCGTGACACTTTTCATTTTTAACATTTAGCATTGTGACATTAGTCAGTTTTGACATTTGCCATCTTGAAATTTGTCATTTTTGACATTTTTCATGGCGACACTTTTCATTTTTGACATTTAGCATTGTGACATTTGTCATTTGACATCTTTGACATTTGCCATCTTGAAATTTGTCATTTTTGACACTTTTTTTGGAATTTAGCATTGTGACATTTGTCATTTGAAATCTTTGACATTTGCTATCTTGAAATTTGTCATTTTTGACATTTTTCATGGTGACACTTTTCATTTTTGACATTTAGCATTGTGACATTTGTCATTTGACATCTTGGACATTTGCCATCGTGAAATTTGTCATTTTTGACATTTTTCATGTTGACACTTATCATTTTTGACATTTAGCATTGTGACATTTGTCAGTTCTGACATTTGCCATCTTGAAATTTGTCATTTTTGACATTTTTCATGGTGACACTTTTCATTTTTGACATTTAGCATTGTGACATTTGTCATTTGAAATCTTTGATATTTGCCATCTTGAAATTTGTCATTTTTGACATTTTTCATGGTGACACTTTTCATTTTTGACATTTAGCATTGTGACATTTGTCATTTGACATCTTTGACATTTGCCATCTTGAAATTTGTCATTTTTGACATTTTTCATGGTGACACTTTTCATTTTTGACATTTAGCATTGTGACATTTGTCATTTGACATCTTTGACATTTGCCATCTTGAAATTTGTCATTTTTGACATTTTTCATGGTGACACTTTTCATTTTTGACATTTAGCATTGTGACATTTGTCATTTGACATCTTGGACATTTGCCATCTTGAAATTTGTCATTTTTGACATTTTTCATGGTGACACTTATCATTTTTGACATTTAGCATTGTGACATTTGTCAGTTTTGACATTTGCCATCTTGAAATTTGTCATTTTTGACATTTTTCATGGTGACACTTTTCATTCTTGACATTTAGCATTGTGACATTTGTCATTTGACATCTTTGACATTTGCCATCTTAAAATTTGTTATTTTTGACATTTTTCATGGTGACACTTTTCATTTTTGACATTTAGCATTGTGACATTTGTCATTTGACATCTTTGACATTTGCCATCTTGAAATTTGTCATTTTTAACATTTTTCATGGTGACACTTTTCATTTTTGACATTTAGCATTGTGACATTTGTCATTTTACATCTTTGACATTTGCCATCTTGAAATTTGTCATTTTTGACATTTTTCATGGTGACACTTTTCATTTTTGACATTTAGCATTGTGACATTTGTCATTTGACATCTTTGACATTTGCCATCTTGAAATTTGTCATTTTTGACATTTTTCATGGTGACACTTTTCATTTTTGACATTTAGCATTGTGACATTTGTCATTTGACATCTTTGACATTTGCCATCTTGAAATTTGTCATTTTTGACATTTAGCATTGTGACATTTGTCATTTGACATCTTTGATATTTGCCATCTTGAAATTTGTCATTTTTGACATTTTTCATGGTGACACTTTTCATTTTTGACTTTTAGCATTGTGACATTTGTCATTTGACATCATTGACATTTGCCATCTTGAAATTTGTCATTTTTGACATTTTTCATGGTGACACTTTTCATTTTTGACATTTAGCATTGTGACATTTGTCATATTCAAAATCTTTGACATTTGCCATCTTGAAATTTGTCATTTTTGACATATTTTATGGTGACACTTTTCATTTTTGACATTTAGCATTGTGACATTTGTCATTTTACATCTTTGACATTTGCCATCTTGAAATTTGTCATTTTTGACATTTTTCATGGTGACACTTTTCATTTTTGACATTTAGCATTGTGACATTTGTCATTTGACATTTGCCATCTTGAAATTTGTCATTTTTGACATTTTTCATGGTGACACTTTTCAGTTTTGACATTTAGCATTGTGACATTTGTCATTTGACATCTTAGACATTTGCCAACTTGAAATTTGTCATTTTTGACACTTTTCATTTTTGACATTTAGCATTGTGACATTTGTCATTTGACATCTTGGACATTTGCCATCTTGAAATTTGTCATTTTTGACATTTTTCATGGTGACACTTATCATTTTTGACATTTAGCATTGTGACATTTGTCAGTTTTGACATTTGCCATCTTGAAATTTGTCATTTTTGACATTTTTCATGGTGACACTTTTCATTTTTGACATTTAGCATTGTGACATTTGTCATTTGAAATCTTTGACATTTGCTATCTTGAAATTTGTCATTTTTGACATTTTTCATGGTGACACTTTTCATTTTTGACATTTAGCATTGTGACATTTGTCATTTGACATCTTGGACATTTGCCATCGTGAAATTTGTCATTTTTGACATTTTTCATGTTGACACTTATCATTTTTGACATTTAGCATTGTGACATTTGTCAGTTCTGACATTTGCCATCTTGAAATTTGTCATTTTTGACATTTTTCATGGTGACACTTTTCATTTTTGACATTTAGCATTGTGACATTTGTCATTTGAAATCTTTGACATTTGCCATCTTGAAATTTGTCATTTTTGACATTTTTCATGGTGACACTTTTCATTTTTGACATTTAGCATTGTGACATTTGTCATTTGACATCTTTGACATTTGCCATCTTGAAATTTGTCATTTTTGACATTTTTCATGGTGACACTTTTCATTTTTGACATTTAGCATTGTGACATTTGTCATTTGACATCTTTGACATTTGCCATCTTGAAATTTGTCATTTTTGACATTTTTCATGGTGACACTTTTCATTTTTGACATTTAGCATTGTGACATTTGTCATTTGACATCTTGGACATTTGCCATCTTGAAATTTGTCATTTTTGACATTTTTCATGGTGACACTTATCATTTTTGACATTTAGCATTGTGACATTTGTCAGTTTTGACATTTGCCATCTTGAAATTTGTAATTTTTGACATTTTTCATGGTAACACTTTTCATTCTTGACATTTAGCATTGTGACATTTGTCATTTGACATATTTGACATTTGCCATCTTAAAATTTGTTATTTTTGACATTTTTCATGGTGACACTTTTCATTTTTGACATTTAGCATTGTGACATTTGTCATTTGACATCTTTGACATTTGCCATCTTGAAATTTGTCATTTTTAACATTTTTCATGGTGACACTTTTCATTTTTGACATTTAGCATTGTGACATTTGTCATTTTACATCTTTGACATTTGCCATCTTGAAATTTGTCATTTTTGACATTTTTCATGGTGACACTTTTCATTTTTGACATTTAGCATTGTGACATTTGTCATTTGACATCTTTGACATTTGCCATCTTGAAATTTGTCATTTTTGACATTTTTCATGGTGACACTTTTCATTTTTGACATTTAGCATTGTGACATTTGTCATTTGACATCTTTGACATTTGCCATCTTGAAATTTGTCATTTTTGACATTTAGCATTGTGACATTTGTCATTTGACATCTTTGATATTTGCCATCTTGAAATTTGTCATTTTTGACATTTTTCATGGTGACACTTTTCATTTTTGACTTTTAGCATTGTGACATTTGTCATTTGACATCATTGACATTTGCCATCTTGAAATTTGTCATTTTTGACATTTTTCATGGTGACACTTTTCATTTTTGACATTTAGCATTGTGACATTTGTCATATTCAAAATCTTTGACATTTGCCATCTTGAAATTTGTCATTTTTGACACTTTTTATTTTTGACATTTAGCATTGTGACATTTGTCATTTGACATCTTTGACATTTGCCATTTTGAAATTTGTCATTTTTGACATTTTTCATCGTGACACTTTTCATTTTTAACATTTAGCATTGTGACATTAGTCAGTTTTGACATTTGCCATCTTGAAATTTGTCATTTTTGACATTTTTCATGGCGACACTTTTCATTTTTGACATTTAGCATTGTGACATTTGTCATTTGACATCTTTGACATTTGCCATCTTGAAATTTGTCATTTTTGACACTTTTTTTGGAATTTAGCATTGTGACATTTGTCATTTGAAATCTTTGACATTTGCTATCTTGAAATTTGTCATTTTTGACATTTTTCATGGTGACACTTTTCATTTTTGACATTTAGCATTGTGACATTTGTCATTTGACATCTTGGACATTTGCCATCGTGAAATTTGTCATTTTTGACATTTTTCATGTTGACACTTATCATTTTTGACATTTAGCATTGTGACATTTGTCAGTTCTGACATTTGCCATCTTGAAATTTGTCATTTTTGACATTTTTCATGGTGACACTTTTCATTTTTGACATTTAGCATTGTGACATTTGTCATTTGAAATCTTTGATATTTGCCATCTTGAAATTTGTCATTTTTGACATTTTTCATGGTGACACTTTTCATTTTTGACATTTAGCATTGTGACATTTGTCATTTGACATCTTTGACATTTGCCATCTTGAAATTTGTCATTTTTGACATTTTTCATGGTGACACTTTTCATTTTTGACATTTAGCATTGTGACATTTGTCATTTGACATCTTTGACATTTGCCATCTTGAAATTTGTCATTTTTGACATTTTTCATGGTGACACTTTTCATTTTTGACATTTAGCATTGTGACATTTGTCATTTGACATCTTGGACATTTGCCATCTTGAAATTTGTCATTTTTGACATTTTTCATGGTGACACTTATCATTTTTGACATTTAGCATTGTGACATTTGTCAGTTTTGACATTTGCCATCTTGAAATTTGTCATTTTTGACATTTTTCATGGTGACACTTTTCATTCTTGACATTTAGCATTGTGACATTTGTCATTTGACATCTTTGACATTTGCCATCTTAAAATTTGTTATTTTTGACATTTTTCATGGTGACACTTTTCATTTTTGACATTTAGCATTGTGACATTTGTCATTTGACATCTTTGACATTTGCCATCTTGAAATTTGTCATTTTTAACATTTTTCATGGTGACACTTTTCATTTTTGACATTTAGCATTGTGACATTTGTCATTTTACATCTTTGACATTTGCCATCTTGAAATTTGTCATTTTTGACATTTTTCATGGTGACACTTTTCATTTTTGACATTTAGCATTGTGACATTTGTCATTTGACATCTTTGACATTTGCCATCTTGAAATTTGTCATTTTTGACATTTTTCATGGTGACACTTTTCATTTTTGACATTTAGCATTGTGACATTTGTCATTTGACATCTTTGACATTTGCCATCTTGAAATTTGTCATTTTTGACATTTAGCATTGTGACATTTGTCATTTGACATCTTTGATATTTGCCATCTTGAAATTTGTCATTTTTGACATTTTTCATGGTGACACTTTTCATTTTTGACTTTTAGCATTGTGACATTTGTCATTTGACATCATTGACATTTGCCATCTTGAAATTTGTCATTTTTGACATTTTTCATGGTGACACTTTTCATTTTTGACATTTAGCATGGTGACATTTGTCATATTCAAAATCTTTGACATTTGCCATCTTGAAATTTGTCATTTTTGACATATTTTATGGTGACACTTTTCATTTTTGACATTTAGCATTGTGACATTTGTCATTTTACATCTTTGACATTTGCCATCTTGAAATTTGTCATTTTTGACATTTTTCATGGTGACACTTTTCATTTTTGACATTTAGCATTGTGACATTTGTCATTTGACATTTGCCATCTTGAAATTTGTCATTTTTGACATTTTTCATGGTGACACTTTTCAGTTTTGACATTTAGCATTGTGACATTTGTCATTTGACATCTTAGACATTTGCCAACTTGAAATTTGTCATTTTTGACACTTTTCATTTTTGACATTTAGCATTGTGACATTTGTCATTTGACATCTTGGACATTTGCCATCTTGAAATTTGTCATTTTTGACATTTTTCATGGTGACACTTATCATTTTTGACATTTAGCATTGTGACATTTGTCAGTTTTGACATTTGCCATCTTGAAATTTGTCATTTTTGACATTTTTCATGGTGACACTTTTCATTTTTGACATTTAGCATTGTGACATTTGTCATTTGAAATCTTTGACATTTGCTATCTTGAAATTTGTCATTTTTGACATTTTTCATGGTGACACTTTTCATTTTTGACATTTAGCATTGTGACATTTGTCATTTGACATCTTGGACATTTGCCATCGTGAAATTTGTCATTTTTGACATTTTTCATGTTGACACTTATCATTTTTGACATTTAGCATTGTGACATTTGTCAGTTCTGACATTTGCCATCTTGAAATTTGTCATTTTTGACATTTTTCATGGTGACACTTTTCATTTTTGACATTTAGCATTGTGACATTTGTCATTTGAAATCTTTGACATTTGCCATCTTGAAATTTGTCATTTTTGACATTTTTCATGGTGACACTTTTCATTTTTGACATTTAGCATTGTGACATTTGTCATTTGACATCTTTGACATTTGCCATCTTGAAATTTGTCATTTTTGACATTTTTTATGGTGACACTTTTCATTTTTGACATTTAGCATTGTGACATTTGTCATTTGACATCTTTGACATTTGCCATCTTGAAATTTGTCATTTTTGACATTTTTCATGGTGACACTTTTCATTTTTGACATTTAGCATTGTGACATTTGTCATTTGACATCTTGGACATTTGCCATCTTGAAATTTGTCATTTTTGACATTTTTCATGGTGACACTTATCATTTTTGACATTTAGCATTGTGACATTTGTCAGTTTTGACATTTGCCATCTTGAAATTTGTCATTTTTGACATTTTTCATGGTGACACTTTTCATTCTTGACATTTAGCATTGTGACATTTGTCATTTGACATATTTGACATTTGCCATCTTAAAATTTGTTATTTTTGACATTTTTCATGGTGACACTTTTCATTTTTGACATTTAGCATTGTGACATTTGTCATTTGACATCTTTGACATTTGCCATCTTGAAATTTGTCATTTTTAACATTTTTCATGGTGACACTTTTCATTTTTGACATTTAGCATTGTGACATTTGTCATTTTACATCTTTGACATTTGCCATCTTGAAATTTGTCATTTTTGACATTTTTCATGGTGACACTTTTCATTTTTGACATTTAGCATTGTGACATTTGTCATTTGACATCTTTGACATTTGCCATCTTGAAATTTGTCATTTTTGACATTTTTCATGGTGACACTTTTCATTTTTGACATTTAGCATTGTGACATTTGTCATTTGACATCTTTGACATTTGCCATCTTGAAATTTGTCATTTTTGACATTTAGCATTGTGACATTTGTCATTTGACATCTTTGATATTTGCCATCTTGAAATTTGTCATTTTTGACATTTTTCATGGTGACACTTTTCATTTTTGACTTTTAGCATTGTGACATTTGTCATTTGACATCATTGACATTTGCCATCTTGAAATTTGTCATTTTTGACATTTTTCATGGTGACACTTTTCATTTTTGACATTTAGCATTGTGACATTTGTCATATTCAAAATCTTTGACATTTGCCATCTTGAAATTTGTCATTTTTGACACTTTTTATTTTTGACATTTAGCATTGTGACATTTGTCATTTTACATCTTTGACATTTGCCATCTTGAAATTTGTCATTTTTGACATTTTTCATGGTGACACTTTTCATTTTTGACATTTAGCATTGTGACATTTGTCATTTGACATTTGCCATCTTGAAATTTGTCATTTTTGACATTTTTCATGGTGACACTTTTCAGTTTTGACATTTAGCATTGTGACATTTGTCATTTGACATCTTAGACATTTGCCATCTTGAAATTTGTCATTTTTGACACTTTTCATTTTTGACATTTAGCATTGTGACATTTGTCATTTGACATCTTGGACATTTGCCATCTTGAAATTTGTCATTTTTGACATTTTTCATGGTGACACTTATCATTTTTGACATTTAGCATTGTGACATTTGTCAGTTTTGACATTTGCCATCTTGAAATTTGTCATTTTTGACATTTTTCATGGTGACACTTTTCATTCTTGACATTTAGCATTGTGACATTTGTCATTTGACATCTTTGACATTTGCCATCTTAAAATTTGTTATTTTTGACATTTTTCATGGTGACACTTTTCATTTTTGACATTTAGCATTGTGACATTTGTCATTTGACATCTTTGACATTTGCCATCTTGAAATTTGTCATTTTTAACATTTTTCATGGTGACACTTTTCATTTTTGACATTTAGCATTGTGACATTTGTCATTTGACATCTTTGACATTTGCCATCTTGAAATTTGTTATTTTTGACATTTTTCATGGTGACACTTTTCATTTTTGACATTTAGCATTGTGACATTTGTCATTTGTCATCTTTGACATTTGCCATCTTAAAATTTGTCATTTTTGACATTTTTCATGGTGACACTTTTCATTTTTGACATTTAGCATTGTGACATTTGTCATTTGACATCTTTGACATTTGCCATCTTGAAATTTGTCATTTTTGACATTTAGCATTGTGACATTTGTCATTTGACATCTTTGATATTTGCCATCTTGAAATTTGTCATTTTTGACATTTTTCATGGTGACACTTTTCATTTTTGACTTTTAGCATTGTGACATTTGTCATTTGACATCATTGACATTTGCCATCTTGAAATTTGTCATTTTTGACATTTTTTATGGTGACACTTTTCATTTTTGACATTTAGCATTGTGACATTTGTCATATTCAAAATCTTTAACATTTGCCATCTTGAAATTTGTTATTTTTGACATATTTTATGGTGACACTTTTCATTTTTGACATTTAGCATTGTGAAATTTGTCATTTTACATCTTTGACATTTGCCATCTTGAAATTTGTCATTTTTGACATTTTTCATGGTGACACTTTTCATTTTTGACATTTAGCATTGTGACATTTGTCATTTGACATCTTTGACATTTGCCATCTTGAAATTTTTCATTTTTGACATTTTTCATGGTGACACTTTTCAGTTTTGACATTTAGCATTGTGACATTTGTCATTTGACATCTTAGACATTTGCCATCTTGAAATTTGTCATTTTTGACACTTTTCATTTTTGACATTTAGCATTGTGACATTTGTCATTTGACATCTTTGACATTTGCCATCTTGAAATTTGTCATTTTTGACATTTTTCATGGTGACACTTTTCATTTTTGACATTTAGCATTGTGACATTTGTCATTTGACATCTTTGACATTTGCCATCTTGAAATTTGTCATTTTTGACATTTTTCATGGTGACACTTTTCATTTTTGACATTTAGCATTGTGACATTTGTCATTTGACATCTTTGACATTTGCCATCTTGAAATTTGTCATTTTTGACATTTTTCATGGTGACACTTTTCAATTTTGACATTTAGCATTGTGACATTTGTCATTTGACATCTTTGACATTTGCCATCTTGAAATTTGTCATTTTTGACATTTAGCATTGTGACATTTGTCATTTGACATCTTTGACATTTGCCATCTTGAAATTTGTTATTTTTGACATCTTTCATGGTGACACTTATCATTTTTGACATTTAGCATTGTGACATTTGTCATTTGACATCTTTAACATTTTCCATCTTGAAATTTGTCATTTTTGACATTTTTCATGGTGACACTTTTCATTTTTGACATTTAGCATTGTGACATTTGTCATTTGACATCTTTGACATTTGCCATCTTGAAATTTGTCAGTTTTGACATTTAGCATTGTGACATTTGTCACTTGACATCTTTGACATTTGCCATCTTGAAATTTGTTATTTTTGACATTTTTCATGGTGACACTTTTCATTTTTGACATTTAGCATTGTGACGTTTGTCAGTTTTGACATTTGCCATCTTGAAATTTGTCATTTTTGACATTTTTCATGGTGACACTTTTCATTTTTGACATTTAGCATTGTGACATTTGTCATTTGACATCTTTGACATTTGCCATCTTGAAATTTGTCATTTTTGACATTTTTCATGGTGACACTTTTCATTTTTGACATTTAGCATTGTGACATTAGTCACATTTGTCATTTGACATCTTTGACATTTGCCATCTTGAAATTTGTCATTTTTGACATTTTTCATGGTGACACTTTTCATTTTTGACATTTAGCATTGTGACATTTGTCATTTGACATCTTTGACATTTGCCATCTTGAAATTTGTCATTTTTGTTATTTAGCATTGTGACATTTGTCATTTGACATCTTTGACAGTTGCCATCTTGAAATTTATCATTTTTGACATTTAGCATTGTGAAACTTTTCATTTTTGACATTTAGCATTGTGACACTTTCTATTTTTGACATTTAGCATTGTGACATTTGTCATTTGACATCTTTGATATTTGCCATCTTGAAATTTGTCTTTTTTGACATTTTTCATGGTGACACTTTTCATTTTTGACATTTAGCATTGTGACATTTGTCATTTGACATCTTTGACATTTGCCATCTTGAAATTTGTCATTTTTGATATTTTTCATGGTGACACTTTTCATTTTTGACATTTAGCATTGTGACATTTGTCATTTGACATCTTTGACATTTGCCATCTTGAAATTTGTCATTTTTGATATTTTTCATGGTGACACTTTTCATTTTTGACATTTAGCATTGTGACATTTGTCATTTGAAATCTTTGACATTTGCCATCTTGAAATTTGTCATTTTTGACATTTTTCATGGTGACACTTTTCATTTTTGACATTTAGCATTGTGACATTTGTCATTTAACATCTTAGACATTTGCCATCTTCAAATTTGTCATTTTTGACACTTTTCATGGTGACACTTTTCATTTTTGACATTTAGCATTGTGACATTTGTCATTTGACATCTTTGACATTTGCCATTTTGAAATTTGTCATTTTTGACATTTTTCATGGTGACACTTTTCATTTTTAACATTTAGCATTGTGACATTAGTCAGTTTTGACATTTGCCATCTTGAAATTTGTCATTTTTGACATTTTTCATGGCGACACTTTTCATTTTTGACATTTAGCATTGTGACATTTGTCATTTGACATCTTTGACATTTGCCATCTTGAAATTTGTCATTTTTGACACTTTTTTTTTGGAATTTAGCATTGTGACATTTGTCATTTGAAATCTTTGACATTTGCTATCTTGAAATTTGTCATTTTTGACATTTTTCATGGTGACACTTTTCATTTTTGACATTTAGCATTGTGACATTTGTCATTTGACATCTTGGACATTTGCCATCGTGAAATTTGTCATTTTTGACATTTTTCATGTTGACACTTATCATTTTTGACATTTAGCATTGTGACATTTGTCAGTTCTGACATTTGCCATCTTGAAATTTGTCATTTTTGACATTTTTCATGGTGACACTTTTCATTTTTGACATTTAGCATTGTGACATTTGTCATTTGAAATCTTTGACATTTGCCATCTTGAAATTTGTCATTTTTGACATTTTTCATGGTAACACTTTTCATTTTTGACATTTAGCATTGTGACATTTGTCATTTGACATCTTTGACATTTGCCATCTTGAAATTTGTCATTTTTGACATTTTTCATGGTGACACTTTTCATTTTTGACATTTAGCATTGTGACATTTGTCATTTGACATCTTTGACATTTGCCATCTTGAAATTTGTCATTTTTGACATTTTTCATGGTGACACTTTTCATTTTTGACATTTAGCATTGTGACATTTGTCATTTGACATCTTGGATATTTGCCATCTTGAAATTTGTCATTTTTGACATTTTGCATGGTGACACTTATCATTTTTGACATTTAGCATTGTGACATTTGTCAGTTTTGACATTTGCCATCTTGAAATTTGTCATTTTTGACATTTTTCATGGTGACACTTTTCATTCTTGACATTTAGCATTGTGACATTTGTCATTTGACATCTTTGACATTTGCCATCTTAAAATTTGTTATTTTTGACATTTTTCATGGTGACACTTTTCATTTTTGACATTTAGCATTGTGACATTTGTCATTTGACATCTTTGACATTTGCCATCTTGAAATTTGTCATTTTTAACATTTTTCATGGTGACACTTTTCATTTTTGACATTTAGCATTGTGACATTTGTCATTTGACATCTTTGACATTTGCCATCTTGAAATTTGTTATTTTTGACATTTTTCATGGTGACACTTTTTATTTTTGACATTTAGCATTGGGACATTTGTCATTTGACATCTTTGACATTTGCCATCTTGAAATTTGTCATTTTTGACATTTTTCATGGTGACACTTTTCATTTTTGACATTTAGCATTGTGACATTTGTCATTTGACATCTTTGACATTTGCCATCTTGAAATTTGTCATTTTTGACATTTAGCATTGTGACATTTGTCATTTGACATCTTTGATATTTGCCATCTTGAAATTTGTCATTTTTGACATTTTTCATGGTGACACTTTTCATTTTTGACTTTTAGCATTGTGACATTTGTCATTTGACATCATTGACATTTGCCATCTTGAAATTTGTCATTTTTGACATTTTTCATGGTGACACTTTTCATTTTTGACATTTAGCATTGTGACATTTGTCATATTCAAAATCTTTGACATTTGCCATCTTGAAATTTGTCATTTTTAACATATTTTATGGTGACACTTTTCATTTTTGACATTTAGCATTGTGACATTTGTCATTTGACATCTTGGACATTTGCCATCGTGAAATTTGTCATTTTTGACATTTTTCATGTTGACACTTATCATTTTTGACATTTAGCATTGTGACATTTGTCAGTTCTGACATTTGCCATCTTGAAATTTGTCATTTTTGACATTTTTCATGGTGACACTTTTCATTTTTGACATTTAGCATTGTGACATTTGTCATTTGAAATCTTTGACATTTGCCATCTTGAAATTTGTCATTTTTGACACTTTTCATTTTTGACATTTAGCATTGTGACATTTGTCATTTGACATCTTGGACATTTGCCATCTTGAAATTTGTCATTTTTGACATTTTTCATGGTGACCCTTATCATTTTTGACATTTAGCATTGTGACATTTGTCAGTTTTGACATTTGCCATCTTGAAATTTGTCATTTTTGACATTTTTCATGGTGACACTTTTCATTCTTGACATTTAGCATTGTGACATTTGTCATTTGACATCTTTGACATTTGCCATCTTAAAATTTGTTATTTTTGACATTTTTCATGGTGACACTTTTCATTTTTGACATTTAGCATTGTGACATTTGTCATTTGACATCTTTGACATTTGCCATCTTGAAACTTGTCATTTTTAACATTTTGCATGGTGACACTTTTCATTTTTGACATTTAGCATTGTGACATTTGTCATTTGACATCTTTGACATTTGCCATCTTGAAATTTGTTATTTTTGACATTTTTCATGGTGACACTTTTCATTTTTGACATTTAGCATTGTGACATTTGTCATTTGACATCTTTGACATTTGCCATCTTAAAATTTGTCATTTTTGACATTTTTCATGGTGACACTTTTCATTTTTGATATTTAGCATTGTGACATTTGTCATTTGACATCTTTGACATTTGCCATCTTGAAATTTGTCATTTTTGACATTAAGCATTGTGACATTTGTCATTTGACATCTTTGATATTTGCCATCTTGAAATTTGTCATTTTTGACATTTTTCATGGTGACACTTTTCATTTTTGACTTTTAGCATTGTGACATTTGTCATTTGACATCATTGACATTTGCCATCTTGAAATTTGTCATTTTTGACATTTTTCATGGTGACACTTTTCATTTTTGACATTTAGCATTGTGACATTTGTCATATTCAAAATCTTTGACATTTGCCATCTTGAAATTTGTTATTTTTGACATATTTTATGGTGACACTTTTCATTTTTGACATTTAGCATTGTGATATTTGTCATTTTACATCTTTGACATTTGCCATCTTGAAATTTGTCATTTTTGACATTTTTCATGGTGACACTTTTCATTTTTGACATTTGTCATTTGACATCTTTGACATTTGCCATCTTGAAATTTTTCATTTTTGACATTTTTCATGGTGACACTTTTCAGTTTTGACATTTAGCATTGTGACATTTGTCATTTGACATCTTAGACATTTGCCATCTTGAAATTTGTCATTTTTGACACTTTTCATTTTTGACATTTAGCATTGTGACATTTGTCATTTGACATCTTTGACATTTGCCATCTTGAAATTTGTCATTTTTGACATTTTTCATGGTGACACTTTTCATTTTTGACATTTAGCATTGTGACATTTGTCATTTGACATCTTTGACATTTGCCATCTTGAAATTTGTCATTTTTGACATTTTTCATGGTGACACTTTTCAATTTTGACATTTAGCATTGTGACATTTGTCATTTGACATCTTTGACATTTGCCATCTTGAAATTTGTCATTTTTGACATTTAGCATTGTGACATTTGTCATTTGACATCTTTGACATTTGCCATCTTGAAATTTGTTATTTTTGACATCTTTCATGGTGACACTTATCATTTTTGACATTTAGCATTGTGACATTTGTCATTTGACATCTTTGACATTTGCCATCTTGAAATTTGTCATTTTTGACATTTTTCATGGTGACACTTTTCATTTTTGACATTTAGCATTGTGACATTTGTCATTTGACATCTTTGACATTTGCCATCTTGAAATTTGTCAGTTTTGACATTTAGCATTGTGACATTTGTCACTTGACATCTTTGACATTTGCCATCTTGAAATTTGTTATTTTTGACATTTTTCATGGTGACACTTTTCATTTTTGACATTTAGCATTGTGACGTTTGTCAGTTTTGACATTTGCCATCTTGAAATTTGTCATTTTTGACATTTTTCATGGTGACACTTTTCATTTTTGACATTTAGCATTGTGACATTAGTCAGTTTTGACATTTGCCATCTTGAAATTTGTCATTTTTGACATTTTTCATGGTGACACTTTTCATTTTTGACATTTAGCATTGTGACATTTGTCATTTGACATCTTTGACATTTGCCATCTTGAAATTTGTCATTTTTGACACTTTTTTTTTGGAATTTAGCATTGTGACATTTGTCATTTGAAATCTTTGACATTTGCTATCTTGAAATTTGTCATTTTTGACATTTTTCATGGTGACACTTTTCATTTTTGACATTTAGCATTGTGACATTTGTCATTTGACATCTTGGACATTTGCCATCTTGAAATTTGTCATTTTTGACATTTTTCATGTTGACACTTATCATTTTTGACATTTAGCATTGTGACATTTGTCAGTTTTGACATTTGCCATCTTGAAATTTGTCATTTTTGACATTTTTCATGGTGACACTTTTTATTTTTGACATTTAGCATTGTGACATTTGTCATTTGACATCTTTGACATTTGCCATCTTGAAATTTGTCATTTTTGACATTTTTCATGGTGACACTTTTCATTTTTGACATTTAGCATTGTGACATTTGTCATTTGACATCTTTGACATTTGCCATCTTGAAATTTGTCATTTTTGACATTTTTCATGGTGACACTTTTCATTTTTGACATTTAGCATTGTGACATTTGTCATTTGACATCTTGGACATTTGCCATCTTGAAATTTGTCATTTTTGACATTTTTCATGGTGACACTTATCATTTTTGACATTTAGCATTGTGACATTTGTCAGTTTTGACATTTGCCATCTTGAAATTTGTCATTTTTGACATTTTTCATGGTGACACTTTTCATTCTTGACATTTAGCATTGTGACATTTGTCATTTGACATCTTTGACATTTGCCATCTTAAAATTTGTTATTTTTGACATTTTTCATGGTGACACTTTTCATTTTTGACATTTAGCATTGTGACATTTGTCATTTGACATCTTTGACATTTGCCATCTTGAAATTTGTCATTTTTAACATTTTTCATGGTGACACTTTTCATTTTTGACATTTAGCATTGTGACATTTGTCATTTGACATCTTTGACATTTGCCATCTTGAAATTTGTTATTTTTGACATTTTTCATGGTGACACTTTTCATTTTTGACATTTAGCATTGTGACATTTGTCATTTGACATCTTTGACATTTGCCATCTTGAAATTTGTCATTTTTGACATTTTTCATGGTGACACTTTTCATTTTTGACATTTAGCATTGTGACATTTGTCATTTGACATCTTTGACATTTGCCATCTTGAAATTTGTCATTTTTGACATTTAGCATTGTGACATTTGTCATTTGACATCTTTGATATTTGCCATCTTGAAATTTGTCATTTTTGACATTTTTCATGGTGACACTTTTCATTTTTGACTTTTAGCATTGTGACATTTGTCATTTGACATCATTGACATTTGCCATCTTGAAATTTGTCATTTTTGACATTTTTCATGGTGACACTTTTCATTTTTGACATTTAGCATTGTGACATTTGTCATATTCAAAATCTTTGACATTTGCCATCTTGAAATTTGTCATTTTTGACATATTTTATGGTGACACTTTTCATTTTTGACATTTAGCATTGTGACATTTGTCATTTTACATCTTTGACATTTGCCATCTTGAAATTTGTCATTTTTGACATTTTTCATGGTGACACTTTTCATTTTTGACATTTAGCATTGTGACATTTGTCATTTGACATTTGCCATCTTGAAATTTGTCATTTTTGACATTTTTCATGGTGACACTTTTCAGTTTTGACATTTAGCATTGTGACATTTGTCATTTGACATCTTAGACATTTGCCATCTTGAAATTTGTCATTTTTGACACTTTTCATTTTTGACATTTAGCATTGTGACATTTGTCATTTGACATCTTTGACATTTGCCATCTTGAAATTTGTCATTTTTGACATTTTTCATGGTGACACTTTTCATTTTTGACATTTAGCATTGTGACATTTGTCATTTGACATCTTTGACATTTGCCATCTTGAAATTTGTCATTTTTGACATTTTTCATGGTGACACTTTTCATTTTTGACATTTAGCATTGTGACATTTGTCATTTGACATCTTTGACATTTGTCATCTTGAAATTTGTCATTTTTGACATTTTTTATGGTGACACTTTTCATTTTTGACATTTAGCATTGTGACATTTGACATCTTTGACAATTGCCATCTTGAAATTTGTCATTTTTGACATTTAGCATTGTGACATTTGTCATTTGACATCTTTGACATTTGCCATCTTAAAATTTGTTATTTTTGACATTTTTCATGGTGACACTTTTCATTTTTGACATTTAGCATTGTGACAGTTGTCATTTGACATCTTTGACATTTGCCATCTTAAAATTTGTCATTTTTGACATTTAGCATTGTGACATTTGTCATTTGACATCTTTGACATTTGCCATCTTGAAATTTGTTATTTTTGACATTTTTCATGGTGACACTTATCATTTTTGACACTTAGCATTGTGACATTTGTCATTTGACATCTTTGACATTTGCCATCTTGAAATTTGTCATTTTTGACATTTTTCATGGTGACACTTTTCATTTTTGACAATTAGCATTGTGACATTTGTCATTTGACATCTTTGACGTTTGCCATCTTGAAATTTGTCAGTTTTGACATTTAGCATTGTGACATTTGTCACTTGACATCTTTGACATTTGCCATCTTGAAATTTGTTATTTTTGACATTTTTCATGGTGACACTTTTTATTTTTGACATTTAGCATTGTGACGTTTGTCAGTTTTGACATTTGCCATCTTGAAATTTGTCATTTTTGACATTTTTCATGGTGACACTTTTCATTTTTGACATTTAGCATTGTGACATTTGTCATTTGACATCTTTGACATTTGCCATCTTGAAATTTGTCATTTTTGACATTTAGCATTGTGACATTTGTCATTTGACATCTTTGACATTTGCCATCTTGAAATTTGTCATTTTTGACATTTAGCATTGTGACACTTTTCATTTTTGACATTTAGCATTGTGACACTTTCCATTTTTGACATTTAGCATTGTGACATTTGTCATTTGACATCTTTGATATTTGCCATCTTGAAATTTGTCATTTTTGACATTTTATGGTGACACTTTTCATTTTTGACATTTGGCATTGTGACATTTGTCATTTGACATCTTTGACATTTGCCATCTTGAAATTTGTCATTTTTGACATTTTTCATGGTGACACTTTTCATTTTTGACATTTAGCATTGTGACATTTGTCATTTGACATCTTTGACATTTGCCATCTTAAAATTTGTCATTTTTGACATTTTTCATGGTGACACTTTTCATTTTTGACATTTAGCATTGTAACATTTGTCATTTGACATCTTAGACATTTGCCATCTTGAAATTTGTCATTTTTGACACTTTTCATGGTGACACTTTTCATTTTTGACATTTAGCATTGTGACATTTGTCATTAGACATCTTTGACATTTGCCATTTTAAAATTTGTCATTTTTGACATTTTTCATGGTGACACTTTTCATTTTTGACATTTAGCATTGTGACATTAGTCAGTTTTGACATTTGCCATCTTGAAATTTGTCATTTTTGACATTTTTCATGGTGACACTTTTCATTTTTGACATTTAGCATGTTGACATTTGTCATTTGACATCTTTGACATTTGCCATCTTGAAATTTGTCATTTTTGACATTTTTCATGGTGACACTTTTCATTTTTGACATTTAGCATTGTGACATTTGTCATTTGACATCTTTGACATTTGCCATCTTGAAATTTGTCATTTTTGACATTTTTCATGGTGACACTTTTCATTTTGACATTTAGCATTGTGACATTTGTCATTTGACATCTTAGACATTTGCATCTTAAAATTTGTCATTTTTGACACTTTTCATTTTTGACATTTAGCATTGTGACATTTGTCATTTGACATCTTTGACATTTGCCATCTTGAAATTTGTCATTTTTGACATTTTTCATGGTGACACTTTTCATTTTTGACATTTAGCATTGTGACATTTGTCATTTGGCATCTTAGACATTTGCCATCTTGAAATTTGTCATTTTTTGACATTTTTCGTGGTGACTCTTATTATTTTTAACATTTAGCATTGTCACATTTGTCAGTTTTGATATTTGCCATATTGAAATTTGTCATTTTTGACATTTTTCATGGTGACACTTTTCATTTTTGACATTTAGCATTGTGACATTTGTCATTTGACATCTTTGACAGTTGCCATCTTGAAATTTGTCATTTTTGACATTTAGCATTGTGACACTTTTCATTTTTGACATTTAGCATTGTGACACTTTCTATTTTTGACATTTAGCATTGTGACATTTGTCATTTGACATCTTTGATATTTGCCATCTTGAAATTTGTCATTTTTGACATTTTTCATGGTGACACTTTTCATTTTTGACATTTAGCATTGTGACATTTGTCATTTGACATCTTTGACATTTGCTATCTTGAAATTTGTCATTTTTGACATTTTTCATGGTGACACTTTTCATTTTTGACATTTAGCATTGTGACATTTGTCATTTGACATCTTGGACATTTGCCATCGTGAAATTTGTCATTTTTGACATTTTTCATGTTGACACTTATCATTTTTGACATTTAGCATTGTGACATTTGTCAGTTCTGACATTTGCCATCTTGAAATTTGTCATTTTTGACATTTTTCATGGTGACACTTTTCATTTTTGACATTTAGCATTGTGACATTTGTCATTTAAAATCTTTGACATTTGCCATCTTGAAATTTGTCATTTTTGACATTTTTCATGGTGAAACTTTTCATTTTTGACATTTAGCATTGTGACATTTGTCATTTGACATCTTTGACATTTGCCAGCTTGAAATTTGTCATTTTTGACATTTTTCATGGTGACACTTTTCATTTTTGACATTTAGCATTGTGACATTTGTCATTTGACATCTTTGACATTAGCCATCTTGAAATTTGTCATTTTTGACATTTTTCATGGTGACACTTTTCATTTTTGACATTTAGCATTGTGACATTTGTCATTTGACATCTTGGACATTTGCCATCTTGAAATTTGTCATTTTTGACATTTTTCATGGTGACACTTATCATTTTTGACATTTAGCATTGTGACATTTGTCAGTTTTGACATTTGCCATCTTGAAATTTGTCATTTTTGACATTTTTCATGGTGACACTTTTCATTCTTGACATTTAGCATTGTGACATTTGTCATTTGACATCTTTGACATTTGCCATCTTAAAATTTGTTATTTTTGACATTTTTCATGGTGACACTTTTCATTTTTGACATTTAGCATTGTGACATTTGTCATTTGACATCTTTGACATTTGCCATCTTGAAATTTGTCATTTTTAACATTTTTCATGGTGACACTTTTCATTTTTGACATTTAGCATTGTGACATTTGTCATTTGACATCTTTGACATTTGCCATCTTGAAATTTGTTATTTTTGACATTTTTCATGGTGACACTTTTCATTTTTGACATTTAGCATTGTGACATTTGTCATTTGACATCTTTGACATTTGCCATCTTGAAATTTGTCATTTTTGACATTTTTCATGGTGACACTTTTCATTTTTGACATTTAGCATTGTGACATTTGTCATTTGACATCTTTGACATTTGCCATCTTGAAATTTGTCATTTTTGACATTTAGCATTGTGACATTTGTCATTTGACATCTTTGATATTTGCCATCTTGAAATTTGTCATTTTTGACATTTTTCATGGTGACACTTTTTATTTTTGACTTTTAGCATTGTGACATTTGTCATTTGACATCATTGACATTTGCCATCTTGAAATTTGTCATTTTTGACATTTTTCATGGTGACACTTTTCATTTTTGACATTTAGCATTGTGACATTTGTCATATTCAAAATCTTTGACATTTGCCATCTTGAAATTTGTTATTTTTGACATATTTTATGGTGACACTTTTCATTTTTGACATTTAGCATTGTGACATTTGTCATTTTACATCTTTGACATTTGCCATCTTGAAATTTGTCATTTTTGACATTTTTCATGGTGACACTTTTCATTTTTGACATTTAGCATTGTGACATTTGTCATTTGACATCTTTGACATTTGTCATCTTGAAATTTTTCATTTTTGACATTTTTCATGGTGACACTTTTCAGTTTTGACATTTAGCATTGTGACATTTGTCATTTGACATCTTAGACATTTGCCATCTTGAAATTTGTCATTTTTGACACTTTTTATTTTTGACATTTAGCATTGTGACATTTGTCATTTGACATCTTTGACATTTGCCATCTTGAAATTTGTCATTTTTGACATTTTTCATGGTGACACTTTTCATTTTTGACATTTAGCATTGTGACATTTGTCATTTGACATCTTTGACATTTGCCATCTTGAAATTTGTCATTTTTGACATTTTTCATGGTGACACTTTTCATTTTTGACATTTAGCATTGTGACATTTGTCATTTGACATCTTTGACATTTGCCATCTTGAAATTTGTCATTTTTGACATTTTTCATGGTGACACTTTTCATTTTTGACATTTAGCATTGTGACATTTGACATCTTTGACAATTGTCATCTTGAAATTTGTCATTTTTGACATTTAGCATTGTGACATTTGTCATTTGACATCTTTGACATTTGCCATCTTGAAATTTGTTATTTTTGACATTTTTCATGGTGACACTTTTCATTTTTGACATTTAGCATTGTGACAGTTGTCATTTGACATCTTTGACATTTGCCATCTTAAAATTTGTCATTTTTGACATTTAGCATTGTGACATTTGTCATTTGACATCTTTGACATTTGCCATCTTGAAATTTGTTATTTTTGACATTTTTCATGGTGACACTTATCATTTTTGACATTTAGCATTGTGACATTTGTCATTTGACATCTTTGACATTTGCCATCTTGAAATTTGTCATTTTTGACATTTTTCATGGTGACACTTTTCATTTTTGACATTTAGCATTGTGACATTTGTCATTTGACATCTTTGACATTTGCCATCTTGAAATTTGTCATTTTTGACATTTTTCATGGTGACACTTTTCATTTTTGACATTTAGCATTGTGGCATTTGTCATTTGACATCTTTGACATTTGCCATATTGAAATTTGTCATTTTTGACATTTAGCATTGTGACATTTGTCATTTGACATCTTTGATATTTGCCATCTTGAAATTTGTCATTTTTGACATTTTTCATGGTGACACTTTTCATTTTTGACTTTTAGCATTGTGACATTTGTCATTTGACATCATTGACATTTGCCATCTTGAAATTTGTCATTTTTGACATTTTTCATGGTGACACTTTTCATTTTTGACATTTAGCATTGTGACATTTGTCATATTCAAAATCTTTGACATTTGCCATCTTAAAATTTGTTATTTTTGACATATTTTATGGTGACACTTTTCATTTTTGACATTTAGCATTGTGACATTTGTCATTTTACATCTTTGACATTTGCCATCTTGAAATTTGTCATTTTTGACATTTTTCATGGTGACACTTTTCATTTTTGACATTTAGCATTGTGACATTTGTCATTTGACATCTTTGACATTTGCCATCTTGAAATTTTTCATTTTTGACATTTTTCATGGTGACACTTTTCAGTTTTGACATTTAGCATTGTGACATTTGTCATTTGACATCTTAGACATTTGCCATCTTGAAATTTGTCATTTTTGACACTTTTCATTTTTGACATTTAGCATTGTGACATTTATCATTTGACATCTTTGACATTTGCCATCTTGAAATTTGTCATTTTTCATGGTGACACTTTTCATTTTTGACATTTAGCATTGTGACATTTGTCATTTGACATCTTTGACATTTGCCATCTTGAAATTTGTCATTTTTGACATTTTTCATGGTGACACGTTTCATTTTTGACATTTAGCATTGTGACATTTGTCATTTGACATCTTTGACATTTGCCATCTTGAAATTTGTCATTTTTGACATTTTTCATGGTGACACTTTTCATTTTTGACATTTAGAATTGTGACATTTAACATCTTTGACAATTGCCATCTTGAAATTTGTCATTTTTGACATTTAGCATTGTGACATTTGTCATTTGACATCTTTGACATTTGCCATCTTGAAATTTGTTATTTTTGACATTTTTCATGGTGACACTTATCATTTTTGACATTTAGCATTGTGACATTTGTCATTTGACATCTTTGACATTTGCCATCTTGAAATTTGTCATTTTTGACATTTTTCATGGTGACACTTTTCATTTTTGACAATTAGCATTGTGACATTTGTCATTTGACATCTTTGACGTTTGCCATCTTGAAATTTGTCAGTTTTGACATTTAGCATTGTGACATTTGTCACTTGACATCTTTGTCATTTGCCATCTTGAAATTTGTTATTTTTGACATTTTTCATGGTGACACTTTTCATTTTTGACATTTAGCATTGTGACGTTTGTCAGTTTTGACATTTGCCATCTTGAAATTTGTCATTTTTGACATTTTTCATGGTGACACTTTTCATTTTTGACATTTAGCATTGTGACATTTGTCATTTGACATCTTTGACATTTGCCATCTTGAAATTTGTCATTTTTGACATTTGTCATTTGACATCTTTGACATTTGCCATCTTGAAATTTGTCATTTTTGACATTTAGCATTGTGACACTTTTCATTTTTGACATTTAGCATTGTGACACTTTCCATTTTTGACATTTAGCATTGTGACATTTGTCATTTGACATCTTTGATATTTGCCATCTTGAAATTTGTCATTTTTGACATTTTTCATGGTGACACTTTTCATTTTTGACATTTAGCATTGTGACATTTGTCATTTGACATCTTTGACATTTGCCATCTTAAAATTTGTCATTTTTGACATTTTTCATGGTGACACTTTTCATTTTTGACATTTAGCATTGTAACATTTGTCATTTGACATCTTAGACATTTGCCATCTTGAAATTTGTCATTTTTGACACTTTTCATGGTGACACTTTTCATTTTTGACATTTAGCATTGTGACATTTGTCATCTGACATCTTTGACATTTGCCATTTTAAAATTTGTCATTTTTGACATTTTTCATGGTGACACTTTTCATTTTTGACATTTAGCATTGTGACATTAGTCAGTTTTGACATTTGCCATCTTGAAATTTGTCATTTTTGACATTTTTCATGGTGACACTTTTCATTTTTGACATTTAGCATTGTGACATTTGTCATTTGACATCTTTGACATTTGCCATCTTGAAATTTGTCATTTTTGACATTTTTCATGGTGACACTTTTCATTTTTGACATTTAGCATTGTGACATTTGTCATTTGACATCTTTGACATTTGCCATCTTGAAATTTGTCATTTTTGTTATTTAGCATTGTGACATTTGTCATTTGACATCTTTGACAGTTGCCATCTTGAAATTTGTCATTTTTGACATTTAGCATTGTGACACTTTTCATTTTTGACATTTAGCATTGGGACATTTGTCATTTGACATCTTTGACATTTGCCATCTTGAAATTTGTCATTTTTGACATTTTTCATGGTGACACTTTTCATTTTGACATTTAGCATTGTGACATTTGTCATTTGACATCTTTGATATTTGCCATCTTGAAATTTGTCATTTTTGACATTTTTCATAATGACACTTTTCATTTTTGACATTTAGCATTGTGACATTTGTCATTTGACATCTTTGACATTTGCCATCTTGAAATTTGTCATTTTTGACATTTTTCATGGTGACACTTTTCATTTTTGACATTTAGCATTGTGACATTTGTCATTTGACATCTTTGACATTTGCCATCTTGAAATTTGTCATTTTTGACATTTTTCATGGTGACACTTTTCATTTTTGACATTTAGCATTGTGACATTTGTCATTTGAAATCTTTGACATTTGCCATCTTGAAATTTGTCATTTTTGACATTTTTCATGGTGACACTTTTCATTTTTGACATTTAGCATTGTGACATTTGTCATTTAACATGTTAGACATTTGCCATCTTCAAATTTGTCATTTTTGACACTTTTCATGGTGACACTTTTCATTTTTGACATTTAGCATTGTGACATTTGTCATTTGACATCTTTGACATTTGCCATTTTGAAATTTGTCATTTTTGACATTTTTCATGGTGACACTTTTCATTTTTAACATTTAGCATTGTGACATTAGTCAGTTTTGACATTTGCCATCTTGAAATTTGTCATTTTTGACATTTTTCATGGTGACACTTTTCATTTTTGACATTTGGCATTGTGACATTTGTCATTTGACATCTTTGACATTTGCCATCTTGAAATTTGTCATTTTTGACATTTTTCATGGTGACACTTTTCATTTTTGACATTTAGCATTGTGACATTTGTCATTTGACATCTTTGACATTTGCCATTTTGAAATTTGTCATTTTTGACATTTTTCATGGTGACACTTTTCATTTTGACATTTAGCATTGTGACATTTGTCATTTGACATCTTAGACATTTGCATCTTAAAATTTGTCATTTTTGACACTTTTCATTTTTGACATTTAGCATTGTGACATTTGTCATTTGACATCTTTGACATTTGCCATCTTGAAATTTGTCATTTTTGACATTTTTCATGGTGACACTTTTCATTTTTGACATTTAGCATTGTGACATTTATCATTTGACATCTTAGACATTTGCCATCTTGAAATTTGTCATTTTTGACATTTTTCATGGTGACTCTTATCATTTTTGACATTTAGCATTGTCACATTTGTCATTTGACATCTTTGACATTTGCCATCTTGAAATTTGTCATTTTTGACATTTTTCATGGTGACACTTTTCATTTTTGACATTTAGCATTGTGACATTTGTCATTTGACATCTTTGACATTTGCCATCTTGAAATTTGTCATTTTTGTTATTTAGCATTGTGACATTTGTCATTTGACATCTTTGACAGTTGCCATCTTGAAATTTGTCATTTTTGACATTTAGCATTGTGACACTTTTCATTTTTGACATTTAGCATTGTGACACTTTCCATTTTTGACATTTAGCATTGTGACATTTGTCATTTGACATCTTTGATATTTGCCATCTTGAAATTTGTCATTTTTGACATTTTTCATGGTGACACTTTTCATTTTTGACATTTAGCATTGTGACATTTGTCATTTGACATCTTTGACATTTGCCATCTTGAAATTTGTCATTTTTGACATTTTTCATGGTGACACTTTTCATTTTTGACATTTAGCATTGTGACATTTGTCATTTGACATCTTTGACATTTGCCATCTTGAAATTTGTTATTTTTGACATTTTTCATGGTGACACTTTTTATTTTTGACATTTAGCATTGTGACATTTGTCATTTGAAATCTTTGACATTTGCCATCTTGAAATTTGTCATTTTTGACATTTTTCATGGTGACACTTTTCATTTTTGACATTTAGCATTGTGACATTTGTCATTTAACATCTTAGACATTTGCCATCTTCAAATTTGTCATTTTTGACACTTTTCATGGTGACACTTTTCATTTTTGACATTTAGCATTGTGACATTTGTCATTTGACATCTTTGACATTTGCCATCTTGAAATTTGTCATTTTTGACACTTTTTTTTGGAATTTAGCATTGTGACATTTGTCATTTGAAATCTTTGACATTTGCTATCTTGAAATTTGTCATTTTTGACATTTTTCATGGTGACACTTTTCATTTTTGACATTTAGCATTGTGACATTTGTCATTTGACATCTTGGACATTTGCCATCTTGAAATTTGTCATTTTTGACATTTTTCATGTTGACACTTATCATTTTTGACATTTAGCATTGTGACATTTGTCATTTGACATCTTTGACATTTGCCATCTTGAAATTTGTCATTTTTGACATTTTTCGTGGTGACACTTTTCATTTTTGACATTTAGCATTGTGGCATTTGCCATTTGACATCTTTGACATTTGCCATCTTGAAATTTGTCATTTTTGACATTTAGCATTGTGACATTTGTCATTTGACATCTTTGATATTTGCCATCTTGAAATTTGTCATTTTTGACATTTTTCATGGTGACACTTTTCATTTTTGACTTTTAGCATTGTGACATTTGTCATTTGACATCATTGACATTTGCCATCTTGAAATTTGTCATTTTTGACATTTTTCATGGTGACACTTTTCATTTTTGACATTTAGCATTGTGACATTTGTCATATTCAAAATCTTTGACATTTGCCATCTTGAAATTTGTCATTTTTGACATATTTTATGGTGACACTTTTCATTTTTGACATTTAGCATTGTGACATTTGTCATTTTACATCTTTGACATTTGTCATCTTGAAATTTGTCATTTTTGACATTTTTTATGGTGACACTTTTCATTTTTGACATTTAGCATTGTGACATTTGTCATTTGACATCTTTGACATTTGCCATCTTGAAATTTGTCATTTTTGACATTTTTCATGGTGACACTTTTCAGTTTTGACATTTAGCATTGTGACATTTGTCATTTGACATCTTAGACATTTGCCATCTTGAAATTTGTCATTTTTGACACTTTTCATTTTTGACATTTAGCATTGTGACATTTGTCATTTGACATCTTTGACATTTGCCATCTTGAAATTTGTCATTTTTGACATTTTTCATGGTGACACTTTTTATTTTTGACATTTAGCATTGTGACATTTGTCATTTGACATCTTTGACATTTGCCATCTTGAAATTTGTCATTTTTGACATTTTTCATGGTGACACTTTTCATTTTTGACATTTAGCATTGTGATATTTGTCATTTGACATCTTTGACATTTGCCATCTTGAAATTTGTCATTTTTGACATTTTTCATGGTGACACTTTTCATTTTTGACATTTAGCATTGTGACATTTGACATCTTTGACAATTGCCATCTTGAAATTTGTCATTTTTGACATTTAGCATTGTGACATTTGTCATTTGACATCTTTGACATTTGCCATCTTGAAATTTGTTATTTTTGACATTTTTTATGGTGACACTTTTCATTTTTGACATTTAGCATTGTGACAGTTGTCATTTGACATCTTTGATATTTGCCATCTTAAAATTTGTCATTTTTGACATTTAGCATTGTGACATTTGTCATTTGACATCTTTGACATTTGCCATCTTGAAATTTGTCATTTTTGACATTTTTCATGGTGACACTTTTTATTTTTGACATTTAGCATTGTGACATTTGTCATTTGACATCTTTGACATTTGCCATCTTGAAATTTGTCATTTTTGACATTTTTCATGGTGACACTTTTCATTTTTGACATTTAGCATTGTGATATTTGTCATTTGACATCTTTGACATTTGCCATCTTGAAATTTGTCATTTTTGACATTTTTCATGGTGACACTTTTTATTTTTGACATTTAGCATTGTGACATTTGACATCTTTGACAATTGCCATCTTGAAATTTGTCATTTTTGACATTTAGCATTGTGACATTTGTCATTTGACATCTTTGACATTTGCCATCTTGAAATTTGTTATTTTTGACATTTTTCATGGTGACACTTATCATTTTTGACATTTAGCATTGTGACATTTGTCATTTCACATCTTTGACATTTGCCATCTTGAAATTTGTCATTTTTGACATTTTTCATGGTGACACTTTTTATTTTTGACATTTAGCATTGTGACATTTGTCATTTGACATCTTTGACGTTTGCCATCTTGAAATTTGTCAGTTTTGACATTTAGCATTGTGACATTTGTCACTTGACATCTTTGACATTTGCCATCTTGAAATTTGTTATTTTTGGCATTTTTCATGGTGACACTTTTCATTTTTGACATTTAGCATTGTGACGTTTGTCAGTTTGGCATTTGACATCTTGAAATTTGTCATTTTTGACATTTTTCATGGTGACACTTTTCATTTTTGACATTTAGCATTGTGACATTTGTCATTTGACATCTTTGACATTTGCCATCTTGAAATTTGTCATTTTTGACATTTAGCATTGTGACATTTGTTATTTGACATCTTTGACATTTGCCATCTTGAAATTTGTCATTTTTGACATTTAGCATTGTGACACTTTTCATTTTTGATATTTAGCATTGTGACACTTTCCATTTTTGACATTTAGCATTGTGACATTTGTCATTTGACATCTTTGATATTTGCCATCTTGAAATTTGTCATTTTTGACATTTTTCATGGTGACACTTTTCATTTTTGACATTTAGCATTGTGACATTTGTCATTTGACATCTTTGACATTTGCCATCTTGAAATTTGTCATTTTTGACATTTTTCATGGTGACAATTTTCATTTTTGACATTTAGCATTGTGACATTTGTCATTTGACATCTTTGACATTTGCCATCTTGAAATTTGTTATTTTTGACATTTTTCATGGTGACACTTTTCATTTTTGACATTTTGCATTGTGACATTTGTCATTTGACATCTTTGACATTTGCCATCTTGAAATTTGTCATTTTTAACATTTTTCATGGTGACACTTTTCATTTTTGACATTTAGCATTGGGACATTTGTCATTTGACATCTTTGACATTTGCCATCTTAAAATTTGTTATTTTTGACATTTTTCATGGTGACACTTTTCATTTTTGACTTTTAGCATTGTGACATTTGTCATTTGACATCATTGACATTTGCCATCTTGAAATTTGTCATTTTTGACATTTTGCATGGTGACACTTTTCATTTTTGACATTTAGCATTGTGACATTTGTCATATTCAAAATCTTTGACATTTGCCATCTTGAAATTTGTCATTTTTGACATATTTTATGGTGACACTTTTCATGTTTGACATTTAGCATTGTGACATTTGTCATTTTACATCTTTGACATTTGCCATCTTGAAATTTGTCATTTTTGACATTTTTCATGGTGACACTTTTCATTTTTGACATTTAGCATTGTGACATTTGTCATTTGACATCTTTGACATTTGCCATCTTGAAATTTGTCATTTTTGACATTTTTCATGGTGACACTTTTCAGTTTTGACATTTAGCATTGTGACATTTGTCATTTGACATCTTAGACATTTGCCATCTTGAAATTTGTCATTTTTGACACTTTTCATTTTTGACATTTAGCATTGTGACATTTGTCATTTGACATCTTTGACATTTGCCATCTTGAAATTTGTCATTTTTGATATTTTTCATGGTGACACTTTTCATTTTTGACATTTAGCATTGTGACATTTGTCATTTGACATCTTTGACATTGGCCATCTTGAAATTTGTCATTTTTGACATTTTTCATGGTGACACTTTTCATTTTTGACATTTAGCATTGTGACATTTGTCATTTGACATCTTTGACATTTGCCATCTTTAAATTTGTCATTTTTGACATTTTTCATGGTGACACTCTTCATTTTTGACATTTAGCATTGTGACATTTGACATCTTTGACAATTGCCATCTTGAAATTTGTCATTTTTGACATTTAGCATTGTGACATTTGTCATTTGACATCTTTGACATTTGCCATCTTGAAATTTGTTATTTTTGACATTTTTCATGGTGACACTTTTCATTTTTGACATTTAGCATTGTGACAGTTGTCATTTGACATCTTTGACATTTGCCATCTTGAAATTTGTCATTTTTGACATTTTTCATGGTGACACTTTTCATTTTTGACATTTAGCATTGTGACATTTGTCATTTGACATCTTTGACATTTGCCATCTTGAAATTTGTCATTTTTGACATTTTTTATGGTGACACTTTTCATTTTTGACATTTAGCATTGTGACATTTGTCATTTGACATCTTTGACATTTGCCATCTTGAAATTTGTCATTTTTGACATTTTTCATGGTGACACTCTTCATTTTTGACATTTAGCATTGTGACATTTGTCAGTTTTGACATTTGCCATCTTGAAATTTGTCATTTTTGACATTTTTCATGGTGACACTTTTCATTCTTGACATTTAGCATTGTGACATTTGTCATTTGACATCTTTGACATTTGCCATCTTAAAATTTGTTATTTTTGACATTTTTCATGGTGACACTTTTCATTTTTGACATTTAGCATTGTGACATTTGTCATTTGACATCTTTGACATTTGCCATCTTAAAATTTGTCATTTTTAACATTTTTCATGGTGACACATTTCATTTTTGACATTTAGCATTGTGACATTTGTCATTTGACATCTTTGACATTTGCCATCTTGAAATTTGTTATTTTTGACATTTTTCATGGTGACACTTTTCATTTTTGACATTTAGCATCGTGACATTTGTCATTTGACATCTTTGACATTTGCCATCTTGAAATTTGTCATTTTTGACATTTTTCATGGTGACACTTTTCATTTTTGACATTTAGCATTGTGACATTTGTCATTTGACATCTTTGACATTTGCCATCTTGAAATTTGTCATTTTTGACATTTAGCATTGTGACATTTGTCATTTGACATCTTTAATATTTGCCATCTTGAAATTTGTCATTTTTGACATTTTTCATGGTGACACTTTTCATTTTTGACTTTTAGCATTGTGACATTTGTCATTTGACATCATTGACATTTGCCATCTTGAAATTTGTCATTTTTGACATTTTTCATGGTGACACTTTTCATTTTTGACATTTAGCATTGTGACATTTGTCATATTCAAAATCTTTGACATTTGCCATCTTGAAATTTGTCATTTTTGACATATTTTATGGTGACACTTTTCATTTTTGACATTTAGCATTGTGACATTTGTCATTTTACATCTTTGACATTTGTCATCTTGAAATTTGTCATTTTTGACATTTTTTATGGTAACACTTTTCATTTTTGACATTTAGCATTGTGACATTTGTCATTTGACATCTTTGACATTTGCCATCTTGAAATTTGTCATTTTTGACATTTTTCATGGTGACACTTTTCAGTTTTGACATTTAGCATTGTGACATTTGTCATTTGACATCTTAGACATTTGTTATCTTGAAATTTGTCATTTTTGACAGTTTTCATTTTTGACATTTAGCATTGTGACATTTTTCATTTGACATCTTTGACATTTGCCATCTTGAAATTTGTCATTTTTGACATTTTTCATGGTGACACTTTTCATTTTCGACATTTAGCATTGTGACATTTGTCATTTGACATCTTTGACATTTGCCATCTTGAAATTTGTCATTTTTGACATTTTTCATGGTGACACTTTTCATTTTTGACATTTAGCATTGTGACATTTGTCATATTCAAAATCTTTGACATTTGCCATCTTGAAATTTGTCATTTTTGACATATTTTATGGTGACACTTTTCATTTTTGACATTTAGCATTGTGACATTTGTCATTTTACATCTTTGACATTTGTCATCTTGAAATTTGTCATTTTTGACATTTTTTATGGTGACACTTTTCATTTTTGACATTTAGCATTGTGACATTTGTCATTTGACATCTTTGACATTTGCCATCTTGAAATTTGTCATTTTTGACATTTTTCATGGTGACACTTTTCAGTTTTGACATGTAGCATTGTGACATTTGTCATTTGACATCTTAGACATTTGTTATCTTGAAATTTGTCATTTTTGACACTTTTCATTTTTGACATTTAGCATTGTGACATTTTTCATTTGACATCTTTGACATTTGCCATCTTGAAATTTGTCATTTTTGACATATTTTATGGTGACACTTTTCATTTTTGACATTTAGCATTGTGACATTTGTCATATTCAAAATCTTTGACATTTGCCATCTTGAAATTTGTCATTTTTGACATATTTTATGGTGACACTTTTCATTTTTGACATTTAGCATTGTGACATTTGTCATTTTACATCTTTGACATTTGTCATCTTGAAATTTGTCATTTTTGACATTTTTCATGGTGACACTTTTCATTTTTGACATTTAGCATTGTGATATTTGTCATTTGACATCTTTGACATTTGCCATCTTGAAATTTGTCATTTTTGACATTTTTCATGGTGACACTTTTCATTTTTGACATTTAGCATTGTGACATTTGACATCTTTGACAATTGCCATCTTGAAATTTGTCATTTTTGACATTTAGCATTGTGACATTTGTCATTTGACATCTTTAACATTTGCCATCTTGAAATTTGTTATTTTTGACATTTTTCATGGTGACACTTTTCATTTTTGACATTTAGCATTGTGACAGTTGTCATTTGACGTCTTTGACATTTGCCATCTTAAAAATTGTCATTTTTGACATTTAGCATTGTGACATTTGTCATTTGACATCTTTGACATTTGCCATCTTGAAATTTGTTATTTTTGACATTTTTCATGGTGACACTTATCATTTTTGACATTTAGCATTGTGACATTTGTCATTTCACATCTTTGACATTTGCCATCTTGAAATTTATCATTTTTGACATTTTTCATGGTGACACTTTTCATTTTTGACATTTAGCATTGTGACATTTGTCATTTGACATCTTTGACTTTTGCCATCTTGAAATTTGTCAGTTTTGACATTTAGCATTGTGACATTTGTCACTTGACATCTTTGACATTTGCCATCTTGAAATTTGTTATTTTTGGCATTTTTCATGGTGACACTTTTCATTTTTGACATTTAGCATTGTGACGTTTGTCAGTTTTGACATTTGCCATCTTGAAATTTGTCATTTTTGACATTTTTCATGGTGACACTTTTCATTTTTGACATTTAGCATTGTGACATTTGTCATTTGACATCTTTGGCATTTGCCATCTTGAAATTTGTCATTTTTGACATTTAGCATTGTGACATTTGTCATTTGACATCTTTGACATTTGCCATCTTGAAATTTGTCATTTTTGACATTTAGCATTGTGACACTTTTCATTTTTGACATTTAGCATTGTGACACTTTCCATTTTTGACATTTAGCATTGTGACATTTGTCATTTGACATCTTTGATATTTGCCATCTTGAAATTTGTCATTTTTGACATTTTTCATGGTGACACTTTTCATTTTTGACATTTAGCATTGTGACATTTGTCATTTGACATCTTTGACATTTGCCATCTTGAAATTTGTCATTTTTGACATTTTTCATGGTGACACTTTTCATTTTTGACATTTAGCATTGTGACATTTGTCATTTGACATCTTTGACATTTGCCATCTTGAAATTTGTCATTTTTAACATTTTTCATGGTGACACTTTTCATTTTTGACATTTAGCATTGGGACATTTGTCATTTGACATCTTTGATATTTGCCATCTTGAAATTTGTTATTTTTGACATTTTTCATGGTGACACTTTTCATTTTTGACTTTTAGCATTGTGACATTTGTCATTTGACATCATTGACATTTGCCATCTTGAAATTTGTCATTTTTGACATTTTTCATGGTGACACTTTTCATTTTTGACATTTAGCATTGTGACATTTGTCATATTCAAAATCTTTGACATTTGCCATCTTGAAATTTGTCATTTTTGACATATTTTATGGTGACACTTTTCATTTTTGACATTTAGCATTGTGACATTTGTCATTTTACATCTTTGACATTTGCCATCTTGAAATTTGTCATTTTTGACATTTTTCATGGTGACACTTTTCATTTTTGACATTTAGCATTGTGACATTTGTCATTTGACATCTTTGACATTTGCCATCTTGAAATTTGTCATTTTTGACATTTTTCATGGTGACACTTTTCAGTTTTGACATTTAGCATTGTGAAATTTGTCATTTGACATCTTAGACATTTGCCATCTTGAAATTTGTCATTTTTGACACTTTTCATTTTTGACATTTAGCATTGTGACATTTGTCATTTGACATCTTTGACATTTGCCATCTTGAAATTTGTCATTTTTGACATTTTTCATGGTGACACTTTTCATTTTTGACATTTAGCATTGTGACATTTGTCATTTGACATCTTTGACATTTGCCATCTTGAAATTCGTCATTTTTGACATTTTTCATGGTGACACTTTTCATTTTTGACATTTAGCATTGTGACATTTGTCATTTGACATCTTTGACATTTGCCATCTTGAAATTTGTCATTTTTGACATTTTTCATGGTGACACTCTTCATTTTTGACATTTAGCATTGTGACATTTGACATCTTTGACAATTGCCATCTTGAAATTTGTCATTTTTGACATTTAGCATTGTGACATTTGTCATTTGACATCTTTGACATTTGCCATCTTGAAATTTGTTATTTTTGACATTTTTCATGGTGACACTTTTCATTTTTGACATTTAGCATTGTGACAGTTGTCATTTGACATCTTTGACATTTGCCATCTTAAAATTTGTCATTTTTGACATTTAGCATTGTGACAGTTGTCATTTGACATCTTTGACATTTGCCATCTTGAAATTTGTCATTTTTGACATTTTTCATGGTGACACTTTTCATTTTTGACATTTAGCATTGTGACATTTGTCATTTGACATCTTTGACATTTGCCATCTTGAAATTTGTCATTTTTGACATTTTTTATGGTGACACTTTTCATTTTTGACATTTAGCATTGTGACATTTGTCATTTGACATCTTTGACATTTGCCATCTTGAAATTTGTCATTTTTGACATTTTTCATGGTGACACTTTTCATTTTTGACATTTAGCATTGTGACATTTGTCATTTGACATCTTTGACATTTGCCATCTTGAAATTTGTCATTTTTGACATTTTTCATGGTGACACTCTTCATTTTTGACATTTAGCATTGTGACATTTGACATCTTTGACAATTGCCATCTTGAAATTTGTCATTTTTGACATTTAGCATTGTGACATTTGTCATTTGACATCTTTGACATTTGCCATCTTGAAATTTGTTATTTTTGACATTTTTCATGGTGACACTTTTCATTTTTGACATTTAGCATTGTGACAGTTGTCATTTGACATCTTTGACATTTGCCATCTTAAAATTTGTCATTTTTGACATTTAGCATTGTGACAGTTGTCATTTGACATCTTTGACATTTGCCATCTTGAAATTTGTCATTTTTGACATTTTTCATGGTGACACTTTTCATTTTTGACATTTAGCATTGTGACATTTGTCATTTGACATCTTTGACATTTGCCATCTTGAAATTTGTCATTTTTGACATTTTTTATGGTGACACTTTTCATTTTTGACATTTAGCATTGTGACATTTGTCATTTGACATCTTTGACATTTGCCATCTTGAAATTTGTCATTTTTGACATTTTTCATGGTGACACTCTTCATTTTTGACATTTAGCATTGTGACATTTGTCAGTTTTGACATTTGCCATCTTGAAATTTGTCATTTTTGACATTTTTCATGGTGACACTTTTCATTCTTGACATTTAGCATTGTGACATTTGTCATTTGACATCTTTGACATTTGCCATCTTAAAATTTGTTATTTTTGACATTTTTCATGGTGACACTTTTCATTTTTGACATTTAGCATTGTGACATTTGTCATTTGACATCTTTGACATTTGCCATCTTAAAATTTGTCATTTTTAACATTTTTCATGGTGACACATTTCATTTTTGACATTTAGCATTGTGACATTTGTCATTTGACATCTTTGACATTTGCCATCTTGAAATTTGTTATTTTTGACATTTTTGATGGTGACACTTTTCATTTTTGACATTTAGCATCGTGACATTTGTCATTTGACATCTTTGACATTTGCCATCTTGAAATTTGTCATTTTTGACATTTTTCATGGTGACACTTTTCATTTTTGACATTTAGCATTGTGACATTTGTCATTTGACATCTTTGACATTTGCCATCTTGAAATTTGTCATTTTTGACATTTAGCATTGTGACATTTGTCATTTGACATCTTTAATATTTGCCATCTTGAAATTTGTCATTTTTGACATTTTTCATGGTGACACTTTTCATTTTTGACTTTTAGCATTGTGACATTTGTCATTTGACATCATTGACATTTGCCATCTTGAAATTTGTCATTTTTGACATTTTTCATGGTGACACTTTTCATTTTTGACATTTAGCATTGTGACATTTGTCATATTCAAAATCTTTGACATTTGCCATCTTGAAATTTGTCATTTTTGACATATTTTATGGTGACACTTTTCATTTTTGACATTTAGCATTGTGACATTTGTCATTTTACATCTTTGACATTTGTCATCTTGAAATTTGTCATTTTTGACATTTTTTATGGTAACACTTTTCATTTTTGACATTTAGCATTGTGACATTTGTCATTTGACATCTTTGACATTTGCCATCTTGAAATTTGTCATTTTTGACATTTTTCATGGTGACACTTTTCAGTTTTGACATTTAGCATTGTGACATTTGTCATTTGACATCTTAGACATTTGTTATCTTGAAATTTGTCATTTTTGACAGTTTTCATTTTTGACATTTAGCATTGTGACATTTTTCATTTGACATCTTTGACATTTGCCATCTTGAAATTTGTCATTTTTGACATTTTTCATGGTGACACTTTTCATTTTCGACATTTAGCATTGTGACATTTGTCATTTGACATCTTTGACATTTGCCATCTTGAAATTTGTCATTTTTGACATTTTTCATGGTGACACTTTTCATTTTTGACATTTAGCATTGTGACATTTGTCATATTCAAAATCTTTGACATTTGCCATCTTGAAATTTGTCATTTTTGACATATTTTATGGTGACACTTTTCATTTTTGACATTTAGCATTGTGACATTTGTCATTTTACATCTTTGACATTTGTCATCTTGAAATTTGTCATTTTTGACATTTTTTATGGTGACACTTTTCATTTTTGACATTTAGCATTGTGACATTTGTCATTTGACATCTTTGACATTTGCCATCTTGAAATTTGTCATTTTTGACATTTTTCATGGTGACACTTTTCAGTTTTGACATGTAGCATTGTGACATTTGTCATTTGACATCTTAGACATTTGTTATCTTGAAATTTGTCATTTTTGACACTTTTCATTTTTGACATTTAGCATTGTGACATTTTTCATTTGACATCTTTGACATTTGCCATCTTGAAATTTGTCATTTTTGACATATTTTATGGTGACACTTTTCATTTTTGACATTTAGCATTGTGACATTTGTCATATTCAAAATCTTTGACATTTGCCATCTTGAAATTTGTCATTTTTGACATATTTTATGGTGACACTTTTCATTTTTGACATTTAGCATTGTGACATTTGTCATTTTACATCTTTGACATTTGTCATCTTGAAATTTGTCATTTTTGACAATTTTCATGGTGACACTTTTCATTTTTGACATTTAGCATTGTGATATTTGTCATTTGACATCTTTGACATTTGCCATCTTGAAATTTGTCATTTTTGACATTTTTCATGGTGACACTTTTCATTTTTGACATTTAGCATTGTGACATTTGACATCTTTGACAATTGCCATCTTGAAATTTGTCATTTTTGACATTTAGCATTGTGACATTTGTCATTTGACATCTTTAACATTTGCCATCTTGAAAATTGTTATTTTTGACATTTTTCATGGTGACACTTTTCATTTTTGACATTTAGCATTGTGACAGTTGTCATTTGACGTCTTTGACATTTGCCATCTTAAAAATTGTCATTTTTGACATTTAGCATTGTGACATTTGTCATTTGACATCTTTGACATTTGCCATCTTGAAATTTGTTATTTTTGACATTTTTCATGGTGACACTTATCATTTTTGACATTTAGCATTGTGACATTTGTCATTTCACATCTTTGACATTTGCCATCTTGAAATTTATCATTTTTGACATTTTTCATGGTGACACTTTTCATTTTTGACATTTAGCATTGTGACATTTGTCATTTGACATCTTTGACTTTTGCCATCTTGAAATTTGTCAGTTTTGACATTTAGCATTGTGACATTTGTCACTTGACATCTTTGACATTTGCCATCTTGAAATTTGTTATTTTTGGCATTTTTCATGGTGACACTTTTCATTTTTGACATTTAGCATTGTGACGTTTGTCAGTTTTGACATTTGCCATCTTGAAATTTGTCATTTTTGACATTTTTCATGGTGACACTTTTCATTTTTGACATTTAGCATTGTGACATTTGTCATTTGACATCTTTGGCATTTGCCATCTTGAAATTTGTCATTTTTGACATTTAGCATTGTGACATTTGTCATTTGACATCTTTGACATTTGCCATCTTGAAATTTGTCATTTTTGACATTTAGCATTGTGACACTTTTCATTTTTGACATTTAGCATTGTGACACTTTCCATTTTTGACATTTAGCATTGTGACATTTGTCATTTGACATCTTTGATATTTGCCATCTTGAAATTTGTCATTTTTGACATTTTTCATGGTGACACTTTTCATTTTTGACATTTAGCATTGTGACATTTGTCATTTGACATCTTTGACATTTGCCATCTTGAAATTTGTCATTTTTGACATTTTTCATGGTGACACTTTTCATTTTTGACATTTAGCATTGTGACATTTGTCATTTGACATCTTTGACATTTGCCATCTTCAAATTTGTCATTTTTAACATTTTTCATGGTGACACTTTTCATTTTTGACATTTAGCATTGGGACATTTGTCATTTGACATCTTTGATATTTGCCATCTTGAAATTTGTTATTTTTGACATTTTTCATGGTGACACTTTTCATTTTTGACTTTTAGCATTGTGACATTTGTCATTTGACTTCATTGACATTTGCCATCTTCAAATTTGTCATTTTTGACATTTTTCATGGTGACACTTTTCATTTTTGACATTTAGCATTGTGACATTTGTCATATTCAAAATCTTTGACATTTGCCATCTTGAAATTTGTCATTTTTGACATATTTTATGGTGACACTTTTCATTTTTGACATTTAGCATTGTGACATTTGTCATTTTACATCTTTGACATTTGCCATCTTGAAATTTGTCATTTTTGACATTTTTCATGGTGACACTTTTCATTTTTGACATTTAGCATTGTGACATTTGTCATTTGACATCTTTGACATTTGCCATCTTGAAATTTGTCATTTTTGACATTTTTCATGGTGACACTTTTCAGTTTTGACATTTAGCATTGTGAAATTTGTCATTTGACATCTTAGACATTTGCCATCTTGAAATTTGTCATTTTTGACACTTTTCATTTTTGACATTTAGCATTGTGACATTTGTCATTTGACATCTTTGACATTTGCCATCTTGAAATTTGTCATTTTTGACATTTTTCATGGTGACACTTTTCATTTTTGACATTTAGCATTGTGACATTTGTCATTTGACATCTTTGACATTTGCCATCTTGAAATTCGTCATTTTTGACATTTTTCATGGTGACACTTTTCATTTTTGACATTTAGCATTGTGACATTTGTCATTTGACATCTTTGACATTTGCCATCTTGAAATTTGTCATTTTTGACATTTTTCATGGTGACACTCTTCATTTTTGACATTTAGCATTGTGACATTTGACATCTTTGACAATTGCCATCTTGAAATTTGTCATTTTTGACATTTAGCATTGTGACATTTGTCATTTGACATCTTTGACATTTGCCATCTTGAAATTTGTTATTTTTGACATTTTTCATGGTGACACTTTTCATTTTTGACATTTAGCATTGTGACAGTTGTCATTTGACATCTTTGACATTTGCCATCTTAAAATTTGTCATTTTTGACATTTAGCATTGTGACATTTGTCATTTGACATCTTTGACATTTGCCATCTTGAAATTTGTTATTTTTGACATTTTTCATGGTGACACTTATCATTTTTAACATTTAGCATTGTGACATTTGTCATTTGATATCTTTGACATTTGCCATCTTGAAATTTGTCATTTTTGACATTTTTCATGGTGACACTTTTCATTTTTGAAATTTAGCATTGTGACATTTGTCATTTGACATCTTTGACGTTTGCCATCTTGAAATTTGTCAGTTTTGACATTTAGCATTGTGACATTTGTCACTTGACATCTTTGACATTTGCCATGTTGAAATTTGTTATTTTTGACATTTTTCATGGTGACACTTTTCATTTTTGACATTTAGCATTGTGACGTTTGTCAGTTTTGACATTTGCCATCTTGAAATTTGTCATTTTTGACATTTTTTATGGTGACACTCTTCATTTTTGACATTTAGCATTGTGACATTTGTCATTTGACATCTTTGACATTTGCCATCTTGAAATTTGTCATTTTTGACATTTAGCATTGTGACATTTGTCATTTGACATCTTTTACATTTGCCATCTTGAAATTTGTCATTTTTGACATTTAGCATTGTGACACTTTTCATTTTTGACATTTATCATTGTGACACTTTCCATTTTTGACATTTAGCATTGTGACATTTGTCATTCGACATCTTTGATATTTGCCATCTTGAAATTTGTCATTTTTGACATTTTTCATGGTGACACTTTTCATTTTTGACATTTAGCATTGTGACATTTGTCATTTGACATCTTTGACATTTGCCATCTTGAAATTTGTCATTTTTGACATTTTTCATGGTGACACTTTTCATTTTTGACATTTAGCATTGTGACATTTGTCATTTGACATCTTAGACATTTGCCATCTTGAAATTTGTCATTTTTGACACTTTTCATGGTGACACTTTTCATTTTTGACATTTAGCATTGTGACATTTGTCATTTGACATCTTTGACATTTGCCATTTTGAAATTTGTCATTTTTGACATTTTTCATGGTGACACTTTTCATTTTTGACATTTAGCATTGTGACATTAGTCAGTTTTGACATTTGCCATCTTGAAATTTGTCATTTTTGACATTTTTCATGGTGACACTTTTCATTTTTGACATTTAGCATTGTGACATTTGTCATTTGACATCTTTGACATTTGCCATCTTGAAATTTGTCATTTTTGACATTTTTCATGGTGACACTTTTCATTTTTGACATTTAGCATTGTGACATTTGTCATTTGACATCTTTGACATTTGCCATCTTAAAATTTGTCATTTTTGACATTTTTCATGGTGACACTTTTCATTTTTGACATTTAGCATTGTGACATTTGTCATTTGACATCTTAGACATTTGCATCTTAAAATTTGTCATTTTTGACACTTTTCATTTTTGACATTTAGCATTGTGACATTTGTCATTTGACATCTTAGACATTTGCCATCTTGAAATTTGTCATTTTTGACATTTTTCATGGTGACTCTTATCATTTTTGACATTTAGCATTGTCACATTTTTCAGTTTTGATATGTGCCATCTTGAAATTTGTCATTTTTGACATTTTTCATGGTGACACTTTTCATTTTTGACATTTAGCATTGTGACATTTGTCATTTGACATCTTTGACATTTGCCATCTTGAAATTTGTCATTTTTGTTATTTAGCATTGTGACATTTGTCATTTGACATCTTTGACATTTGCCATCTTGAAATTTGTCATTTTTGACATTTAGCATTGTGACACTTTTCATTTTTGACATTTAGCATTGTGACACTTTCCATTTTTGACATTTAGCATTGTGACATTTGTCATTTGACATCTTTGATATTTGCCATCTTGAAATTTGTCATTTTTGACATTTTTCATGGTGACACTTTTCATTTTTGACATTTAGCATTGTGACATTTGTCATTTGACATCTTTGACATTTGCCATCTTGAAATTTGTCATTTTTGACATTTTTCATGGTGACACTTTTCATTTTTGACATTTAGCATTGTGACATTTGTCATTTGACATCTTTGACAATTGCCATCTTGAAATTTGTCTTTTTTGACATTTTTCATGGTGACACTTTTCATTTTTGACATTTAGCATTGTGACATTAGTCAGTTTTGACATTTGCCATCTTGAAATTTGTCATTTTTGACATTTTTCATGGTGACACTTTTCATTTTTGACATTTAGCATTGTGACATTTGTCATTTGACATCTTTGACATTTGCCATCTTGAAATTTGTCATTTTTGACATTTTTCATGGTGACACTTTTCATTTTTGACATTTAGCATTGTGACATTTGTCATTTGACATCTTTGACATTTGCCATCTTGAAATTTGTCATTTTTGACATTTTTCATGGTGACACTTTTCATTTTTGACATTTAGCATTGTGACATTTGTCATTTGACATCTTAGACATTTGCATCTTAAAATTTGTCATTTTTGACACTTTTCATTTTTGACATTTAGCATTGTGACATTTGTCATTTGACATCTTTGACATTTGCCATCTTGAAATTTGTCATTTTTGATATTTTTCATGGTGACACTTTTCATTTTTGACATTTAGCATTGTGACATTAGTCAGTTTTGACATTTGCCATCTTGAAATTTGTCATTTTTGACATTTTTCATGGTGACACTTTTCATTTTTGACATTTAGCATTGTGACATTTGACATCTTTGACATTTGCCATCTTGAAATTTGTCATTTTTGACATTTTTCATGGTGACACTTTTCATTTTTGACATTTAGCATTGTGACATTTGTCATTTGACATCTTTGACATTTGCCATCTTGAAATTTGTCATTTTTGACATTTTTCATGGTGACACTTTTCATTTTTGACATTTAGCATTGTGACATTTGTCATTTAACATCTTAGACATTTGCATCTTAAAATTTGTCATTTTTGACACTTTTCATTTTTGACATTTAGCATTGTGACATTTGTCATTTGACATCTTTGACATTTGCCATCTTGAAATTTGTCATTTTTGACATTTTTCATGGTGACACTTTTCATTTTTGACATTTAGCATTGTGACATTTGTCATTTGACATCTTAGACATTTGCCATCTTGAAATTTGTCATTTTTGACATTTTTCATGGTGACTCTTATCATTTTTGACATTTAGCATTGTCACATTTTTCAGTTTTGATATGTGCCATCTTGAAATTTGTCATTTTTGACATTTTTCATAGTGACACTTTTCATTTTTGACATTTAGCATTGTTACATTTGTCATTTGACATCTTTGACATTTGCCATCTTGAAATTTGTCATTTTTGTTATTTAGCATTGTGACATTTGTCATTTGACATCTTTGACATTTGCCATCTTGAAATTTGTCATTTTTGACATTTAGCATTGTGACACTTTTCATTTTTGACATTTAGCATTGTGACACTTTCCATTTTTGACATTTAGCATTGTGACATTTGTCATTTGACATCTTTGATATTTGCCATCTTGAAATTTGTCATTTTTGACATTTTTCATGCTGACACTTTTCATTTTTGACATTTAGCATTGTGACATTTGTCATTTGACATCTTTGACATTTGCCATCTTGAAATTTGTCATTTTTGACATTTTTCATGGTGACACTTTTCATTTTTGACATTTAGCATTGTGACATTTGTCATTTGACATCTTTGACAATTGCCATCTTGAAATTTGTCATTTTTGACATTTTTCATGGTGACACTTTTCATTTTTGACATTTAGCATTGTGACATTTGTCATTTAACATCTTTGACATTTGCCATCTTGAAATTTGTCATTTTTGACATTTTTCATGGTGACACTTTTCATTTTTGACATTTAGCATTGTGACATTTGTCATTTGACATCTTAGACATTTGCCATCTTGAAATTTGTCATTTTTGACACTTTTCATGGTGACACTTTTCATTTTTGACATTTAGCATTGTGACATTTGTCATTTGACATCTTTGACATTTGCCATTTTGAAATTTGTCATTTTTGACATTTTTCATGGTGACACTTTTCATTTTTGACATTTAGCATTGTGACATTAGTCAGTTTTGACATTTGCCATCTTGAAATTTGTCATTTTTGACATTTTTCATGGTGACACTTTTCATTTTTGACATTTAGCATTGTGACATTTGTCATTTGACATCTTTGACATTTGCCATCTTAAAATTTGACATTTTTGACATTTTTCATGGTGACACTGTTCCTTTTTGACGTTTAGCATTGTGACATTTGTCATTTGACATCTTTGACATTTGCCATCTTGAAATTTTTCATTTTTGACATTTTTCATGGTGACACTTTTCATTTTGGACATTTAGCATTGTGACATTTGTCATTTGACATCTTAGACATTTGCCATCTTAAAATTTGTCATTTTTGACACTTTTCATTTTTGACATTTAGCATTGTGACATTTGTCATTTGACATCTTTGACATTTGCCATCTTGAAATTTGTCATTTTTGACATTTTTCATGGTGACACTTTTCATTTTTGACATTTAGCATTGTGACATTTGTCTTTTGACATCTTAGACATTTGCCATCTTGAAATTTGTCATTTTTGACATTTTTCATGGCGACACTTTTCATTTTTGACATTTAGCATTGTGACATTTGTCATTTAACATCTTAGACATTTGCCATCTTGAAATTTGTCATTTTTGACACTTTTCATGGTGACACTTTTCATTTTTGACATTTAGCATTGTGACATTTGTCATTTGACATCTTTGACATTTGCCATTTTGAAATTTGTCATTTTTGACATTTTTCATGGTGACACTTTTCATTTTTGACATTTAGCATTGTGACATTAGTCAGTTTTGACATTTGCCATCTTGAAATTTGTCATTTTTGACATTTTTCATGGTGACACTTTTCATTTTTGACATTTAGCATTGTGACATTTGTCATTTGACATCTTAGACATTTGCCATCTTGAAATTTGTCATTTTTGACATTTTTCATGGTGACTCTTATCATTTTTGACATTTAGCATTGTCACATTTTTCAGTTTTGATATGTGCCATCTTGAAATTTGTCATTTTTGACATTTTTCATAGTGACACTTTTCATTTTTGACATTTAGCATTGTTACATTTGTCATTTGACATCTTTGACATTTGCCATCTTGAAATTTGTCATTTTTGTTATTTAGCATTGTGACATTTGTCATTTGATATCTTTGACATTTGCCATCTTGAAATTTGTCATTTTTGACATTTAGCATTGTGACACTTTTCATTTTTGACATTTAGCATTGTGACACTTTCCATTTTTGACATTTAGCATTGTGACATTTGTCATTTGACATCTTTGATATTTGCCATCTTGAAATTTGTCATTTTTGACATTTTTCATGCTGACACTTTTCATTTTTGACATTTAGCATTGTGACATTTGTCATTTGACATCTTTGACATTTGCCATCTTGAAATTTGTCATTTTTGACATTTTTCATGGTGACACTTTTCATTTTTGACATTTAGCATTGTGACATTTGTCATTTGACATCTTTGACAATTGCCATCTTGAAATTTGTCATTTTTGACATTTTCATGGTGACACTTTTCATTTTTGACATTTAGCATTGTGACATTTGTCATTTAACATCTTTGACATTTGCCATCTTGAAATTTGTCATTTTTGACATTTTTCATGGTGACACTTTTCATTTTTGACATTTAGCATTGTGACATTTGTCATTTGACATCTTAGACATTTGCCATCTTGAAATTTGTCATTTTTGACACTTTTCATGGTGACACTTTTCATTTTTGACATTTAGCATTGTGACATTTGTCATTTGACATCTTTGACATTTGCCATTTTGAAATTTGTCATTTTTGACACTTTTCATTTTTGACATTTAGCATTGTGACATTAGTCAGTTTTGACATTTGCCATCTTGAAATTTGTCATTTTTGACATTTTTCATGGTGACACTTTTCATTTTTGACATTTAGCATTGTGACATTTGTCATTTGACATCTTTGACATTTGCCATCTAGAAATTTGACATTTTTGACATTTTTCATGGTGACACTGTTCCTTTTTGACGTTTAGCATTGTGACATTTGTCATTTGACATCTTTGACATTTGCCATCTTGAAATTTTTCATTTTTGACATTTTTCATGGTGACACTTTTCATTTTGGACATTTAGCATTGTGACATTTGTCATTTGACATCTTAGACATTTGCCATCTTAAAATTTGTCATTTTTGACACTTTTCATTTTTGACATTTAGCATTGTGACATTTGTCATTTGACATCTTTGACATTTGCCATCTTGAAATTTGTCATTTTTGACATTTTTCATGGTGACACTTTTCATTTTTGACATTTAGCATTGTGACATTTGTCATTTGACATCTTAGACATTTGCCATCTTGAAATTTGTCATTTTTGACATTTTTCATGGTGACACTTTTCATTTTTGACATTTAGCATTGTGACATTTGTCATTTGACATCTTAGACATTTGCCATCTTGAAATTTGTCATTTTTGACACTTTTCATGGTGACACTTTTCATTTTTGACATTTAGCATTGTGACATTTGTCATTTGACATCTTTGACATTTGCCATTTTGAAATTTGTCATTTTTGACATTTTTCATGGTGACACTTTTCATTTTTGACATTTAGCATTGTGACATTAGTCAGTTTTGACATTTGCCATCTTGAAATTTGTCATTTTTGACATTTTTCATGGTGACACTTTTCATTTTTGACATTTAGCATTGTGACATTTGTCATTTGACATCTTTGACATTTGCCATCTTGAAATTTGTCATTTTTGACATTTTTCATGGTGACACTTTTCCTTTTTGACATTTCGCATTGTGACATTTGTCATTTGACATCTTTGACATTTGCCATCTTGAAATTTTTCATTTTTGACATTTTTCATGGTGACACTTTTCATTTTGGACATTTAGCATTGTGACATTTGTCATTTGACATCTTAGACATTTGCCATCTTAAAATTTGTCATTTTTGACACTTTTCATTTTTGACATTTAGCATTGTGACATTTGTCATTTGACATCTTTGACATTTGCCATCTTGAAATTTGTCATTTTTGACATTTTTCATGGTGACACTTTTCATTTTTGACATTTAGCATTGTGACATTTTTCATTTGACATCTTAGACATTTGCCATCTTGAAATTTGTCATTTTTGACATTTTTCATGGTGACTCTTATCATTTTTGACATTTAGCATTGTGACATTTGACATCTTTGACATTTGCCATCTTGAAATTTGTCATTTTTGACATTTTTCATGGTGACACTTTTCATTTTTGACATTTAGCATTGTGACATTTGTCATTTGACATCTTTGACATTTGCCATCTTGAAATTTGTCATTTTTGACATTTTTCATGGTGACACTTTTCATTTTTGACATTTAGCATTGTGACATTTGACATCTTAGACATTTGCCATCTTAAAATTTTTCATTTTTGACACTTCTTATTTTTGACATTTAGCATTGTGACATTTGTCATTTGACATCTTAGACATTTGCCATCTTGAAATTTGTCATTTTTGACATTTTTCATGGTGACACTTTTCATTTTTGACATTTAGCATTGTGACATTTGTCATTTGACATCTTAGACATTTGCCATCTTGAAATTTGTCATTTTTGACACTTTTCATGGTGACACTTTTCATTTTTGACATTTAGCATCGTGACATTTGTCATTTGACATCTTTGACATTTGCCATTTTGAAATTTGTCATTTTTGACATTTTTCATGGTGACACTTTTCATTTTTGACATTTAGCATTGTGACATTAGTCAGTTTTGACATTTGCCATCTTGAAATTTGTCATTTTTGACATTTTTCATGGTGACACTTTTCATTCTTGACATTTAGCATTGTGACATTTGTCATTTGACATCTTAGACATTTGCCATCTTGAAATTTGTCATTTTTGACATTTTTCATGGTGACTCTTATCATTTTTGACATTTAGCATTGTCACATTTTTCAGTTTTGATATGTGCCATCTTGAAATTTGTCATTTTTGACATTTTTCATAGTGACACTTTTCATTTTTGACATTTAGCATTGTTACATTTGTCATTTGACATCTTTGACATTTGCCATCTTGAAATTTGTCATTTTTGTTATTTAGCATTGTGACATTTGTCATTTGACATCTTTGACATTTGCCATCTTGAAATTTGTCATTTTTGACATTTAGCATTGTGACACTTTTCATTTTTGACATTTAGCATTGTGACACTTTCCATTTTTGAAATTTAGCATTGTGACATTTGTCATTTGACATCTTTGATATTTGCCATCTTGAAATTTGTCATTTTTGACATTTTTCATGCTGACACTTTTCATTTTTGACATTTAGCATTGTGACATTTGTCATTTGACATCTTTGACATTTGCCATCTTGAAATTTGTCATTTTTGACATTTTTCATGGTGACACTTTTCATTTTTGACATTTAGCATTGTGACATTTGTCATTTGACATCTTTGACAATTGCCATCTTGAAATTTGTCATTTTTGACATTTTTCATGGTGACACTTTTCATTTTTAACATTTAGCATTGTGACATTTGTCATTTAACATCTTTGACATTTGCCATCTTGAAATTTGTCATTTTTGACATTTTTCATGGTGACACTTTTCATTTTTGACATTTAGCATTGTGACATTTGTCATTTGACATCTTAGACATTTGCCATCTTGAAATTTGTCATTTTTGACACTTTTCATGGTGACACTTTTCATTTTTGACATTTAGCATTGTGACATTTGTCATTTGACATCTTTGACATTTGCCATTTTGAAATTTGTCATTTTTGACATTTTTCATGGTGACACTTTTCATTTTTGACATTTAGCATTGTGACATTAGTCAGTTTTGACATTTGCCATCTTGAAATTTGTCATTTTTGACATTTTTCATGGTGACACTTTTCATTTTTGACATTTAGCATTGTGACATTTGTCATTTGACATCTTTGACATTTGCCATCTTGAAATTTGACATTTTTGACATTTTTCATGGTGACACTGTTCCTTTTTGACGTTTAGCATTGTGACATTTGTCATTTGACATCTTTGACATTTGCCATCTTGAAATTTTTCATTTTTGACATTTTTCATGGTGACACTTTTCATTTTGGACATTTAGCATTGTGACATTTGTCATTTGACATCTTAGACATTTGCCATCTTAAAATTTGTCATTTTTGACACTTTTCATTTTTGACATTTAGCATTGTGACATTTGTCATTTGACATCTTTGACATTTGCCATCTTGAAATTTGTCATTTTTGACATTTTTCATGGTGACACTTTTCATTTTTGACATTTAGCATTGTGACATTTGTCATTTGACATCTTAGACATTTGCCATCTTGAAATTTGTCATTTTTGACATTTTTCATGGTGACACTTTTCATTTTTGACATTTAGCATTGTGACATTTGTCATTTGACATCTTAGACATTTGCCATCTTGAAATTTGTCATTTTTGACACTTTTCATGGTGACACTTTTCATTTTTGACATTTAGCATTGTGACATTTGTCATTTGACATCTTTGACATTTGCCATTTTGAAATTTGTCATTTTTGACATTTTTCATGGTGACACTTTTCATTTTTGACATTTAGCATTGTGACATTAGTCAGTTTTGACATTTGCCATCTTGAAATTTGTCATTTTTGACATTTTTCATGGTGACACTTTTCATTTTTGACATTTAGCATTGTGACATTTGTCATTTGACATCTTTGACATTTGCCATCTTGAAATTTGTCATTTTTGACATTTTTCATGGTGACACTTTTCCTTTTTGACATTTCGCATTGTGACATTTGTCATTTGACATCTTTGACATTTGCCATCTTGAAATTTTTCATTTTTGACATTTTTCATGGTGACACTTTTCATTTTTGACATTTAGCATTGTGACATTTTTCATTTGACATCTTAGACATTTGCCATCTTGAAATTTGTCATTTTTGACATTTTTCATGGTGACTCTTATCATTTTTGACATTTAGCATTGTGACATTTGACATCTTTGACATTTGCCATCTTGAAATTTGTCATTTTTGACATTTTTCATGGGGACACTTTTCATTTTTGACATTTAGCATTGTGACATTTGTCATTTGACATCTTTGACATTTGCCATCTTGAAATTTGTCATTTTTGACATTTTTCATGGTGACACTTTTCATTTTTGACATTTAGCATTGTGACATTTGACATCTTAGACATTTGCCATCTTAAAATTTTTCATTTTTGACACTTCTTATTTTTGACATTTAGCATTGTGACATTTGTCATTTGACATCTTTGACATTTGCCATCTTGAAATTTGTCATTTTTGACATTTTTCATGGTGACACTTTTCATTTTTGACATTTAGCATTGTGACATTTGTCATTTGACATCTTAGACATTTGCCATCTTGAAATTTGTCATTTTTGACATTTTTCATGGTGACTCTTATCATTTTTGACATTTAGCATTGTGACATTTGTCAGTTTTGATATTTGCCATCTTGAAATTCGTCATTTTTGACATTTTTCATGGTGACACTTTTCATTTTTGACATTTAGCATTGTGACATTTGTCATTTGACATCTTAGACATTTGCCATCTTAAAATTTGTCATTTTTGACACTTTTCATTTTTGACATTTAGCATTGTGACATTTGTCATTTGACATCTTTGACATTTGCCATCTTGAAATTTGTCATTTTTGACATTTTTCATGGTGACACTTTTCATTTTTGACATTTAGCATTGTGACATTTGTCATTTGACATCTTTGACATTTGCCATCTTGAAATTTGTCATTTTTGACATTTTTCATGGTGAAACTTTTCATTTTTGACTTTTAGCATTGTGACATTTGTCATTTGACATCTTTGACATTTGCCATCTTGAAATTTGTCTTTTTTGACATTTTTCATGGTGACACTTTTCATTTTTGACATTTAGCATTGTGACATTTGTCATATTCAAAATCTTTGACATTTGCCATCTTGAAATTTGTCATTTTTGACATATTTTATGGTGACACTTTTCATTTTTGACATTTAGCATTGTGACATTTGTCATTTTACATCTTTGACATTTGCCATCTTGAAATTTGTCATTTTTGACATTTAGCATTGTGACATTTGTCATTTGACATCTTTGACATTTGCCATCTTGAAATTTGTTATTTTTGACATTTTTCATGGTGACACTGTTCATTTTTGACATTTAGCATTGTGACAGTTGTCATTTGACATCTTTGACATTTGCCATCTTAAAATTTGTCATTTTTGACATTTAGCATTGTGACATTTGTCATTTGACATCTTTGACATTTGCCATCTTGAAATTTGTCATTTTTGACATTTTTCATGGTGACTCTTATTATTTTTGACATTTAGCATTGTGACATTTGACATCTTTGACATTTGCCATCTTGAAATTTGTCATTTTTGACATTTTTCATGGTGACACTTTTAATTTTTGACATTTAGCATTGTGACATTTGTCATTTGACATCTTAGACATTTGCCATCTTAAAATTTGTCATTTTTGACACTTTTCATTTTTGACATTTAGCATTGTGACATTTGTCATTTGACATCTTTGACATTTGCCATCTTGAAATTTGTCATTTTTGACATTTTTCATGGTGACACTTTTCATTTTTGACATTTAGCATTGTGACATTTGTCATTTGACATCTTAGACATTTGCCATCTTGAAATTTGTCATTTTTGACATTTTTCATGGTGACTCTTATCATTTTTGACATTTAGCATTGTGACATTTGTCAGTTTTGATATTTGCCATCTTGAAATTTGTCATTTTTGACATTTTTCATGGTGACACTTTTCATTTTTGACATTTCGCATTGTGACATTTGTCATTTGACATCTTAGACATTTGCCATCTTGAAATTTGTCATTTTTGACACTTTTCATGGTGACACTTTTCATTTTTGACATTTAGCATTGTGACATTTGTCATTTGACATCTTTGACATTTGCCATTTTGAAATTTGTAATTTTTGACATTTTTCATGGTGACACTTTTCATTTTTGACATTTAGCATTGTGACATTAGTCAGTTTTGACATTTGCCATCTTGAAATTTGTCATTTTTGACATTTTTCATGGTGACACTTTTCATTTTTGACATTTAGCATTGTGACATTTGTCATTTGACATCTTTGACATTTGCCATCTTGAAATTTGTCATTTTTGACATTTTTCATGGTGACACTTTTTCTTTTTGACATTTCGCATTGTGACATTTGTCATTTGACATCTTTGACATTTGCCATCTTGAAATTTTTCATTTTTGACATTTTTCATAGTGACACTTTTCATTTTGGACATTTAGCATTGTGACATTTGTCATTTGACATCTTAGACATTTGCCATCTTAAAATTTGTCATTTTTGACACTTTTCATTTTTGACATTTAGCATTGTGACATTTGTCATTTGACATCTTTGACATTTGCCATCTTGAAATTTGTCATTTTTGACATTTTTCATGGTGACACTTTTCATTTTTGACATTTAGCATTGTGACATTTGTCATTTGACATCTTAGACATTTGCCATCTTGAAATTTGTCATTTTTGACATTTTTCATGGTGACTCTTATCATTTTTGACATTTAGCATTGTGACATTTGACATCTTTGACATTTGCCATCTTGAAATTTGTCATTTTTGACATTTTTCATGGTGACACTTTTCATTTTTGACATTTAGCATTGTGACATTTGTCATTTGACATCTTTGACATTTGCCATCTTGAAATTTGTCATTTTTGACATTTTTCATGGTGACACTTTTCATTTTTGACATTTAGCATTGTGACATTTGTCATTTGACATCTTAGACATTTGCCATCTTAAAATTTGTCATTTTTGACACTTTTCATTTTTGACATTTAGCATTGTGACATTTGTCATTTGACATCTTTGACATTTGCCATCTTGAAATTTGTCATTTTTGACATTTTTCATGGTGACACTTTTCATTTTTGACATTTAGCATTGTGACATTTGTCATTTGACATCTTAGACATTTGCCATCTTGAAATTTGTCATTTTTGACATTTTTCATGGTGACTCTTATCATTTTTGACATTTAGCATTGTGACATTTGTCAGTTTTGATATTTGCCATCTTGAAATTTGTCATTTTTGACATTTTTCATGGTGACACTTTTCATTTTTGACATTTAGCATTGTGACATTTGTCATTTGACATCTTAGACATTTGCCATCTTAAAATTTGTCATTTTTGACACTTTTCATTTTTAACATTTAGCATTGTGACATTTGTCATTTGACATCTTTGACATTTGCCATCTTGAAATTTGTCATTTTTGACATTTTTCATGGTGACACTTTTCATTTTTGACATTTAGCATTGTGACATTTGTCATTTGACATCTTTGACATTTGCCATCTTGAAATTTGTCATTTTTGACATTTTTCATGGTGACACTTTTCATTTTTGACTTTTAGCATTGTGACATTTGTCATTTGACATCTTTGACATTTGGCATCTTGAAATTTGTCATTTTTGACATTTTTCATGGTGACACTTTTCATTTTTGACATTTAGCATTGTGACATTTGTCATATTCAAAATCTTTGACATTTGCCATCTTGAAATTTGTCATTTTTGACATATTTTATGATGACACTTTTCATTTTTGACATTTAGCATTGTGACATTTGTCATTTTACATCTTTGACATTTGCCATCTTGAAATTTGTCATTTTTGACATTTAGCATTGTGACATTTGTCATTTGACATCTTTGACATTTGCCATCTTGAAATTTGTTATTTTTGACATTTTTCATGGTGACACTTTTCATTTTTGACATTTAGCATTGTGACAGTTGTCATTTGACATCTTTGACATTTGCCATCTTAAAATTTGTCATTTTTGACATTTAGCATTGTGACATTTGTCATTTGACATCTTTGACATTTGCCATCTTGAAATTTGTTATTTTTGACATTTTTCATGGTGACACTTATCATTTTTGACATTTAGCATTGTGACATTTGTCATTTGACATCTTTGACATTTGCCATCTTGAAATTTGTCATTTTTGACATTTTTCATGGTGACACTTTTCATTTTTGACAATTAGCATTGTGACATTTGTCATTTGACATCTTTGACGTTTGCCATCTTGAAATTTGTCAGTTTTGACATTTAGCATTGTGACATTTGTCACTTGACATCTTTGACATTTGCCATCTTGAAATTTGTTATTTTTGACATTTTTCATGGTGACACTTTTCATTTTTGACATTTAGCATTGTGACGTTTGTCAGTTTTGACATTTGCCATCTTGAAATTTGTCATTTTTGACATTTTTCATGGTGACACTTTTCATTTTTGACATTTAGCATTGTGACATTTGTCATTTGACATCTTTGACATTTGCCATCTTGAAATTTGTCATTTTTGACATTTAGCATTGTGACATTTGTCATTTGACATCTTTGACATTTGCCATCTTGAAATTTGTCATTTTTGACATTTAGCATTGTGACACTTTTCATTTTTAACATTTAGCATTGTGACACTTTCCATTTTTGACATTTAGCATTGTGACATTTGTCATTTGACATCTTTGATATTTGCCATCTTGAAATTTGTCATTTTTGACATTTTTCATGGTGACACTTTTCATTTTTGACATTTAGCATTGTGACATTTGTCATTTGACATCTTTGACATTTGCCATCTTGAAATTTGTCATTTTTGACATTTTTCATGGTGACACTTTTCATTTTTGACATTTAGCATTGTGACATTTGTCATTTGACATCTTAGACATTTACCATCTTGAAATTTGTCGTTTTTGACACTTTTCATTTTTGACATTCAGCATTGTGACATTTGTCATTTGACATCTTTGACATTTGCCATCTTGAAATTTGTCATTTTTGACATTTTTCATGGTGACACTTTTCATTTTTGACATTTATCATTGTGACATTTGTCATTTGACATCTTTGACATTTGCCATCTTGAAATTTGGCATTTTTGACATTTTTCATGGTGACACTTTTCATTTTTGACATTTAGCATTGTGACATTTGTCATTTGACATCTTTGACATTTGCCATCTTGAAATTTGTCATTTTTGACATTTTTCATGGTGACACTTTTCATTTTTGACATTTAGCATTGTGACATTTGACATCTTTGACATTTGCCATCTTGAAATTTGTCATTTTTGACATTTAGCATTGTGACATTTGTCATTTGACATCTTTGACATTTGCCATCTTGAAATTTGTCATTTTTGACATTTTTCATGGTGACACTTTTCATTTTTGACATTTAGCATTGTGACAGTTGTCATTTGACATCTTTGACATTTGCCATCTTAAAATTTGTCATTTTTGACATTTAGCATTGTGACATTTGTCATTTGACATCTTTGACATTTGCCATCTTGAATTTTGTTATTTTTGACATTTTTCATGGTGACACTTATCATTTTTGACATTTAGCATTGTGACATTTGTCATTTGACATCTTTGACATTTGCCATCTTGAAATTTGTCATTTTTGACATTTTTCATGGTGACACTTTTCATTTTTGACATTTAGCATTGTGACATTTGTCATTTGACATCTTTGACGTTTGCCATCTTGAAATTTGTCAGTTTTGAGATTTAGCATTGTGACATTTGTCACTTGACATCTTTGACAGTTGCCATCTGGAAATTTGTTATTTTTGACATTTTTCATGGTGACACTTTTCATTTTTGACATTTAGCATTGTGACACTTTTCATTTTTGACATTTAGCATTGTGAAACTTTCCATTTTTGACATTTAGCATTGTGACATTTGTCATTTGACATCTTTGATATTTGCCATCTTGAAATTTGTCATTTTTGATATTTTTCATGGTGACACTTTTCATTTTTGACATTTAGCATTGTGACATTTGTCATTTGACATCTATGACATTTGCCATCTTAAAATTTGTCATTTTTGACATTTTTCATGGTGACACTTTTCATTTTTGACATTTAGCATTGTGACATTTGTCATTTGACATCTTTGACATTTGCCATCTTGAAATTTGTCATTTTTGACATTTTTCATGGTGACACTTTTCATTTTTGACATTTAGCATTGTGACATTTGTCATTTGACATCTTTGGCATTTGCCATCTTGAAATTTGTCATTTTTGACATTTTTCATGGTGACACTTTTCATTTTTGACATTTAGCATTGTGACATTTGTCATTTGACATCTTAGATATTTGCCATCTTGAAATTTGTCATTTTTGACACTTTTCATGGTGACACTTTTCATTTTTGACATTTACCATTGTGACATTTGTCATTTGACATCTTTGACATTTGCCATTTTGAAATTTGTCATTTTTCATGGTGACACTTTTCATTTTTGACATTTAGCATTGTGACATTAGTCAGTTTTGACATTTGCCATCTTGAAATTTGTCATTTTTGACATTTTTCATGGTGACACTTTTCATTTTTGACATTTAGCATTGTGACATTTGTCATTTGACATCTTTGACATTTGCCATCTTGAAATTTGTCATTTTTGACATTTTTCATGGTGATACTTTGCATTTTTGACATTTAGCATTGTGACATTTGTCATTTGACATCTTTGACATTTGCCATCTTGAAATTTGTCATTTTTGACATTTTTCATGGTGACACTTTTTATTTTTGACATTTGTCATTTGACATCTTAGACATTTGCCATCTTAAAATTTGTCATTTTTGACATTTTTCATGGTGACACTTTTCATTTTTGACATTTAGCATTGTGACATTTGTCATTTGACATCTTTGACATTTGCCATCTTGAAATTTGTCATTTTTGACATTTTTCATGGTGACACTTTTCATTTTTGACATTTAGCATTGTGACATTTGTCATTTGACATCTTTGACATTTGCCATCTTGAAATTTGTCATTTTTGACATTTTTCATGGTGACACTTTTCATTTTTGACATTTAGCATTGTGACATTTGTCATTTGACATCTTTGACATTTGCCATCTTGAAATTTGTCATTTTTGACATTTTTCATGGTGACACTTTTCATTTTTGACATTTAGCATTGTGACATTTGTCATTTGACATCTTTGACATTTGCCATCTTGAAATTTGTCATTTTTGACATTTTTCATGGTGACACTTTTCATTTTTGACATTTAGCATTGTGACATTTGTCATTTGACATCTTAGACATTTGCCATCTTGAAATTTGTCATTTTTGACACTTTTCATGGTGACACTTTTCATTTTTGACATTTAGCATTGTGACATTTGTCATTTGACATCTTTGACATTTGCCATTTTGAAATTTGTCATTTTTGACATTTTTCATGGTGACACTTTTCATTTTTGACATTTAGCATTGTGACATTAGTCAGTTTTGACATTTGCCATCTTGAAATTTGTCATTTGACATTTTTCATGGTGACACTTTTCATTTTTGACATTTAGCATTGTGACATTTGTCATTTGACATCTTTGACATTTGCCATCTTGAAATTTGTCATTTTTGACATTTTTCATGGTGACACTTTTCATTTTTGACATTTAGCATTGTGACATTTGTCATTTGACATCTTTGACATTTGCCATCTTGAAATTTGTCATTTTTGACATTTTTCATGGTGACACTTTTCATTTTTGACATTTAGCATTGTGACATTTGTCATTTGACATCTTAGACATTTGCCATCTTAAAATTTGTCATTTTTGACACTTTTCATTTTTGACATTTAGCATTGTGACATTTGTCATTTGACATCTTTGACATTTGCCATCTTGAAATGTGTTATTTTTGACATTTTTCATGGTGACATTTTTCATGGTGACACTTTTCATTTTTGACATTTAGCATTGTGACATTTGTCATTTGACATCTTAGACATTTGCCATCTTGAAATTTGTCATTTTTGACATTTTTCATGGTGACTCTTATCATTTTTGACATTTAGCATTGTGACATTTGACATCTTTGACATTTGCCATCTTGAAATTTGTCATTTTTGACATTTTTCATGGTGACACTTTTCATTTTTGACATTTAGCATTGTGACATTTGTCATTTGACATCTTTGACATTTGCCATCTTGAAATTTGTCATTTTTGACATTTTTCATGGTGACACTTTTCATTTTTGACATTTAGCATTGTGAAATTTGTCATTTGACATCTTAGACATTTGCCATCTTAAAATTTGTCATTTTTGACACTTTTCATTTTTGACATTTAGCATTGTGACATTTGACATCTTTGACATTTGCCATCTTGAAATTTGTCATTTTTGACATTTTTCATGGTGACACTTTTCATTTTTGACATTTAGCATTGTGACATTTGTCATTTGACATCTTAGACATTTGCCATCTTGAAATTTGCCCTTTTTTACATTTTTTATGGTGACTCTTATCATTTTTGACATTTAGCATTGTGACATTTGTCAGTTTTGATATTTGCCATCTTGAAATTTGTCATTTTTGACATTTTTCATGGTGACACTTTTCATTTTTGACATTTAGCATTGTGACATTTGTCATTTGACATCTTTGATATTTGCCATCTTGAAATTTGTCATTTTTGACATTTTTCATGGTGACACTTTTCATTTTTGACATTTAGCATTGTGACATTTGTCATTTGACATCTTTGACATTTGCCATCTTGAAATTTATCATTTTTGACATTTTTCATGGTGACACTTTTCATTTTTGACATTTAGCATTGTGACATTTGTCATTTGACATCTTTGACATTTGCCATCTTGAAATTTGTCATTTTTGACATTTTTCATGGTGACACTTTTCATTTTTGACTTTTAGCATTGTGACATTTGTCATTTGACATCTTTGACATTTGCCATCTTGAAATTTGTCATTTTTGACATTTTTCATGGTGACACTTTTCATTTTTGACATTTAGCATTGTGACATTTGTCATATTCAAAATCTTTGACATTTGCCATCTTGAAATTTGTCATTTTTGACATATTTTATGGTGACACTTTTCATTTTTGACATTTAGCATTGTGACATTTGTCATTTTACATCTTTGACATTTGCCATCTTGAAATTTGTCATTTTTGACATTTAGCATTGTGACATTTGTCATTTGACATCTTTGACATTTGCCATCTTGAAATTTGTTATTTTTGACATTTTTCATGGTGACACTTTTCATTTTTGACATTTAGCATTGTGACAGTTGTCATTTGACATCTTTGACATTTGCCATCTTAAAATTTGTCATTTTTGACATTTAGCATTGTGACATTTGTCATTTGACATCTTTGACATTTGCCATCTTGAAATTTGTTATTTTTGACATTTTTCATGGTGACACTTATCATTTTTGACATTTAGCATTGTGACATTTGTCATTTGACATCTTTGACATTTGCCATCTTGAAATTTGTCATTTTTGACATTTTTCATGGTGACACTTTTCATTTTTGACAATTAGCATTGTGACATTTGTCATTTGACATCTTTGACGTTTGCCATCTTGAAATTTGTCAGTTTTGACATTTAGCATTGTGACATTTGTCACTTGACATCTTTGACATTTGCCATCTTGAAATTTGTTATTTTTGACATTTTTCATGGTGACACTTTTCATTTTTGACATTTAGCATTGTGACGTTTGTCAGTTTTGACATTTGCCATCTTGAAATTTGTCATTTTTGACATTTTTCATGGTGACACTTTTCATTTTTGACATTTAGCATTGTGACATTTGTCATTTGACATCTTTGACATTTGCCATCTTGAAATTTGTCATTTTTGACATTTAGCATTGTGACATTTGTCATTTGACATCTTTGACATTTGCCATCTTGAAATTTGTCATTTTTGACATTTAGCATTGTGACACTTTTCATTTTTGACATTTAGCATTGTGACACTTTCCATTTTTGACATTTAGCATTGTGACATTTGTCATTTGACATCTTTGATATTTGCCATCTTGAAATTTGTCATTTTTGACATTTTTCATGGTGACACTTTTCATTTTTGACATTTAGCATTGTGACATTTGTCATTTGACATCTTTGACATTTGCCATCTTGAAATTTGTCATTTTTGACATTTTTCATGGTGACACTTTTCATTTTTGACATTTAGCATTGTGACATTTGTCATTTGACATCTTAGACATTTGCCATCTTGAAATTTGTCATTTTTGACACTTTTCATTTTTGACATTTAGCATTGTGACATTTGTCATTTGACATCTTTGACATTTGCCATCTTGAAATTTGTCATTTTTGACATTTTTCATGGTGACACTTTTCATTTTTGACATTTAGCATTGTGACATTTGTCATTTGACATCTTTGACATTTGCCATCTTGAAATTTGTTATTTTTGACATTTTTCATGGTGACACTTTTCATTTTTGACATTTAGCATTGTGACATTTGTCATTTGACATCTTTGACATTTGCCATCTTGAAATTTGTCATTTTTGACATTTTTCATGGTGACACTTTTCATTTTTGACATTTAGCATTGTGACATTTGACATCTTTGACATTTGCCATCTTGAAATTTGTCATTTTTGACATTTAGCATTGTGACATTTGTCATTTGACATCTTTGACATTTGCCATCTTGAAATTTGTCATTTTTGACATTTTTCATGGTGACACTTTTCATTTTTGACATTTAGCATTGTGACAGTTGTCATTTGACATCTTTGACATTTGCCATCTTAAAATTTGTCATTTTTGACATTTAGCATTGTGACATTTGTCATTTGACATCTTTGACATTTGCCATCTTGAAATTTGTTATTTTTGACATTTTTCATGGTGACACTTATCATTTTTGACATTTAGCATTGTGACATTTGTCATTTGACATCTTTGACATTTGCCATCTTGAAATTTGTCATTTTTGACATTTTTCATGGTGACACTTTTCATTTTTGACATTTAGCATTGTGACATTTGTCATTTGACATCTTTGACGTTTGCCATCTTGAAATTTGTCAGTTTTGACATTTAGCATTGTGACATTTGTCACTTGACATCTTTGACATTTGCCATCTGGAAATTTGTTATTTTTGACATTTTTCATGGTGACACTTTTCATTTTTGACATTTAGCATTGTGACACTTTTCATTTTTGACATTTAGCATTGTGACACTTTCCATTTTTGACATTTAGCATTGTGACATTTGTCATTTGACATCTTTGATATTTGCCATCTTGAAATTTGTCATTTTTGATATTTTTCATGGTGACACTTTTCATTTTTGACATTTAGCATTGTGACATTTGTCATTTGACATCTATGACATTTGCCATCTTGAAATTTGTCATTTTTGACATTTTTCATGGTGACTCTTATCATTTTTGACATTTAGCATTGTGACATTTGACATCTTTGACATTTGCCATCTTGAAATTTGTCATTTTTGACATTTTTCATGGTGACACTTTTCATTTTTGACATTTAGCATTGTGACATTTGTCATTTGACATCTTTGACATTTGCCATCTTGAAATTTGTCAGTTTTGACATTTTTCATGGTGACACTTTTCATTTTTGACATTTAGCATTGTGACATTTGTCATTTGACATCTTAGACATTTGCCATCTTGAAATTTGCCCTTTTTTACATTTTTTATGGTGACTCTTATCATTTTTGACATTTAGCATTGTGACATTTGTCAGTTTTGATATTTGCCATCTTGAAATTTGTCATTTTTGACATTTTTCATGGTGACACTTTTCATTTTTGACATTTAGCATTGTGACATTTGTCATTTGACATCTTTGATATTTGCCATCTTGAAATTTGCCCTTTTTTACATTTTTTATGGTGACTCTTATCATTTTTGACATTTAGCATTGTGACATTTGACATCTTTGACATTTGCCATCTTGAAATTTGTCATTTTTGACATTTTTCATGGTGACACTTTTCATTTTTGACATTTAGCATTGTGACATTTGTCATTTGACATCTTTGACATTTGCCATCTTGAAATTTGTCATTTTTGACATTTTTCATGGTGACACTTTTCATTTTTGACTTTTAGCATTGTGACATTTGTCATTTGACATCTTTGACATTTGCCATCTTGAAATTTGTCATTTTTGACATTTTTCATGGTGACACTTTTCATTTTTGACATTTAGCATTGTGACATTTGTCATATTCAAAATCTTTGACATTTGCCATCTTGAAATTTGTCATTTTTGACATATTTTATGGTGACACTTTTCATTTTTGACATTTAGCATTGTGACATTTGTCATTTTACATCTTTGACATTTGCCATCTTGAAATTTGTCATTTTTGACATTTAGCATTGTGACATTTGTCATTTGACATCTTTGACATTTGCCATCTTGAAATTTGTTATTTTTGACATTTTTCATGGTGACACTTTTCATTTTTGACATTTAGCATTGTGACAGTTGTCATTTGACATCTTTGACATTTGCCATCTTAAAATTTGTCATTTTTGACATTTAGCATTGTGACATTTGTCATTTGACATCTTTGACATTTGCCATCTTGAAATTTGTTATTTTTGACATTTTTCATGGTGACACTTATCATTTTTGACATTTAGCATTGTGACATTTGTCATTTGACATCTTTGACATTTGCCATCTTGAAATTTGTCATTTTTGACATTTTTCATGGTGACACTTTTCATTTTTGACAATTAGCATTGTGACATTTGTCATTTGACATCTTTGACGTTTGCCATCTTGAAATTTGTCAGTTTTGACATTTAGCATTGTGACATTTGTCACTTGACATCTTTGACATTTGCCATCTTGAAATTTGTTATTTTTGACATTTTTCATGGTGACACTTTTCATTTTTGACATTTAGCATTGTGACGTTTGTCAGTTTTGACATTTGCCATCTTGAAATTTGTCATTTTTGACATTTTTCATGGTGATACTTTTCATTTTTGACATTTAGCATTGTGACATTTGTCATTTGACATCTTTGACATTTGCCATCTTGAAATTTGTCATTTTTGACATTTAGCATTGTGACATTTGTCATTTGACATCTTTGACATTTGCCATCTTGAAATTTGTCATTTTTGACATTTAGCATTGTGACACTTTTCATTTTTGACATTTAGCATTGTGACACTTTCCATTTTTGACATTTAGCATTGTGACATTTGTCATTTGACATCTTTGATATTTGCCATCTTGAAATTTGTCATTTTTGACATTTTTCATGGTGACACTTTTCATTTTTGACATTTAGCATTGTGACATTTGTCATTTGACATCTTTGACATTTGCCATCTTGAAATTTGTCATTTTTGACATTTTTCATGGTGACACTTTTCATTTTTGACATTTAGCATTGTGACATTTGTCATTTGACATCTTTGACGTTTGCCATCTTGAAATTTGTCAGTTTTGACATTTAGCATTGTGACATTTGTCACCTGACATCTTTGACATTTGCCATCTGGAAATTTGTTATTTTTGACATTTTTCATGGTGACACTTTTCATTTTTGACATTTAGCATTGTGACACTTTTCATTTTTGACATTTAGCATTGTGACACTTTCCATTTTTGACATTTAGCATTGTGACATTTGTCATTTGACATCTTTGATATTTGCCATCTTGAAATTTGTCATTTTTGATATTTTTCATGGTGACACTTTTCATTTTTGACATTAAGCATTGTGACATTTGTCATTTGACATCTATGACATTTGCCATCTTAAAATTTGTCATTTTTGACATTTTTCATGGTGACACTTTTCATTTTTGACATTTAGCATTGTGACATTTGTCATTTGACATCTTTGACATTTGCCATCTTGAAATTTGTCATTTTTGACATTTTTCATGGTGACACTTTTCATTTTTGACATTTAGCATTGTGACATTTGTCATTTGACATCTTTGGCATTTGCCATCTTGAAATTTGTCATTTTTGACATTTTTCATGGTGACACTTTTCATTTTTGACATTTAGCATTGTGACATTTGTCATTTGACATCTTAAACATTTGCCATCTTGAAATTTGTCATTTTTGACACTTTTCATGGTGACACTTTTCATTTTTGACATTTAGCATTGTGACATTTGTCATTTGACATCTTTGACATTTGCCATTTTGAAATTTGTCATTTTTGACATTTTTCATGGTGACACTTTTCATTTTTGACATTTAGCATTGTGACATTAGTCAGTTTTGACATTTGCCATCTTGAAATTTGTAATTTTTGACATTTTTCATGGTGACACTTTTCATTTTTGACATTTAGCATTGTGACATTTGTCATTTGACATCTTTGACATTTGCCATCTTGAAATTTGTCATTTTTGACATTTTTCATGGTGACACTTTGCATTTTTGACATTTAGCATTGTGACATTTGTCATTTGACATCTTTGACATTTGCCATCTTGAAATTTGTCATTTTTGACATTTTTCATGGTGACACTTTTTATTTTTGACATTTAGCATTGTGACATTTGTCATTTGACATCTTAGACATTTGCCATCTTAAAATTTGTCATTTTTGACACTTTTCATTTTTGACATTTAGCATTGTGACATTTGTCATTTGACATCTTTGACATTTGCCATCTTGAAATTTGTCATTTTTGACATTTTTCATGGTGACACTTTTCATTTTTGACATTTAGCATTGTGACATTTGTCATTTGACATCTTAGACATTTGCCATCTTGAAATTTGTCATTTTTGACATTTTTCATAGTGATTTTTATCATTTTTGACATTTAGCATTGTGACATTTGTCAGTTTTGATATTTGCCATCTTGAAATTTGTCATTTTTGACATTTTTCATGGTGACACTTTTCATTTTTGACATTTAGCATTGTGACATTTGTCATTTGACATCTTTGACATTTGCCATCTTGAAATTTGTCATTTTTGTTATTTAGCATTGTGACATTTGTCATTTGACATCTTTGACATTTGCTATCTTGAAATTTGTCATTTTTGACATTTAGCATTGTGACACTTTTCATTTTTGACATTTAGCATTGTGACACTTTCCATTTTTGACATTTAGCATTGTGACATTTGTCATTTGACATCTTTGATATTTGCCATCTTGAAATTTGTCATTTTTGACATTTTTCATGGTGACACTTTTCATTTTTGACATTTAGCATTGTGACATTTGTCATTTGACATCTTTGACATTTGCCATCTTGAAATTTGTCATTTTTGACATTTTTCATGGTGACACTTTTCATTTTTCACATTTAGCATTGTGACATTTGTCATTTGACATCTTTGACATTTGCCATCTTGAAATTTGTCATTTTTGACATTTTTCATGGTGACACTTTTCATTTTTGACATTTAGCATTGTGACATTTGTCATTTGACATCTTTGACATTTGCCATCTTGAAATTTGTCATTTTTGACATTTTTCATGGTGACACTTTTCATTTTTGACATTTAGCATTGTGACATTTGTCATTTGACATCTTAGACATTTGCCATCTTGAAATTTGTCATTTTTGACATTTTTCATGGTGACACTTTTCATTTTTGACATTTAGCATTGTGACATTAGTCAGTTTTGACATTCGCCATCTTGAAATTTGTCATTTTTGACATTTTTCATGGTGACACTTTTCATTTTTGACATTTAGCATTGTGACATTTGTCATTTGACATCTTTGACATTTGCCATCTTGAAATTTGTCATTTTTGTTATTTAGCATTGTGACATTTGTCATTTGACATCTTTGACATTTGCTATCTTGAAATTTGTCATTTTTGACATTTAGCATTGTGACACTTTTCATTTTTGACATTTAGCATTGTGACACTTTCCATTTTTGACATTTAGCATTGTGACATTTGTCATTTGACATCTTTGATATTTGCCATCTTGAAATTTGTCATTTTTGACATTTTTCATGGTGACACTTTTCATTTTTGACATTTAGCATTGTGACATATGTCATTTGACATCTTTGACATTTGCCATTTTGAAATTTGTCATTTTTGACATTTTTCATGGTGACACTTTTCATTTTTGACATTTAGCATTGTGACATTTGTCATTTGACATCTTTGACATTTGCCATTTTGAAATTTGTCATTTTTGACATTTTTCATGGTGACACTTTTCATTTTTGACATTTAGCATTGTGACATTAGTCAGTTTTGACATTCGCCATCTTGAAATTTGTCATTTTTGACATTTTTCATGGTGACACTTTTCATTTTTGACATTTAGCATTGTGACATTTGTCATTTGACATCTTTGACATTTGCCATCTTGAAATTTGTCATTTTTGTTATTTAGCATTGTGACATTTGTCATTTGACATCTTTGACATTTGCTATCTTGAAATTTGTCATTTTTGACATTTAGCATTGTGACACTTTTCATTTTTGACATTTAGCATTGTGACACTTTCCATTTTTGACATTTAGCATTGTGACATTTGTCATTTGACATCTTTGATATTTGCCATCTTGAAATTTGTCATTTTTGACATTTTTCATGGTGACACTTTTCATTTTTGACATTTAGCATTGTGACATTTGTCATTTGACATCTTTGACATTTGCCATCTTGAAATTTGTCATTTTTGACATTTTTCATGGTGACACTTTTCATTTTTCACATTTAGCATTGTGACATTTGTCATTTGACATCTTTGACATTTGCCATCTTGAAATTTGTCATTTTTGACATTTTTCATGGTGACACTTTTCATTTTTGACATTTAGCATTGTGACATTTGTCATTTGACATCTTTGACATTTGCCATCTTGAAATTTGTCATTTTTGACATTTTTCATGGTGACACTTTTCATTTTTGACATTTAGCATTGTGACATTTGTCATTTGACATCTTAGACATTTGCCATCTTGAAATTTGTCATTTTTGACACTTTTCATGGTGACACTTTTCATTTTTGACATTTAGCATTGTGACATATGTCATTTGACATCTTTGACATTTGCCATTTTGAAATTTGTCATTTTTGACATTTTTCATGGTGACACTTTTCATTTTTGACATTTAGCATTGTGACATTTGTCATTTGACATCTTTGACATTTGCCATTTTGAAATTTGTCATTTTTGACATTTTTCATGGTGACACTTTTCATTTTTGACATTTAGCATTGTGACATTAGTCAGTTTTGACATTCGCCATCTTGAAATTTGTCATTTTTGACATTTTTCATGGTGACACTTTTCATTTTTGACATTTAGCATTGTGACATTTGTCATTTGACATCTTTGACATTTGCCATCTTGAAATTTGTCATTTTTGACATTTTTCATGGTGACACTTTTCATTTTTGACATTTAGCATTGTGACATTTGTCATTTGACATCTTAGACATTTGCCATCTTAAAATTTGTCATTTTTGACACTTTTCATTTTTGACATTTAGCATTGTGACATTTGTCATTTGACATCTTTGACATTTGCCATCTTGAAATGTGTTATTTTTGACATTTTTCATGGTGACATTTTTCATGGTGACACTTTTCATTTTTGACATTTAGCATTGTGACATTTGTCATTTGACATCTTAGACATTTGCCATCTTGAAATTTGTCATTTTTAACATTTTTCATGGTGACTCTTATCATTTTTGACATTTAGCATTGTGACATTTGACATCTTTGACATTTGCCATCTTGAAATTTGTCATTTTTGACATTTTTCATGGTGACACTTTTCATTTTTGACATTTAGCATTGTGACATTTGTCAGTTGACATCTTTGACATTTGTCATCTTGAAATTTGTCATTTTTGACATTTTTCATGGTGACACTTTTCATTTTTGACATTTAGCATTGTGACATTTGTCATTTGACATCTTTGACATTTGCCATCTTGAAATTTGTCATTTTTGACATTTTTCATGGTGACACTTTTTATTTTTGACATTTAGCATTGTGACATTTGTCATTTGACATCTTAGACATTTGCCATCTTAAAATTTGTCATTTTTGACACTTTTCATTTTTGACATTTAGCATTGTGACATTTGTCATTTGACATCTTTGACATTTGTCATCTTGAAATTTGTCATTTTTGACATTTTTCATGGTGACACTTTTCATTTTTGACATTTAGCATTGTGACATTTGTCATTTGACATCTTTGACATTTGCCATCTTGAAATTTGTCATTTTTGACATTTTTCATGGTGACACTTTTTATTTTTGACATTTAGCATTGTGACATTTGTCATTTGACATCTTAGACATTTGCCATCTTAAAATTTGTCATTTTTGACACTTTTCATTTTTGACATTTAGCATTGTGACATTTGTCATTTGACATCTTTGACATTTGCCATCTTGAAATTTGTCATTTTTGACATTTTTCATAATGACACTTTTCATTTTTGACATTTAGCATTGTGACATTTGTCATTTGACATCTTAGACATTTGCCATCTTGAAATTTGTCATTTTTGACATTTTTCATGGTGATTTTTATCATTTTTGACATTTAGCATTGTGACATTTGTCAGTTTTGATATTTGCCATCTTGAAATTTGACATTTTTGACATTTTTCATGGTAACACTTTTCATTTTTGACATTTAGCATTGTGACATTTGTCATTTGACATCTTTGACATTTGCCATCTTGAAATTTGTCATTTTTGTTATTTAGCATTGTGACATTTGTCATTTGACATCTTTGACATTTGCTATCTTGAAATTTGTCATTTTTGACATTTAGCATTGTGACACTTTTCATTTTTGACATTTAGCATTGTGACACTTTCCATTTTTGACATTTAGCATTGTGACATTTGTCATTTGACATCTTTGATATTTGCCATCTTGAAATTTGTCATTTTTGACATTTTTCATGGTGACACTTTTCATTTTTGACATTTAGCATTGTGACATTTGTCATTTGACATCTTTGACATTTGCCATCTTGAAATTTGTCATTTTTGACATTTTTCATGGTGACACTTTTCATTTTTGACATTTAGCATTGTGACATTTATCATTTGACATCTTTGACATTTGCCATCTTGAAATTTGTCATTTTTGACATTTTTCATGGTGACACTTTTCATTTTTGACATTTAGCATTGTGACATTTGTCATTTGACATCTTTGACATTTGCCATCTTGAAATTTGTCATTTTTGACATTTTTCATGGTGACACTTTTCATTTTTGACATTTAGCATTGTGACATTTGTCATTTGACATCTTTGACATTTGCCATTTTGAAATTTGTCATTTTTGACATTTTTCATGGTGACACTTTTCATTTTTCACATTTAGCATTGTGACATTTGTCATTTGACATCTTTGACATTTGCCATCTTGAAATTTGTCATTTTTGACACTTTTCATGGTGACACTTTTCATTTTTGACATTTAGCATTGTGACATATGTCATTTGACATCTTTGACATTTGCCATTTTGAAATTTGTCATTTTTGACATTTTTCATGGTGACACTTTTCATTTTTGACATTTAGCATTGTGACATTTGTCATTTGACATCTTTGACATTTGCCATTTTGAAATTTGTCATTTTTGACATTTTTCATGGTGACACTTTTCATTTTTGACATTTAGCATTGTGACATTAGTCAGTTTTGACATTCGCCATCTTGAAATTTGTCATTTTTGACATTTTTCATGGTGACACTTTTCATTTTTGACATTTAGCATTGTGACATTTGTCATTTGACATCTTTGACATTTGCCATCTTGAAATTTGTCATTTTTGTTATTTAGCATTGTGACACTTTTCATTTTTGACATTTAGCATTGTGACACTTTCCATTTTTGACATTTAGCATTGTGACATTTGTCATTTGACATCTTTGATATTTGCCATCTTGAAATTTGTCATTTTTGACATTTTTCATGGTGACACTTTTCATTTTTGACATTTAGCATTGTGACATTTGTCATTTGACATCTTTGACATTTGCCATCTTGAAATTTGTCATTTTTGACATTTTTCATGGTGACACTTTTCATTTTTCACATTTAGCATTGTGACATTTGTCATTTGACATCTTTGACATTTGCCATCTTGAAATTTGTCATTTTTGACATTTTTCATGGTGACACTTTTCATTTTTGACATTTAGCATTGTGACATTTGTCATTTGACATCTTTGACATTTGCCATCTTGAAATTTGTCATTTTTGACATTTTTCATGGTGACACTTTTCATTTTTGACATTTAGCATTGTGACATTTGTCATTTGACATCTTTGACATTTGCCATCTTGAAATTTGTCATTTTTGACATTTTTCATGGTGACACTTTTTATTTTTGACATTTAGCATTGTGACATTTGTCATTTGACATCTTAGACATTTGCCATCTTAAAATTTGTCATTTTTGACACTTTTCATTTTTGACATTTAGCATTGTGTCATTTGTCATTTGACATCTTTGACATTTGCCATCTTGAAATTTGTCATTTTTGACATTTTTCATAATGACACTTTTCATTTTTGACATTTAGCATTGTGACATTTGTCATTTGACATCTTAGACATTTGCCATCTTGAAATTTGTCATTTTTGACATTTTTCATGGTGATTTTTATCATTTTTGACATTTAGCATTGTGACATTTGTCAGTTTTGATATTTGCCATCTTGAAATTTGACATTTTTGACATTTTTCATGGTAACACTTTTCATTTTTGACATTTAGCATTGTGACATTTGTCATTTGACATCTTTGACATTTGCCATCTTGAAATTTGTCATTTTTGTTATTTAGCATTGTGACATTTGTCATTTGACATCTTTGACATTTGCTATCTTGAAATTTGTCATTTTTGACATTTAGCATTGTGACACTTTTCATTTTTGACATTTAGCATTGTGACACTTTCCATTTTTGACATTTAGCATTGTGACATTTGTCATTTGACATCTTTGATATTTGCCATCTTGAAATTTGTCATTTTTGACATTTTTCATGGTGACACTTTTCATTTTTGACATTTAGCATTGTGACATTTGTCATTTGACATCTTTGACATTTGCCATCTTGAAATTTGTCATTTTTGACATTTTTCATGGTGACACTTTTCATTTTTGACATTTAGCATTGTGACATTTATCATTTGACATCTTTGACATTTGCCATCTTGAAATTTGTCATTTTTGACATTTTTCATGGTGACACTTTTCATTTTTGACATTTAGCATTGTGACATTTGTCATTTGACATCTTTGACATTTGCCATCTTGAAATTTGTCATTTTTGACATTTTTCATGGTGACACTTTTCATTTTTGACATTTAGCATTGTGACATTTGTCATTTGACATCTTTGACATTTGCCATTTTGAAATTTGTCATTTTTGACATTTTTCATGGTGACACTTTTCATTTTTGACATTTAGCATTGTGACATTAGTCAGTTTTGACATTCGCCATCTTGAAATTTGTCATTTTTGACATTTTTCATGGTGACACTTTTCATTTTTGACATTTAGCATTGTGACATTTGTCATTTGACATCTTAGACATTTGCCATCTTGAAATTTGTCATTTTTGACACTTTTCATGGTGACACTTTTCATTTTTGACATTTAGCATTGTGACATATGTCATTTGACATCTTTGACATTTGCCATTTTGAAATTTGTCATTTTTGACATTTTTCATGGTGACACTTTTCATTTTTGACATTTAGCATTGTGACATTTGTCATTTGACATCTTTGACATTTGCCATTTTGAAATTTGTCATTTTTGACATTTTTCATGGTGACACTTTTCATTTTTGACATTTAGCATTGTGACATTAGTCAGTTTTGACATTCGCCATCTTGAAATTTGTCATTTTTGACATTTTTCATGGTGACACTTTTCATTTTTGACATTTAGCATTGTGACATTTGTCATTTGACATCTTTGACATTTGCCATCTTGAAATTTGTCATTTTTGTTATTTAGCATTGTGACATTTGTCATTTGACATCTTTGACATTTGCTATCTTGAAATTTGTCATTTTTGACATTTAGCATTGTGACACTTTTCATTTTTGACATTTAGCATTGTGACACTTTCCATTTTTGACATTTAGCATTGTGACATTTGTCATTTGACATCTTTGATATTTGCCATCTTGAAATTTGTCATTTTTGACATTTTTCATGGTGACACTTTTCATTTTTGACATTTAGCATTGTGACATTTGTCATTTGACATCTTTGACATTTGCCATCTTGAAATTTGTCATTTTTGACATTTTTCATGGTGACACTTTTCATTTTTCACATTTAGCATTGTGACATTTGTCATTTGACATCTTTGACATTTGCCATCTTGAAATTTGTCATTTTTGACATTTTTCATGGTGACACTTTTCATTTTTGACATTTAGCATTGTGACATTTGTCATTTGACATCTTTGACATTTGCCATCTTGAAATTTGTCATTTTTGACATTTTTCATGGTGACACTTTTCATTTTTGACATTTAGCATTGTGACATTTGTCATTTGACATCTTAGACATTTGCCATCTTGAAATTTGTCATTTTTGACACTTTTCATGGTGACACTTTTCATTTTTGACATTTAGCATTGTGACATATGTCATTTGACATCTTTGACATTTGCCATTTTGAAATTTGTCATTTTTGACATTTTTCATGGTGACACTTTTCATTTTTGACATTTAGCATTGTGACATTTGTCATTTGACATCTTTGACATTTGCCATTTTGAAATTTGTCATTTTTGACATTTTTCATGGTGACACTTTTCATTTTTGACATTTAGCATTGTGACATTAGTCAGTTTTGACATTCGCCATCTTGAAATTTGTCATTTTTGACATTTTTCATGGTGACACTTTTCATTTTTGACATTTAGCATTGTGACATTTGTCATTTGACATCTTTGACATTTGCCATCTTGAAATTTGTCATTTTTGACATTTTTCATGGTGACACTTTTCATTTTTGACATTTAGCATTGTGACATTTGTCATTTGACATCTTAGACATTTGCCATCTTAAAATTTGTCATTTTTGACACTTTTCATTTTTGACATTTAGCATTGTGACATTTGTCATTTGACATCTTTGACATTTGCCATCTTGAAATGTGTTATTTTTGACATTTTTCATGGTGACATTTTTCATGGTGACACTTTTCATTTTTGACATTTAGCATTGTGACATTTGTCATTTGACATCTTAGACATTTGCCATCTTGAAATTTGTCATTTTTAACATTTTTCATGGTGACTCTTATCATTTTTGACATTTAGCATTGTGACATTTGACATCTTTGACATTTGCCATCTTGAAATTTGTCATTTTTGACATTTTTCATGGTGACACTTTTCATTTTTGACATTTAGCATTGTGACATTTGTCAGTTGACATCTTTGACATTTGTCATCTTGAAATTTGTCATTTTTGACATTTTTCATGGTGACACTTTTCATTTTTGACATTTAGCATTGTGACATTTGTCATTTGACATCTTTGACATTTGCCATCTTGAAATTTGTCATTTTTGACATTTTTCATGGTGACACTTTTTATTTTTGACATTTAGCATTGTGACATTTGTCATTTGACATCTTAGACATTTGCCATCTTAAAATTTGTCATTTTTGACACTTTTCATTTTTGACATTTAGCATTGTGACATTTGTCATTTGACATCTTTGACATTTGTCATCTTGAAATTTGTCATTTTTGACATTTTTCATGGTGACACTTTTCATTTTTGACATTTAGCATTGTGACATTTGTCATTTGACATCTTTGACATTTGCCATCTTGAAATTTGTCATTTTTGACATTTTTCATGGTGACACTTTTTATTTTTGACATTTAGCATTGTGACATTTGTCATTTGACATCTTAGACATTTGCCATCTTAAAATTTGTCATTTTTGACACTTTTCATTTTTGACATTTAGCATTGTGACATTTGTCATTTGACATCTTTGACATTTGCCATCTTGAAATTTGTCATTTTTGACATTTTTCATAATGACACTTTTCATTTTTGACATTTAGCATTGTGACATTTGTCATTTGACATCTTAGACATTTGCCATCTTGAAATTTGTCATTTTTGACATTTTTCATGGTGATTTTTATCATTTTTGACATTTAGCATTGTGACATTTGTCAGTTTTGATATTTGCCATCTTGAAATTTGACATTTTTGACATTTTTCATGGTAACACTTTTCATTTTTGACATTTAGCATTGTGACATTTGTCATTTGACATCTTTGACATTTGCCATCTTGAAATTTGTCATTTTTGTTATTTAGCATTGTGACATTTGTCATTTGACATCTTTGACATTTGCTATCTTGAAATTTGTCATTTTTGACATTTAGCATTGTGACACTTTTCATTTTTGACATTTAGCATTGTGACACTTTCCATTTTTGACATTTAGCATTGTGACATTTGTCATTTGACATCTTTGATATTTGCCATCTTGAAATTTGTCATTTTTGACATTTTTCATGGTGACACTTTTCATTTTTGACATTTAGCATTGTGACATTTGTCATTTGACATCTTTGACATTTGCCATCTTGAAATTTGTCATTTTTGACATTTTTCATGGTGACACTTTTCATTTTTGACATTTAGCATTGTGACATTTATCATTTGACATCTTTGACATTTGCCATCTTGAAATTTGTCATTTTTGACATTTTTCATGGTGACACTTTTCATTTTTGACATTTAGCATTGTGACATTTGTCATTTGACATCTTTGACATTTGCCATCTTGAAATTTGTCATTTTTGACATTTTTCATGGTGACACTTTTCATTTTTGACATTTAGCATTGTGACATTTGTCATTTGACATCTTTGACATTTGCCATTTTGAAATTTGTCATTTTTGACATTTTTCATGGTGACACTTTTCATTTTTGACATTTAGCATTGTGACATTAGTCAGTTTTGACATTCGCCATCTTGAAATTTGTCATTTTTGACATTTTTCATGGTGACACTTTTCATTTTTGACATTTAGCATTGTGACATTTGTCATTTGACATCTTAGACATTTGCCATCTTGAAATTTGTCATTTTTGACACTTTTCATGGTGACACTTTTCATTTTTGACATTTAGCATTGTGACATATGTCATTTGACATCTTTGACATTTGCCATTTTGAAATTTGTCATTTTTGACATTTTTCATGGTGACACTTTTCATTTTTGACATTTAGCATTGTGACATTTGTCATTTGACATCTTTGACATTTGCCATTTTGAAATTTGTCATTTTTGACATTTTTCATGGTGACACTTTTCATTTTTGACATTTAGCATTGTGACATTGGTCAGTTTTGACATTCGCCATCTTGAAATTTGTCATTTTTGACATTTTTCATGGTGACACTTTTCATTTTTGACATTTAGCATTGTGACATTTGTCATTTGACATCTTTGACATTTGCCATCTTGAAATTTGTCATTTTTGTTATTTAGCATTGTGACATTTGTCATTTGACATCTTTGACATTTGCTATCTTGAAATTTGTCATTTTTGACATTTAGCATTGTGACACTTTTCATTTTTGACATTTAGCATTGTGACACTTTCCATTTTTGACATTTAGCATTGTGACATTTGTCATTTGACATCTTTGATATTTGCCATCTTGAAATTTGTCATTTTTGACATTTTTCATGGTGACACTTTTCATTTTTGACATTTAGCATTGTGACATTTGTCATTTGACATCTTTGACATTTGCCATCTTGAAATTTGTCATTTTTGACATTTTTCATGGTGACACTTTTCATTTTTCACATTTAGCATTGTGACATTTGTCATTTGACATCTTTGACATTTGCCATCTTGAAATTTGTCATTTTTGACATTTTTCATGGTGACACTTTTCATTTTTGACATTTAGCATTGTGACATTTGTCATTTGACATCTTTGACATTTGCCATCTTGAAATTTGTCATTTTTGACATTTTTCATGGTGACACTTTTCATTTTTGACATTTAGCATTGTGACATTTGTCATTTGACATCTTAGACATTTGCCATCTTGAAATTTGTCATTTTTGACACTTTTCATGGTGACACTTTTCATTTTTGACATTTAGCATTGTGACATATGTCATTTGACATCTTTGACATTTGCCATTTTGAAATTTGTCATTTTTGACATTTTTCATGGTGACACTTTTCATTTTTGACATTTAGCATTGTGACATTTGTCATTTGACATCTTTGACATTTGCCATTTTGAAATTTGTCATTTTTGACATTTTTCATGGTGACACTTTTCATTTTTGACATTTAGCATTGTGACATTAGTCAGTTTTGACATTCGCCATCTTGAAATTTGTCATTTTTGACATTTTTCATGGTGACACTTTTCATTTTTGACATTTAGCATTGTGACATTTGTCATTTGACATCTTTGACATTTGCCATCTTGAAATTTGTCATTTTTGACATTTTTCATGGTGACACTTTTCATTTTTGACATTTAGCATTGTGACATTTGTCATTTGACATCTTAGACATTTGCCATCTTAAAATTTGTCATTTTTGACACTTTTCATTTTTGACATTTAGCATTGTGACATTTGTCATTTGACATCTTTGACATTTGCCATCTTGAAATGTGTTATTTTTGACATTTTTCATGGTGACATTTTTCATGGTGACACTTTTCATTTTTGACATTTAGCATTGTGACATTTGTCATTTGACATCTTAGACATTTGCCATCTTGAAATTTGTCATTTTTAACATTTTTCATGGTGACTCTTATCATTTTTGACATTTAGCATTGTGACATTTGACATCTTTGACATTTGCCATCTTGAAATTTGTCATTTTTGACATTTTTCATGGTGACACTTTTCATTTTTGACATTTAGCATTGTGACATTTGTCAGTTGACATCTTTGACATTTGCCGTCTTGAAATTTGTCATTTTTGACATTTGTCATGGTGACACTTTTCATTTTTGACATTTAGCATTGTGACATTTGTCATTTGACATCTTAGACATTTGCCATCTTAAAATTTGTCATTTTTGACACTTTTCATTTTTGACATTTAGCATTGTGACATTTGTCATTTGACATCTTTGACATTTGCCATCTTGAAATTTGTCATTTTTGACATTTTTCATGGTGACACTTTTCATTTTTGACATTTAGCATTGTGACATTTGTCATTTGACATCTTAGACATTTGCCATCTTGAAATTTGCCCTTTTTTACATTTTTTATGGTGACTCTTATCATTTTTGACATTTAGCATTGTGACATTTGTCAGTTTTGATATTTGCCATCTTGAAATTTGTCATTTTTGACATTTTTCATGGTGACACTTTTCATTTTTGACATTTAGCATTGTTACATTTGTCATTTGACATCTTAGACATTTGCCATCTTAAAATTTGTCATTTTTGACACTTTTCATTTTTGACATTTAGCATTGTGACATTTGTCATTTGACATCTTTGACATTTGTCATCTTGAAATTTGTCATTTTTGACATTTTTCATGGTGACACTTTTCATTTTTGACATTTAGCATTGTGACATTTGTCATTTGACATCTTTGACATTTGCCATCTTGAAATTTGTCATTTTTGACATTTTTCATGGTGACACTTTTTATTTTTGACATTTAGCATTGTGACATTTGTCATTTGACATCTTAGACATTTGCCATCTTAAAATTTGTCATTTTTGACACTTTTCATTTTTGACATTTAGCATTGTGACATTTGTCATTTGACATCTTTGACATTTGCCATCTTGAAATTTGTCATTTTTGACATTTTTCATAATGACACTTTTCATTTTTGACATTTAGCATTGTGACATTTGTCATTTGACATCTTAGACATTTGCCATCTTGAAATTTGTCATTTTTGACATTTTTCATGGTGATTTTTATCATTTTTGACATTTAGCATTGTGACATTTGTCAGTTTTGATATTTGCCATCTTGAAATTTGACATTTTTGACATTTTTCATGGTAACACTTTTCATTTTTGACATTTAGCATTGTGACATTTGTCATTTGACATCTTTGACATTTGCCATCTTGAAATTTGTCATTTTTGTTATTTAGCATTGTGACATTTGTCATTTGACATCTTTGACATTTGCTATCTTGAAATTTGTCATTTTTGACATTTAGCATTGTGACACTTTTCATTTTTGACATTTAGCATTGTGACACTTTCCATTTTTGACATTTAGCATTGTGACATTTGTCATTTGACATCTTTGATATTTGCCATCTTGAAATTTGTCATTTTTGACATTTTTCATGGTGACACTTTTCATTTTTGACATTTAGCATTGTGACATTTGTCATTTGACATCTTTGACATTTGCCATCTTGAAATTTGTCATTTTTGACATTTTTCATGGTGACACTTTTCATTTTTGACATTTAGCATTGTGACATTTATCATTTGACATCTTTGACATTTGCCATCTTGAAATTTGTCATTTTTGACATTTTTCATGGTGACACTTTTCATTTTTGACATTTAGCATTGTGACATTTGTCATTTGACATCTTTGACATTCGCCATCTTGAAATTTGTCATTTTTGACATTTTTCATGGTGACACTTTTCATTTTTGACATTTAGCATTGTAACATTTGTCATTTGACATCTTAGACATTTGCCATCTTGAAATTTGTCATTTTTGACACTTTTCATGGTGACACTTTTCATTTTTGACATTTAGCATTGTGACATTTGTCATTTGACATCTTTGACATTTGCCATTTTGAAATTTGTCATTTTTGACATTTTTCATGGTGACACTTTTCATTTTTGACATTTAGCATTGTGACATTAGTCAGTTTTGACATTTGCCATCTTGAAATTTGTCATTTTTGACATTTTTCATGGTGACACTTTTCATTTTTGACATTTAGCATTGTGACATTTGTCATTTGACATCTTTGACATTTGCCATCTTGAAATTTGTCATTTTTGACATTTTTCATGGTGACACTTTTCATTTTTGACATTTAGCATTGTGACATTTGTCATTTGACATCTTTGACATTTGCCATCTTGAAATTTGTCATTTTTGACATTTTTCATGGTGACACTTTTCATTTTTGACATTTAGCATTGTGACATTTGTCATTTGACATCTTAGACATTTGCCATCTTAAAATTTGTCATTTTTGACACTTTTCATTTTTGACATTTAGCATTGTGACATTTGTCATTTGACATCTTTGACATTTGCCATCTTGAAATTTGTCATTTTTGACATTTTTCATGGTGACACTTTTCATTTTTGACATTTAGCATTGTGACATTTGTCATTTGACATCTTAGACATTTGCCATCTTGAAATTTGCCCTTTTTTACATTTTTTATGGTGACTCTTATCATTTTTGACATTTAGCATTGTGACATTTGTCAGTTTTGATATTTGCCATCTTGAAATTTGTCATTTTTGACATTTTTCATGGTGACACTTTTCATTTTTGACATTTAGCATTGTGACATTTGTCATTTGACATCTTAGACATTTGCCATCTTAAAATTTGTCATTTTTGACACTTTTCATTTTTGACATTTAGCATTGTGACATTTGTCATTTGACATCTTTGACATTTGTCATCTTGAAATTTGTCATTTTTGACATTTTTCATGGTGACACTTTTCATTTTTGACATTTAGCATTGTGACATTTGTCATTTGACATCTTAGACATTTGCCATCTTGAAATTTGCCCTTTTTTACATTTTTTATGGTGACTCTTATCATTTTTGACATTTAGCATTGTGACATTTGTCAGTTTTGATATTTGCCATCTTGAAATTTGTCATTTTTGACATTTTTCATGGTGACACTTTTCATTTTTGACATTTAGCATTGTGACATTTGTCATTTGACATCTTAGACATTTGCCATCTTAAAATTTGTCATTTTTGACACTTTTCATTTTTGACATTTAGCATTGTGACATTTGTCATTTGACATCTTTGACATTTGCCATCTTGAAATTTGTCATTTTTGACATTTTTCATAATGACACTTTTCATTTTTGACATTTAGCATTGTGACATTTGTCATTTGACATCTTAGACATTTGCCATCTTGAAATTTGTCATTTTTGACATTTTTCATGGTGATTTTTATCATTTTTGACATTTAGCATTGTGACATTTGTCAGTTTTGATATTTGCCATCTTGAAATTTGACATTTTTGACATTTTTCATGGTAACACTTTTCATTTTTGACATTTAGCATTGTGACATTTGTCATTTGACATCTTTGACATTTGCCATCTTGAAATTTGTCATTTTTGTTATTTAGCATTGTGACATTTGTCATTTGACATCTTTGACATTTGCTATCTTGAAATTTGTCATTTTTGACATTTAGCATTGTGACACTTTTCATTTTTGACATTTAGCATTGTGACACTTTCCATTTTTGACATTTAGCATTGTGACATTTGTCATTTGACATCTTTGATATTTGCCATCTTGAAATTTGTCATTTTTGACATTTTTCATGGTGACACTTTTCATTTTTGACATTTAGCATTGTGACATTTGTCATTTGACATCTTTGACATTTGCCATCTTGAAATTTGTCATTTTTGACATTTTTCATGGTGACACTTTTCATTTTTGACATTTAGCATTGTGACATTTATCATTTGACATCTTTGACATTTGCCATCTTGAAATTTGTCATTTTTGACATTTTTCATGGTGACACTTTTCATTTTTGACATTTAGCATTGTGACATTTGTCATTTGACATCTTTGACATTCGCCATCTTGAAATTTGTCATTTTTGACATTTTTCATGGTGACACTTTTCATTTTTGACATTTAGCATTGTAACATTTGTCATTTGACATCTTAGACATTTGCCATCTTGAAATTTGTCATTTTTGACACTTTTCATGGTGACACTTTTCATTTTTGACATTTAGCATTGTGACATTTGTCATTTGACATCTTTGACATTTGCCATTTTGAAATTTGTCATTTTTGACATTTTTCATGGTGACACTTTTCATTTTTGACATTTAGCATTGTGACATTAGTCAGTTTTGACATTTGCCATCTTGAAATTTGTCATTTTTGACATTTTTCATGGTGACACTTTTCATTTTTGACATTTAGCATTGTGACATTTGTCATTTGACATCTTTGACATTTGCCATCTTGAAATTTGTCATTTTTGACATTTTTCATGGTGACACTTTTCATTTTTGACATTTAGCATTGTGACATTTGTCATTTGACATCTTTGACATTTGCCATCTTGAAATTTGTCATTTTTGACATTTTTCATGGTGACACTTTTCATTTTTGACATTTAGCATTGTGACATTTGTCATTTGACATCTTAGACATTTGCCATCTTAAAATTTGTCATTTTTGACACTTTTCATTTTTGACATTTAGCATTGTGACATTTGTCATTTGACATCTTTGACATTTGCCATCTTGAAATTTGTCATTTTTGACATTTTTCATGGTGACACTTTTCATTTTTGACATTTAGCATTGTGACATTTGTCATTTGACATCTTAGACATTTGCCATCTTGAAATTTGCCCTTTTTTACATTTTTTATGGTGACTCTTATCATTTTTGACATTTAGCATTGTGACATTTGTCAGTTTTGATATTTGCCATCTTGAAATTTGTCATTTTTGACATTTTTCATGGTGACACTTTTCATTTTTGACATTTAGCATTGTGACATTTGTCATTTGACATCTTAGACATTTGCCATCTTAAAATTTGTCATTTTTGACACTTTTCATTTTTGACATTTAGCATTGTGACATTTGTCATTTGACATCTTTGACATTTGTCATCTTGAAATTTGTCATTTTTGACATTTTTCATGGTGACACTTTTCATTTTTGACATTTAGCATTGTGACATTTGTCATTTGACATCTTTGACATTTGCCATATTGAAATTTGTCATTTTTGACATTTTTTATGGTGACACTTTTCATTTTTGACATTTAGCATTGTGACATTTGTCAGTTTTGACATTTGCCATCTTGAAATTTGTCATTTTTGACATTTTTTATGGTGACACTTTTCATTTTTGACATTTAGCATTGTGACATTTGTCATTTGACATCTTTGACATTTGCAATTTTGAAATTTGTCATTTTTGACATTTAGCATTGTGACATTTGTCATTTGACATCTTTGACATTTGCCATCTTGAAATTTGTCATTTTTGACATTTTTCATGGTGACACTTTTCATTTTTGACACTTAGCATTGTGACATTTGTCATTTGACATCTTTGACATTTGCCATATTGAAATTTGTCCTTTTTGACATTTAGCATTGTGACATTTGTCATTTGACATCTTTGACATTTGCCATCTTGAAATTTGTCATTTTTGACATTTAGCATTGTGACATTTGTCATTTGACATCTTTGGCATTTGCCATCTTGAAATTTGTCATTTTTGACATTTTTCATGGTGACACTTTTCATTTTTGACATTTAGCATTGTGACATTTGTCATTTGACATCTTAGACATTTGCCATCTTGAAATTTGTCATTTTTGACATTTTTCATGGTGACTCTTATCATTTTTGACATTTAGCATTGTGACATTTGTCAGTTTTGATATTTGCCATCTTGAAATTTACTATTTTTGACATTTTTCATGGTGACACTTTTCATTTTTGACATTTAGCATTGTGACATTTGTCATTTGACATCTTTGACATTTGCCATCTTAAAATTTGTCATTTTTGACATTTTTTATGGTGACACTTTTCATTTTTGACATTTAGCATTGTGACATTTGTCATTTGACATCTTTGACATTTGCCATCTTGAAATTTGTCATTTTTGACATTTAGCATTGTGACATTTGTCATTTGACATCTTTGACATTTGCCATCTTGAAATTTGTTATTTTTGACATTTTTCATGGTGACACTTTTCATTTTTGACATTTAGCATTGTGACATTTGTCAGTTTTGACATTTGCCATCTTAAAATTTGTCATTTTTGACATTTTTCATGGTGACACTTTTCATTTTTGACATTTAGCATTGTGACATTTGTCATTTGACATCTTTGACATTTGCCATCTTGAAATTTGTCATTTTTGACATTTTTCATGGTGACACTTTTCATTTTTGACATTTAGCATTGTGACATTTGTCATTTGACATCTTTGACATTTGCCATCTTGAAATTTGACATTTTTGACATTTTTCATGGTGACACTTTTCATTTTTGACATTTAGCATTGTGATATTTGTCATTTGACATCTTGGACATTTGCCATCTTGAAATTTGTCATTTTTGACATTTTTCATGGTGACACTTATCATTTTTGACATTTAGCATTGTGACATTTGCCATCTTGAAATTTGTCATTTTTGACATTTTTCATGGTGACACTTTTCATTTTTGACATTTAGCATTGTGACATTTGTCATTTGACATCTTTGACATTTGCCATCTTAAAATTTGTCATTTTTGACATTTTTCATGGTGACACTTTTCATTTTTGACATTTAGCATTGTGACATTTGTCATTTGACATCTTAGACATTTGCCATCTTGAAATTTGCCCTTTTTTACATTTTTTATGGTGACTCTTATCATTTTTGACATTTAGCATTGTGACATTTGTCAGTTTTGATATTTGCCATCTTGAAATTTGTCATTTTTGACATTTTTCATGGTGACACTTTTCATTTTTGACATTTAGCATTGTGACATTTGTCATTTGACATCTTTGATATTTGCCATCTTGAAATTTGTTATTTTTGACATTTTTTATGGTGACACTTTTCATTTTTGACATTTAGCATTGTGACATTTGTCATTTGACATTTTTGACATTTGCTATCTTGAAATTTGTCATTTTTGACATTTTTCATGGTGACACTTTTCATTTTTACATTTAGCATTGTGACATTTGTCATTTGACATCTTTGACATTTGCCATCTTGAAATTTGTCATTTTTGACATTTTTCATGGTGACACTTTTCATTTTTGACATTTAGCATTGTGACATTTGTCATTTGACATCTTTGACATTTGCCATCTTGAAATTTGTTATTTTTGACATTTTTTATGGTGACATTTTCATTTTTGACATTTAGCATTGTGACATTTGTCATTTGACATCTTTGACATTTGCCATCTTGAAATTTGTCATTTTTGACATTTTTCATGGTGACACTTTTCATTTTTACATTTAGCATTGTGACATTTGTCATTTGACATCTTTGACATTTGCCATCTTGAAATTTGTCATTTTTGACATTTTTTATAGTGACACTTTTCATTTTTGACATTTAGCATTGTGACATTTGTCATTTGACATCTTAGACATTTGCCATCTTGAAATTTGTCATTTTTGACACTTTTCATTTTTGACATTTAGCATTGTGACATTTGTCATTTGACATCTTTGACATTTGCCATCTTGAAATTTGTCATTTTTGACATTTTTCATGATGACACTTTTCATTTTTGACTTTTAGCATTGTGACATTTGTCATTTGACATCTTTGACATTTGCCATCTTGAAATTTGTCATTTTTGACATTTTTCATGGTGACACTTTTCATTTTTGACATTTAGCATTGTGACATTTGTCATTTGACATCTTTGACATTTGCCATCTTGAAATTTGTCATTTTTGACATTTTTCATGGTGACACTTTTCATTTTTGACATTTAGCATTGTGACATTTGACATCTTTGACATTTGCCATCTTGAAATTTGTCATTTTTGACATTTAGCATTGTGACATTTGTCATTTGACATCTTTGACATTTGCCATCTTGAAATTTGTTATTTTTGACATTTTTCATGGTGACACTTTTCATTTTTGACATTTAGCATTGTGACAGTTGTCATTTGACATCTTTGACATTTGCCATCTTAAAATTTGTTATTTTTGACATTTAGCATTGTGACATTTGTCATTTGACATCTTTGACATTTGCCATCTTGAAATTTGTTATTTTTGACATTTTTCATGGTGACACTTATCATTTTTGACATTTAGCATTGCGACATTTGTCATTTGACATCTTTGACATTTGCCATCTTGAAATTTGTCATTTTTGACATTTTTCATGGTGACACTTTTCATTTGTGACATTTAGCATTGTGACATTTGTCATTTGACATCTTTGACGTTTGCCATCTTGAAATTTGTCAGTTTTGACATTTAGCATTGTGACATTTGTCACTTGACATCTTTGACATTTGCCATCTGGAAATTTGTTATTTTTGACATTTTTCATTGTGACACTTTTCATTTTTGACATTTAGCATTGTGACGTTTGTCAGTTTTGACATTTGCCATCTTGAAATTTGTCATTTTTGACATTTTTCATGGTGACACTTTTCATTTTTGACATTTAGCATTGTGACATTTGTCATTTGACATCTTTGACATTTGCCATCTTGAAATTTGTCATTTTTGACATTTAGCATTGTGACATTTGTTATTTGACATCTTTGACATTTGCCATTTTGAAATTTGTCATTTTTGACATTTAGCATTGTAACACTTTTCATTTTTGACATTTAGCATTGTGAAACTTTCCATTTTTGACATTTAGCATTGTGACATTTGTCATTTGACATCTTTGATATTTGCCATCTTGAAATTTGTCATTTTTGATATTTTTCATGGTGACACTTTTCATTTTTGACATTTAGCATTGTGACATTTGTCATTTGACATCTTTGACATTTGCCATCTTGAAATTTGTCATTTTTGACATTTTTCATGGTGACACTTTTCATTTTTGACATTTAGCATTGTGACGTTTGTCATTTGACATCTTTGACATTTGCCATCTTGAAATTTGTCATTTTTGACATTTTTCATGGTGACACTTTTCATTTTTGACATTTAGCATTGTGACATTTGTCATTTGACATCTTTGGCATTTGCCATCTTGAAATTTGTCATTTTTGACATTTTTCATGTTGACACTTATCATTTTTGACATTTAGCATTCTGACATTTGTCAGTTTTGACATTTGCCATCTTGAAATTTGTCATTTTTGACATTTTTCATGGTGACACTTTTCATTTTTGACATTTAGCATTGTGACATTTGTCATTTGACATCTTTGACATTTGCCATCTTGAAATTTGTCATTTTTGACATTTTTCATGGTGACACTTTTCATTTTTGACATTTAGCATTGTGACATTTGTCATTTGACATCTTTGACATTTGCCATCTTGAAATTTGTCATTTTTGACATTTTTCATGGTGACACTTTTCATTTTTGACATTTAGCATTGTGACATTTGTCATTTGACATCTTTGACATTTGCCATCTTGAAATTTGTTATTTTTGACATTTTTTATGGTGACACTTTTCATTTTTGACATTTAGCATTGTGACATTTGTCATTTGACATCTTTGACATTTGCCATCTTGAAATTTGTCATTTTTGACATTTTTCATGGTGACACTTTTCATTTTTACATTTAGCATTGTGACATTTGTCATTTGACATCTTTGACATTTGCCATCTTGAAATTTGTCATTTTTGACATTTTTCATGGTGACACTTTTCATTTTTGACATTTAGCATTGTGACATTTGTCATTTGACATCTTTGACATTTGCCATCTTGAAATTTGTTATTTTTGACATTTTTTATGGTGACACTTTTCATTTTTGACATTTAGCATTGTGACATTTGTCATTTGACATCTTTGACATTTGCCATCTTGAAATTTGTTATTTTTGACATTTTTTATGGTGACACTTTTCATTTTTTACATTTAGCATTCTGACATTTGTCATTTGACATCTTTGACATTTGCCATCTTGAAATTTGTCATTTTTGACATTTTTTATAAAGACACTTTTCATTTTTGACATTTAGCATTGTGACATTTGTCATTTGACATCTTAGACATTTGCCATCTTGAAATTTGTCATTTTTGACACTTTTCATTTTTGACATTTAGCATTGTGACATTTGTCATTTGACATCTTTGACATTTGCCATCTTGAAATTTGTTATTTTTGACATTTTTTATGGTGACACTTTTCATTTTTGACATTTAGCATTGTGACATTTGTCATTTGACATCTTTGACATTTGCCATCTTGAAATTTGTCATTTTTGACATTTTTCATGGTGACACTTTTCATTTTTACATTTAGCATTGTGATATTTGTCATTTGACATCTTTGACATTTGCCATCTTGAAATTTGTCATTTTTGACATTTTTCATGGTGACACTTTTCATTTTTGACATTTAGCATTGTGACATTTGTCATTTGACATCTTTGGCATTTGCCATCTTGAAATTTGTTATTTTTGACATTTTTTATGGTGACACTTTTCATTTTTTACATTTAGCATTGTGACATTTGTCATTTGACATCTTTGACATTTGCCATCTTGAAATTTGTCATTTTTGACATTTTTCATGGTGACACTTTTCATTTTTACATTTAGCATTCTGACATTTGTCATTTGACATCTTTGACATTTGCCATCTTGAAATTTGTCATTTTTGACATTTTTTATAGTGACACTTTTCATTTTTGACATTTAGCATTGTGACATTTGTCATTTGACATCTTAGACATTTGCCATCTTGAAATTTGTCATTTTTGACACTTTTCATTTTTGACATTTAGCATTGTGACATTTGTCATTTGACATCTTTGACATTTGCCCTCTTGAAATTTGTCATTTTTGACATTTTTCATGGTGACACTTTTCATTTTTGACATTTAGCATTGTGACATTTGTCATTTGACATCTTTGACATTTGCCATCTTGAAATTTGTCATTTTTGACATTTTTCATGGTGACACTTTTCATTTTTGACATTTAGCATTGTGACATTTGTCATTTGACATCTTTGACATTTGTCATCTTGAAATTTGTCATTTTTGACATTTTTCATGGTGACACTTTTCATTTTTGACATTTAGCATTGTGACATTTGACATCTTTGACATTTGCCATCTTGAAATTTGTCATTTTTGACATTTAGCATTGTGACATTTGTCATTTGACATCTTTGACATTTGCCATCTTGAAATTTGTTATTTTTGACATTTTTCATGGTGACACTTTTCATTTTTGACATTTAGCATTGTGACAGTTGTCATTTGACATCTTTGACATTTGCCATCTTAAAATTTGTTATTTTTGACATTTAGCATTGTGACATTTGTCATTTGACATCTTTGACATTTGCCATCTTGAAATTTGTTATTTTTGACATTTTTCATGGTGACACTTATCATTTTTGACATTTAGCATTGCGACATTTGTCATTTGACATCTTTGACATTTGCCATCTTGAAATTTGTCATTTTTGACATTTTTCATGGTGACACTTTTCATTTTTGACATTTAGCATTGTGACATTTGTCATTTGACATCTTTGACGTTTGCCATCTTGAAATTTGTCAGTTTTGACATTTAGCATTGTGACATTTGTCACTTGACATCTTTGACATTTGCCATCTGGAAATTTGTTATTTTTGACATTTTTCATGGTGACACTTTTCATTTTTGACATTTAGCATTGTGACATTTGTCATTTGACATCTTAGACATTTGCCATCTTGAAATTTGTCATTTTTGACATTTTTCATGGTGATTTTTATCATTTTTGACATTTAGCATTGTGACATTTGTCAGTTTTGATATTTGCCATCTTGAAATTTGTCATTTTTGACATTTTTCATGGTGACACTTTTCATTTTTGTCATTTAGCATTGTGACATTTGCCATTTGACATCTTTGACATTTGCCATCTTGAAATTTGTCATTTTTGTTATTTAGCATTGTGACATTTGTCATTTGACATCTTTGACATTTGCTATCTTGAAATTTGTCATTTTTGACATTTAGCATTGTGACACTTTTCATTTTTGACATTTAGCATTGTGACACTTTCCATTTTTGACATTTAGCATTGTGACATTTGTCATTTGACATCTTTGATATTTGCCATCTTGAAATTTGTCATTTTTGACATTTTTCATGGTGACACTTTTCATTTTTGACATTTAGCATTGTGACATTTGTCATTTGACATCTTTGACATTTGCCATCTTGAAATTTGTCATTTTTAACATTTTTCATGGTGACACTTTTCATTTTTCACATTTAGCATTGTGACATTTGTCATTTGACATCTTTGACATTTGCCATCTTGAAATTTGTCATTTTTGACATTTTTCATGGTGACACTTTTCATTTTTGACATTTAGCATTGTGACATTTGTCATTTGACATCTTTGACATTTGCCATCTTGAAATTTGTCATTTTTGACATTTTTCATGGTGACACTTTTCATTTTTGACATTTAGCATTGTGACATTTGTCATTTGACATCTTAGACATTTGCCATCTTGAAATTTGTCATTTTTGACACTTTTCATGGTGACACTTTTCATTTTTGACATTTAGCATTGTGACATTTGTCATTTGACATCTTTGACATTTGCCATTTTGAAATTTGTCATTTTTGACATTTTTCATGGTGACACTTTTCATTTTTGACATTTAGCATTGTGACATTAGTCAGTTTTGACATTTGCCATCTTGAAATTTGTCATTTTTGACATTTTTTATGGTGACACTTTTCATTTTTGACATTTAGCATTGTGACATTTGTCATTTGACATCTTTGACATTTGCTATCCTGAAATTTGTCATTTTTGACATTTTTCATGGTGACACTTTTCATTTTTGACATTTAGCATTGTGACATTTGTCATTTGACATCTTTGACAGTTGCCATCTTGAAATTTGTCATTTTTGACATTTTTCATGGTGACACTTTTCATTTTTGACATTTAGCATTGTGACATTTGTCATTTGACATCTTAGACATTTGCCATCTTAAAATTTGTCATTTTTGACACTTTTCATTTTTGACATTTAGCGTTGTGACATTTGTCATTTGACATCTTTGACATTTGCCATCTTGAAATGTGTTATTTTTGACATTTTTCATGGTGACATTTTTCATGGTGACACTTTTCATTTTTGACATTTAGCATTGTGACATTTGTCATTTGACATCTTAGACATTTGCCATCTTGAAATTTGTCATTTTTGACATTTTTCATGGTGACTCTTATCATTTTTGACATTTAGCATTGTGACATTTGACATCTTTGACATTTGCCATCTTGAAATTTGTCATTTTTGACATTTTTCATGGTGACACTTTTCATTTTTGACATTTAGCATTGTGACATTTGTCAGTTGACATCTTTGACATTTGCCGTCTTGAAATTTGTCATTTTTGACATTTTTCATGGTGACACTTTTCATTTTTGACATTTAGCATTGTGACATTTGTCATTTGACATCTTAGACATTTGCCATCTTAAAATTTGTCATTTTTGACACTTTTCATTTTTGACATTTAGCATTGTGACATTTGTCATTTGACATCTTTGACATTTGCCATCTTGAAATTTGTCATTTTTGACATTTTTCATGGTGACACTTTTCATTTTTGACATTTAGCATTGTGACATTTGTCATTTGACATCTTAGACATTTGCCATCTTGAAATTTGCCCTTTTTTACATTTTTTATGGTGACTCTTATCATTTTTGACATTTAGCATTGTGACATTTGTCAGTTTTGATATTTGCCATCTTGAAATTTGTCATTTTTGACATTTTTCATGGTGACACTTTTCATTTTTGACATTTAGCATTGTGACATTTGTCATTTGACATCTTAGACATTTGCCATCTTAAAATTTGTCATTTTTGACATTTTTCATGGTGATTTTTATCATTTTTGACATTTAGCATTGTGGCATTTGTCAGTTTTGATATTTGCCATCTTGAAATTTGACATTTTTGACATTTTTCATGGTGACACTTTTCATTTTTGACATTTAGCATTGTGACATTTGTCATTTGACATCTTTGACATTTGCCATCTTGAAATTTGTCATTTTTGTTATTTAGCATTGTGACATTTGTCATTTGACATCTTTGACATTTGCTATCTTGAAATTTGTCATTTTTGACATTTAGCATTGTGACACTTTTCATTTTTGACATTTAGCATTGTGACACTTTCCATTTTTGACATTTAGCATTGTGACATTTGTCATTTGACATCTTTGATATTTGCCATCTTGAAATTTGTCATTTTTGACATTTTTCATGGTGACACTTTTCATTTTTGACATTTAGCATTGTGACATTTGTCATTTGACATCTTTGACATTTGCCATCTTGAAATTTGTCATTTTTGACATTTTTCATGGTGACACTTTTCATTTTTGACATTTAGCATTGTGACATTTGTCATTTGACATCTTTGACATTTGCCATCTTGAAATTTGTCATTTTTGACATTTTTCATGGTGACACTTTTCATTTTTGACATTTAGCATTGTGATATTTGTCATTTGACATCTTTGACATTCGCCATCTTGAAATTTGTCATTTTTGACATTTTTCATGGTGACACTTTTCATTTTTGACATTTAGCATTGTAACATTTGTCATTTGACATCTTAGACATTTGCCATCTTGAAATTTGTCATTTTTGACACTTTTCATGGTGACACTTTTCATTTTTGACATTTAGCATTGTGACATTTGTCATTTGACATCTTTGACATTTGCCATTTTGAAATTTGTCATTTTTGACATTTTTCATGGTGACACTTTTCATTTTTGACATTTAGCATTGTGACATTAGTCAGTTTTGACATTTGCCATCTTGAAATTTGTCATTTTTGACATTTTTCATGGTAACACTTTTCATTTTTGACATTTAGCATTGTGACATTTGTCATTTGACATCTTTGACATTTGCCATCTTGAAATTTGTCATTTTTGACATTTTTCATGGTGACACTTTTCATTTTTGACATTTAGCATTGTGACATTTGTCATTTGACATCTTTGACATTTGCCATCTTGAAATTTGTCATTTTTGACATTTTTCATGGTGACACTTTTCATTTTTGACATTTAGCATTGTGACATTTGTCATTTGACATCTTAGACATTTGCCATCTTAAAATTTGTCATTTTTGACACTTTTCATTTTTGACATTTAGCATTGTGACATTTGTCATTTGACATCTTTGACATCTTGAAATTTGTCATTTTTGACATTTTTCATGGTGACACTTTTCATTTTTGACATTTAGCATTGTGACATTTGTCATTTGACATCTTAGACATTTGCCATCTTGAAATTTGCCCTTTTTTACATTTTTTATGGTGACTCTTATCATTTTTGACATTTAGCATTGTGACATTTGTCAGTTTTGATATTTGCCATCTTGAAATTTGTCATTTTTGACATTTTTCATGGTGACACTTTTCATTTTTGACATTTAGCATTGTGACATTTGTCATTTGACATCTTAGACATTTGCCATCTTAAAATTTGTCATTTTTGACACTTTTCATTTTTGACATTTAGCATTGTGACATTTGTCATTTGACATCTTTGACATTTGTCATCTTGAAATTTGTCATTTTTGACATTTTTCATGGTGACACTTTTCATTTTTGACATTTAGCATTGTGACATTTGTCATTTGACATCTTTGATATTTGCCATCTTGAAATTTGTCATTTTTGACATTTTTCATGGTGACACTTTTCATTTTTGACATTTAGCATTGTGATATTTGTCATTTGACATCTTGGACATTTGCGATCTTGAAATTTGTCATTTTTGACATTGACATTTTTCATGGTGACACTTTTCATTTTTGACATTTAGCATTGTGACATTTGTCATTTGACATCTTTGACATTTGCCATCTTAAAATTTGTTATTTTTGACATTTTTCATGGTGACACTTTTCATTTTTGACATTTAGCATTGTGACATTTGTCATTTGACATCTTTGACATTTGCCATCTTGAAATTTGTCATTTTTGACATTTTTCATGGTGACACTTTTCATTTTTGACATTTAGCATTGTGACATTTGTCATTTGACATCTTTGACATTTGCCATCTTGAAATTTGTTATTTTTGACATTTTTTATGGTGACACTTTTCATTTTTGACATTTAGCATTGTGACATTTGTCATTTGACATCTTTGACATTTGCCATCTTGAAATTTGTCATTTTTGACATTTTTCATGGTGACACTTTTCATTTTTACATTTAGCATTGTGACATTTGTCATTTGACATCTTTGACATTTGCCATCTTGAAATTTGTCATTTTTGACATTTTTCATGGTGACACTTTTCATTTTTGACATTTAGCATTGTGACATTTGTCATTTGACATCTTTGACATTTGCCATCTTGAAATTTGTTATTTTTGACATTTTTTATGGTGACATTTTCATTTTTGACATTTAGCATTGTGACATTTGTCATTTGACATCTTTGACATTTGCCATCTTGAAATTTGTCATTTTTGACATTTTTCATGGTGACACTTTTCATTTTTACATTTAGCATTGTGACATTTGTCATTTGACATCTTTGACATTTGCCATCTTGAAATTTGTCATTTTTGACATTTTTTATAGTGACACTTTTCATTTTTGACATTTAGCATTGTGACATTTGTCATTTGACATCTTAGACATTTGCCATCTTGAAATTTGTCATTTTTGACACTTTTCATTTTTGACATTTAGCATTGTGACATTTGTCATTTGACATCTTTGACATTTGCCATCTTGAAATTTGTCATTTTTGACATTTTTCATGATGACACTTTTCATTTTTGACATTTAGCATTGTGACATTTGTCATTTGACATCTTTGACATTTGCCATCTTGAAATTTGTCATTTTTGACATTTTTCATGGTGACACTTTTCATTTTTGACATTTAGCATTGTGACATTTGTCATTTGACATCTTTGACATTTGCCATCTTGAAATTTGTCATTTTTGACATTTTTCATGGTGACACTTTTCATTTTTGACATTTAGCATTGTGACATTTGACATCTTTGACATTTGCCATCTTGAAATTTGTCATTTTTGACATTTAGCATTGTGACATTTGTCATTTGACATCTTTGACATTTGCCATCTTGAAATTTGTTATTTTTGACATTTTTCATGGTGACACTTTTCATTTTTGACATTTAGCATCGTGACAGTTGTCATTTGACATCTTTGACATTTGCCATCTTAAAATTTGTTATTTTTGACATTTAGCATTGTGACATTTGTCATTTGACATCTTTGACATTTGCCATCTTGAAATTTGTTATTTTTGACATTTTTCATGGTGACACTTATCATTTTTGACATTTAGCATTGCGACATTTGTCATTTGACATCTTTGACATTTGCCATCTTGAAATTTGTCATTTTTGACATTTTTCATGGTGACACTTTTCATTTTTGACATTTAGCATTGTGACATTTGTCATTTGACATCTTTGACGTTTGCCATCTTGAAATTTGTCAGTTTTGACATTTAGCATTGTGACATTTGTCACTTGACATCTTTGACATTTGCCATCTGGAAATTTGTTATTTTTGACATTTTTCATGGTGACACTTTTCATTTTTGACATTTTGCATTGTGACGTTTGTCAGTTTTGACATTTGCCATCTTGAAATTTGTCATTTTTGACATTTTTCATGGTGACACTTTTCATTTTTGACATTTAGCATTGTGACATTTGTCATTTGACATCTTTGACATTTGCCATCTTGAAATTTGTCAGTTTTGACATTTAGCATTGTGACATTTGTCACTTGACATCTTTGACATTTGCCATCTGGAAATTTGTTATTTTTGACATTTTTCATGGTGACACTTTTCATTTTTGACATTTAGCATTGTGACGTTTGTCAGTTTTGACATTTGCCATCTTGAAATTTGTTATTTTTGACATTTTTCATGGTGACACTTTTCATTTTTGACATTTAGCATTGTGACGTTTGTCAGTTTTGACATTTGCCATCTTGAAATTTGTCATTTTTGACATTTTTCATGGTGACACTTTTCATTTTTGACATTTAGCATTGTGACATTTGTCACTTGACATCTTTGACATTTGCCATCTGGAAATTTGTTATTTTTGACATTTTTCATGGTGACACTTTTCATTTTTGACATTTAGCATTGTGACGTTTGTCAGTTTTGACATTTGCCATCTTGAAATTTGTTATTTTTGACATTTTTCATGGTGACACTTTTCATTTTTGACATTTAGCATTGTGACGTTTGTCAGTTTTGACATTTGCCATCTTGAAATTTGTCATTTTTGACATTTTTCATGGTGACACTTTTCATTTTTGACATTTAGCATTGTGACATTTGTCACTTGACATCTTTGACATTTGCCATCTGGAAATTTGTTATTTTTGACATTTTTCATGGTGACACTTTTCATTTTTGACATTTAGCATTGTGACATTTGTCATTTGACATCTTTGACATTTGCCATCTTGAAATTTGTCATTTTTGACATTTTTCATGGTGACACTTTTCATTTTTGACATTTAGCATTGTGACATTTGTCATTTGACATCTTTGGCATTTGCCATCTTGAAATTTGTCATTTTTGACATTTTTCATGTTGACACTTATCATTTTTGACATTTAGCATTCTGACATTTGTCAGTTTTGACATTTGCCATCTTGAAATTTGTCATTTTTGACATTTTTCATGGTGACACTTTTCATTTTTGACATTTAGCATTGTGACATTTGTCATTTGACATCTTTGACATTTGCCATCTTGAAATTTGTCATTTTTGACATTTTTCATGGTGACACTTTTCATTTTTGACATTTAGCATTGTGACATTTGTCATTTGACATCTTTGACATTTGCCATCTTGAAATTTGTCATTTTTGACATTTTTCATGGTGACACTTTTCATTTTTGACATTTAGCATTGTGACATTTGTCATTTGACATCTTTGACATTTGCCATCTTGAAATTTGTTATTTTTGACATTTTTTATGGTGACACTTTTCATTTTTGACATTTAGCATTGTGACATTTGTCATTTGACATCTTTGACATTTGCCATCTTGAAATTTGTCATTTTTGACATTTTTCATGGTGACACTTTTCATTTTTACATTTAGCATTGTGACATTTGTCATTTGACATCTTTGACATTTGCCATCTTGAAATTTGTCATTTTTGACATTTTTCATGGTGACACTTTTCATTTTTGACATTTAGCATTGTGACATTTGTCATTTGACATCTTTGACATTTGCCATCTTGAAATTTGTTATTTTTGACATTTTTTATGGTGACACTTTTCATTTTTGACATTTAGCATTGTGACATTTGTCATTTGACATCTTTGACATTTGCCATCTTGAAATTTGTCATTTTTGACATTTTTCATGGTGACACTTTTCATTTTTACATTTAGCATTCTGACATTTGTCATTTGACATCTTTGACATTTGCCATCTTGAAATTTGTCATTTTTGACATTTTTTATAGTGACACTTTTCATTTTTGACATTTAGCATTGTGACATTTGTCATTTGACATCTTAGACATTTGCCATCTTGAAATTTGTCATTTTTGACACTTTTCATTTTTGACATTTAGCATTGTGACATTTGTCATTTGACATCTTTGACATTTGCCATCTTGAAATTTGTTATTTTTGACATTTTTTATGGTGACACTTTTCATTTTTGACATTTAGCATTGTGACATTTGTCATTTGACATCTTTGACATTTGCCATCTTGAAATTTGTCATTTTTGACATTTTTCATGGTGACACTTTTCATTTTTACATTTAGCATTGTGACATTTGTCATTTGACATCTTTGACATTTGCCATCTTGAAATTTGTCATTTTTGACATTTTTCATGGTGACACTTTTCATTTTTGACATTTAGCATTGTGACATTTGTCATTTGACATCTTTGACATTTGCCATCTTGAAATTTGTTATTTTTGACATTTTTTATGGTGACACTTTTCATTTTTGACATTTAGCATTGTGACATTTGTCATTTGACATCTTTGACATTTGCCATCTTGAAATTTGTCATTTTTGACATTTTTCATGGTGACACTTTTCATTTTTACATTTAGCATTCTGACATTTGTCATTTGACATCTTTGACATTTGCCATCTTGAAATTTGTTATTTTTGACATTTTTTATAGTGACACTTTTCATTTTTGACATTTAGCATTGTGACATTTGTCATTTGACATCTTAGACATTTGCCATCTTGAAATTTGTCATTTTTGACACTTTTCATTTTTGACATTTAGCATTGTGACATTTGTCATTTGACATCTTTGACATTTGCCATCTTGAAATTTGTCATTTTTGACATTTTTCATGGTGACACTTTTCATTTTTGACATTTAGCATTGTGACATTTGTCATTTGACATCTTTGACATTTGCCATCTTGAAATTTGTCATTTTTGACATTTTTCATGGTGACACTTTTCATTTTTGACATTTAGCATTGTGACATTTGTCATTTGACATCTTTGACATTTGCCATCTTGAAATTTGTCATTTTTGACATTTTTCATGGTGACACTTTTCATTTTTGACATTTAGCATTGTGACATTTGACATCTTTGACATTTGCCATCTTGAAATTTGTCATTTTTGACATTTAGCATTGTGACATTTGTCATTTGACATCTTTGACATTTGCCATCTTGAAATTTGTTATTTTTGACATTTTTCATGGTGACACTTTTAATTTTTGACATTTAGCATTGTGACAGTTGTCATTTGACATCTTTGACATTTGCCATCTTAAAATTTGTTATTTTTGACATTTAGCATTGTGACATTTGTCATTTGACATCTTTGACATTTGCCATCTTGAAATTTGTTATTTTTGACATTTTTCATGGTGACACTTATCATTTTTGACATTTAGCATTGCGACATTTGTCATTTGACATCTTTGACATTTGCCATCTTGAAATTTGTCATTTTTGACATTTTTCATGGTGACACTTTTCATTTTTGACATTTAGCATTGTGACATTTGTCATTTGACATCTTTGACGTTTGCCATCTTGAAATTTGTCAGTTTTGACATTTAGCATTGTGACATTTGTCACTTGACATCTTTGACATTTGCCATCTGGAAATTTGTTATTTTTGACATTTTTCATGGTGACACTTTTCATTTTTGACATTTAGCATTGTGACGTTTGTCAGTTTTGACATTTGCCATCTTGAAATTTGTCATTTTTGACATTTTTCATGGTGACACTTTTCATTTTTGACATTTAGCATTGTGACATTTGTCATTTGACATCTTTGACATTTGCCATCTTGAAATTTGTCATTTTTGACATTTAGCATTGTGACATTTGTTATTTGACATCTTTGACATTTGCCATTTTGAAATTTGTCATTTTTCACATTTAGCATTGTAACACTTTTCATTTTTGACATTTAGCATTGTGACACTTTCCATTTTTGACATTTAGCATTGTGACATTTGTCATTTGACATCTTTGATATTTGCCATCTTGAAATTTGTCATTTTTGATATTTTTCATGGTGACACTTTTCATTTTTGACATTTAGCATTGTGACATTTGTCATTTGACATCTTTGACATTTGCCATCTTGAAATTTGTCATTTTTGACATTTTTCATGGTGACACTTTTCATTTTTGACATTTAGCATTGTGACATTTGTCATTTGACATCTTTGACATTTGCCATCTTGAAATTTGTCATTTTTGACATTTTTCATGGTGACACTTTTCATTTTTGACAGTTAGCATTGTGACATTTGTCATTTGACATCTTTGGCATTTGCCATCTTGAAATTTGTCATTTTTGACATTTTTCATGTTGACACTTATCATTTTTGACATTTAGCATTCTGACATTTGTCAGTTTTGACATTTGCCATCTTGAAATTTGTCATTTTTGACATTTTTCATGGTGACACTTTTCATTTTTGACATTTAGCATTGTGACATTTGTCATTTGACATCTTGGACATTTGCCATCTTGAAATTTGTCATTTTTGACATTTTTCATGGTGACACTTATCATTTTTGACATTTAACATTGTGACATTTGTCAGTTTTGACATTTGCCATCTTGAAATTTGTCATTTTTGACATTTTTCATGGTGACACTTTTCATTTTTGACATTTAGCATTGTGACATTTGTCATTTGACATCTTTGACATTTGCCATCTTAAAATTTGTTATTTTTGACATTTTTCATGGTGACACTTTTCATTTTTGACATTTAGCATTGTGACATTTGTCATTTGACATCTTTGACATTTGCCATCTTGAAATTTGTCATTTTTGACATTTTTCATGGTGACACTTTTCATTTTTGACATTTAGCATTGTGACATGTGTCATTTGACATCTTTGACATTTGCCATCTTGAAATTTGTCATTTTTGACATTTTTCATGGTGACACTTTTCATTTTTGACATTTAGCATTGTGACATTTGTCATTTGACATCTTTGACATTTGCCATCTTGAAATTTGTCATTTTTGACATTTAGCATTGTGACATTTGTCATTTGACATCTTTGATATTTGCCATCTTGAAATTTGTCATTTTTGACATTTTTCATGGTGACACTTTTCATTTTGACTTTTAGCATTATGACATTTGTCATTTGACATCTTTGACATTTGCCATCTTGAAATTTGTCATTTTTGACATTTTTCATGGTGACACTTTTCATTTTTGACATTTAGCATTGTGACATTTGTCATTTGACATCTTTGACATTTGCCATCTTGAAATTTGACATTTTTGACATTTTTCATGGTGACACTTTTCATTTTTGACATTTAGCATTGTGATATTTGTCATTTGACATCTTGGACATTTGCCATCTTGAAATTTGTCATTTTTGACATTTTTCATGGTGACACTTATCATTTTTGACATTTAGCATTGTGACATTTGTCAGTTTTGACATTTGCCATCTTGAAATTTGTCATTTTTGACATTTTTCATGGTGACACTTTTCATTTTTGACATTTAGCATTGTGACACTTTCCATTTTTGACATTTAGCTTTGTGACATTTGTCATTTGACATCTTTGATATTTGCCATCTTGAAATTTGTCATTTTTGACATTTTTCATGGTGACACTTTTCATTTTTGACATTTAGCATTGTGACATTTGTCATTTGACATCTTTGACATTTGCCATCTTGAAATTTGTCATTTTTGACATTTTTCATGGTGACACTTTTCATTTTTGACATTTAGCACTGTGACATTTGTCATTTGACATCTTAGACATTTGCCATCTTGAAATTTGTCATTTTTGACACTTTTCATTTTTGACATTTAGCATTGTGACATTTGTCATTTGACATCTTTGACATTTGCCATCTTGAAATTTGTTATTTTTGACATTTTTTATGGTGACACTTTTCATTTTTGACATTTAGCATTGTGACATTTGTCATTTGACATCTTTGACATTTGCCATCTTGAAATTTGTCATTTTTGACATTTTTCATGGTGACACTTTTCATTTTTACATTTAGCATTGTGACATTTGTCATTTGACATCTTTGACATTTGCCATCTTGAAATTTGTCATTTTTGACATTTTTCATGGTGACACTTTTCATTTTTGACATTTAGCATTGTGACATTTGTCATTTGACATCTTTGACATTTGCCATCTTGAAATTTGTTATTTTTGACATTTTTTATGGTGACACTTTTCATTTTTGACATTTAGCATTGTGACATTTGTCATTTGACATCTTTGACATTTGCCATCTTGAAATTTGTCATTTTTGACATTTTTCATGGTGACACTTTTCATTTTTACATTTAGCATTCTGACATTTGTCATTTGACATCTTTGACATTTGCCATCTTGAAATTTGTCATTTTTGACATTTTTTATAGTGACACTTTTCATTTTTGACATTTAGCATTGTGACATTTGTCATTTGACATCTTAGACATTTGCCATCTTGAAATTTGTCATTTTTGACACTTTTCATTTTTGACATTTAGCATTGTGACATTTGTCATTTGACATCTTTGACATTTGCCATCTTGAAATTTGTCATTTTTGACATTTTTCATGGTGACACTTTTCATTTTTGACATTTAGCATTGTGACATTTGTCATTTGACATCTTTGACATTTGCCATCTTGAAATTTGTCATTTTTGACATTTTTCATGGTGACACTTTTCATTTTTGATATTTAGCATTGTGACATTTGTCATTTGACATCTTTGACATTTGCCATCTTAAAATTTGTCATTTTTGACATTTTTCATGGTGACACTTTTCATTTTTGACATTTAGCATTGGGACATTTGACATCTTTGACATTTGCCATCTTGAAATTTGTCATTTTTGACATTTAGCATTGTGACATTTGTCATTTGACATCTTTGACATTTGCCATCTTGAAATTTGTTATTTTTGACATTTTTCATGGTGACATTTTTCATTTTTGACATTTAGCATTGTGACAGTTGTCATTTGACATCTTTGACATTTGCCATCTTAAAATTTGTTATTTTTGACATTTAGCATTGTGACATTTGTCATTTGACATCTTTGACATTTGCCATCTTGAAATTTGTTATTTTTGACATTTTTCATGGTGACACTTATCATTTTTGACATTTAGCATTGCGACATTTGTCATTTGACATCTTTGACATTTGCCATCTTGAAATTTGTCATTTTTGACATTTTTCATGGTGACACTTTTCATTTTTGACATTTAGCATTGTGACATTTGTCATTTGACATCTTTGACGTTTGCCATCTTGAAATTTGTCAGTTTTGACATTTAGCATTGTGACATTTGTCACTTGACATCTTTGACATTTGCCATCTGGAACTTTGTTATTTTTGACATTTTTCATGGTGACACTTTTCATTTTTGACATTTAGCATTGTGACGTTTGTCAGTTTTGACATTTGCCATCTTGAAATTTGTCATTTTTGACATTTTTCATGGTGACACTTTTCATTTTTGACATTTAGCATTGTGACATTTGTCATTTGACATCTTTGACATTTGCCATCTTGAAATTTGTCATTTTTGACATTTAGCATTGTGACATTTGTTATTTGACATCTTTGACATTTGCCATTTTGAAATTTGTCATTTTTGACATTTAGCATTGTAACACTTTTCATTTTTGACATTTAGCATTGTGACACTTTCCATTTTTGACATTTAGCATTGTGACATTTGTCATTTGACATCTTTGATATTTGCCATCTTGAAATTTGTCATTTTTGATATTTTTCATGGTGACACTTTTCATTTTTGACATTTAGCATTGTGACATTTGTCATTTGACATCTTTGACATTTGCCATCTTGAAATTTGTCATTTTTGACATTTTTCATGGTGACACTTTTCATTTTTGACATTTAGCATTGTGACATTTGTCATTTGACATCTTTGACATTTGCCATCTTGAAATTTGTTATTTTTGACATTTTTCATGGTGACACTTTTCATTTTTGACAGTTAGCATTGTGACATTTGTCATTTGACATCGTTGGCATTTGCCATCTTGAAATTTGTCATTTTTGACATTTTTCATGTTGACACTTATCATTTTTGACATTTAGCATTCTGACATTTGTCAGTTTTGACATTTGCCATCTTGAAATTTGTCATTTTTGACATTTTTCATGGTGACACTTTTCATTTTTGACATTTAGCATTGTGACATTTGTCATTTGACATCTTGGACATTTGCCATCTTGAAATTTGTCATTTTTGACATTTTTCATGGTGACACTTATCATTTTTGACATTTAACATTGTGACATTTGTCAGTTTTGACATTTGCCATCTTGAAATTTGTCATTTTTGACATTTTTCATGGTGACACTTTTCATTTTTGACATTTAGCATTGTGACATTTGTCATTTGACATCTTTGACATTTGCCATCTTAAAATTTGTTATTTTTGACATTTTTCATGGTGACACTTTTCATTTTTGACATTTAGCATTGTGACATTTGTCATTTGACATCTTTGACATTTGCCATCTTGAAATTTGTCATTTTTGACATTTTTCATGGTGACACTTTTCATTTTTGACATTTAGCATTGTGACATTTGTCATTTGACATCTTTGACATTTGCCATCTTGAAATTTGTTATTTTTGACATTTTTCATGGTGACACTTTTCATTTTTGACATTTAGCATTGTGACATTTGTCATTTGACATCTTTGACATTTGCCATCTTGAAATTTGTCATTTTTGACATTTTTCATGGTGACACTTTTCATTTTTGACATTTAGCATTGTGACATTTGTCATTTGACAGCTTTGACATTTTGCCATCTTGAAATTTGTCATTTTTGACATTTAGCATTGTGACATTTGTCATTTGACATCTTTGATATTTGCCATCTTGAAATTTGTCATTTTTGACATTTTTCATGGTGACACTTTTCATTTTGACTTTTAGCATTATGACATTTGTCATTTGACATCTTTGACATTTGCCATCTTGAAATTTGTCATTTTTGACATTTTTCATGGTGACACTTTTTATTTTTGACATTTAGCATTGTGACATTTGTCATTTGACATCTTTGACATTGGCCATCTTGAAATTTGACATTTTTGACATTTTTCATGGTGACACTTTTCATTTTTGACATTTAGCATTGTGATATTTGTCATTTGACATCTTGGACATTTGCCATCTTGAAATTTGTCATTTTTGACATTTTTCATGGTGACACTTATCATTTTTGACATTTAGCATTGTGACATTTGTCAGTTTTGACATTTGCCATCTTGAAATTTGTCATTTTTGACATTTTTCATGGTGACACTTTTCATTTTTGACATTTAGCATTGTGACAGTTGTCATTTGACATCTTTGACATTTGCCATCTTAAAATTTGTTATTTTTGACATTTAGCATTGTGACATTTGTCATTTGACATCTTTGACATTTGCCATCTTGAAATTTGTTATTTTTGACATTTTTCATGGTGACACTTATCATTTTTGACATTTAGCATTGCGACATTTGTCATTTGACATCTTTGACATTTGCCATCTTGAAATTTGTCATTTTTGACATTTTTCATGGTGACACTTTTCATTTTTGACATTTAGCATTGTGACATTTGTCATTTGACATCTTTGACGTTTGCCATCTTGAAATTTGTCAGTTTTGACATTTAGCATTGTGACATTTGTCACTTGACATCTTTGACATTTGCCATCTGGAAATTTGTTATTTTTGACATTTTTCATGGTGACACTTTTCATTTTTGACATTTAGCATTGTGACGTTTGTCAGTTTTGACATTTGCCATCTTGAAATTTGTCATTTTTGACATTTTTCATGGTGACACTTTTCATTTTTGACATTTATCATTGTGACATTTGTCATTTGACATCTTTGACATTTGCCATCTTGAAATTTGTCATTTTTGACATTTAGCATTGTGACATTTGTTATTTGACATCTTTGACATTTGCCATTTTGAAATTTGTCATTTTTGACATTTAGCATTGTAACACTTTTCATTTTTGACATTTAGCATTGTGACACTTTCCATTTTTGACATTTAGCATTGTGACATTTGTCATTTGACATCTTTGATATTTGCCATCTTGAAATTTGTCATTTTTGATATTTTTCATGGTGACACTTTTCATTTTTGACATTTAGCATTGTGACATTTGTCATTTGACATCTTTGACATTTGCCATCTTGAAATTTGTTATTTTTGACATTTTTCATGGTGACACTTTTCATTTTTGACATTTAGCATTGTGACATTTGTCATTTGACATCTTTGACATTTGCCATCTTGAAATTTGTCATTTTTGACATTTTTCATGGTGACACTTTTCATTTTTGACATTTAGCATTGTGACATTTGTCATTTGACATCTTTGGCATTTGCCATCTTGAAATTTGTCATTTTTGACATTTTTCATGTTAACACTTATCACTTTTGACATTTAGCATTGTGACATTTGTCAGTTTTGACATTTGCCATCTTGAAATTTGTCATTTTTGACATTTTTCATGGTGACACTTTTCATTTTTGACATTTAGCATTGTGACATTTGTCATTTGACATTTGCCATCTTGAAATTTGTCATTTTTGACATTTTTCATGGTGACACTTTTCATTTTTGACATTTAGCATTGTGACATTTGTCATTTGACATCTTTGACATTTGCCATCTTGAAATTTGTCATTTTTGACATTTTTCATGGTGACACTTTTCATTTTTGACATTTAGCATTGTGACATTTGTCATTTGACATCTTGGACATTTGCCATCTTGAAATTTGTCATTTTTGACATTTTTCATGGTGACACTTATCATTTTTGACATTTAGCATTGTGACATTTGTCAGTTTTGACATTTGCCATCTTGAAATTTGTCATTTTTGACATTTTTCATGGTGACACTTTTCATTTTTGACATTTAGCATTGTGACATTTGTCATTTGACATCTTTGACATTTGCCATCTTAAAATTTTTTATTTTTGACATTTTTCATGGTGACACTTTTCATTTTTGACATTTAGCATTGTGACATTTGTCATTTGACATCTTTGACATTTGCCATCTTGAAATTTGTCATTTTTGACATTTTTTATGGTGACACTTTTCATTTTTGACCTTTAGCATTGTGACATTTGTCATTTGACATCTTTGACATTTGCCATCTTGAAATTTGTTATTTTTGACATTTTTCATGGTGACACTTTTCATTTTTGACATTTAGCATTGTGACATTTGTCATTTGACATCTTTGACATTTGCCATCTTGAAATTTGTCATTTTTGACATTTTTCATGGTGACACTTTTCATTTTTGACACTTAGCATTGTGACATTTGTCATTTGACATCTTTGACATTTGCCATCTTGAAATTTGTCATTTTTGACATTTAGCATTGTGACATTTGTCATTTGACATCTTTGATATTTGCCATCTTGAAATTTGTCATTTTTGACATTTTTCATGGTGACACTTTTCATTTTGACTTTTAGCATTATGACATTTGTCATTTGACATCTTTGACATTTGCCATCTTGAAATTTGTCATTTTTGACATTTTTCATGGTGACACTTTTCATTTTTGACATTCAGCATTGTGACATTTGTCATATTCAAAATCTTTGACATTTCCCACCTTGAAATTTGTCATTTTTGACATTTTTCATGGTGAAACTTTTCATTTTTGACATTTGGCATTGTGACATTTGTCATTTGACATCTTTGACATTTGCCATCTTGAAATTTGTCATTTTTGACATTTTTCATGGTGACACTTTTCATTTTTGACATTTTGCATTGTGACATTTGTCATTTGACATCTTTGACATTTGCCATCTTGAAATTTGTCATTTTTGACATTTTTTATAGTGACACTTTTCATTTTTGACATTTAGCATTGTGACATTTGTCATTTGACAGCTTTGACATTTTGCCATCTTGAAATTTGTCATTTTTGACATTTAGCATTGTGACATTTGTCATTTGACATCTTTGATATTTGCCATCTTGAAATTTGTCATTTTTGACATTTTTCATGGTGACACTTTTCATTTTGACTTTTAGCATTATGACATTTGTCATTTGACATCTTTGACATTTGCCATCTTGAAATTTGTCATTTTTGACATTTTTCATGGTGACACTTTTTATTTTTGACATTTAGCATTGTGACATTTGTCATTTGACATCTTTGACATTGGCCATCTTGAAATTTGACATTTTTGACATTTTTCATGGTGACACTTTTCATTTTTGACATTTAGCATTGTGATATTTGTCATTTGACATCTTGGACATTTGCCATCTTGAAATTTGTCATTTTTGACATTTTTCATGGTGACACTTATCATTTTTGACATTTAGCATTGTGACATTTGTCAGTTTTGACATTTGCCATCTTGAAATTTGTCATTTTTGACATTTTTCATGGTGACACTTTTCATTTTTGACATTTAGCATTGTGACACTTTCCATTTTTGACATTTAGCATTGTGACATTTGTCATTTGACATCTTTGATATTTGCCATCTTGAAATTTGTCATTTTTGACATTTTTCATGGTGACACTTTTCATTTTTGACATTTAGCATTGTGACATTTGTCATTTGACATCTTTGACATTTGCCATCTTGAAATTTGTCATTTTTGACATTTTTCATGGTGACACTTTTCATTTTTGACATTTAGCATTGTGACATTTGTCATTTGACATCTTAGACATTTGCCATCTTGAAATTTGTCATTTTTGACACTTTTCATTTTTGACATTTAGCATTGTGACATTTGTCATTTGACATCTTTGACATTTGCCATCTTGAAATTTGTCATTTTTGACATTTTTCATGGTGACACTTTTCATTTTTGCCATTTAGCATTGTGACATTTGTCATTTGACATCTTTGACATTTGCCATCTTGAAATTTGTTATTTTTGACATTTTTCATGGTGACACTTTTCATTTTTGACATTTAGCATTGTGACATTTGTCATTTGACATCTTTGACATTTGCCATCTTGAAATTTGTCATTTTTGACATTTTTCATGGTGACACTTTTCATTTTTACATTTAGCATTGTGACATTTGTCATTTGACATCTTTGACATTTGCCATCTTAAAATTTGTCATTTTTGACATTTTTTATAGTGACACTTTTCATTTTTGACATTTAGCATTGTGACATTTGTCATTTGACATCTTAGACATTTGCCATCTTGAAATTTGTCATTTTTGACACTTTTCATTTTTGACATTTAGCATTGTGACATTTGTCATTTGACATCTTTGACATTTGCCATCTTGAAATTTGTCATTTTTGACATTTTTCATGGTGACACTTTTCATTTTTGACATTTAGCATTGTGACATTTGTCATTTGACATCTTTGACATTTGCCATCTTGAAATTTGTCATTTTTGACATTTTTCATGGTGACACTTTTCATTTTTGACATTTAGCATTGTGACATTTGTCATTTGACATCTTTGACATTTGCCATCTTGAAATTTGTCATTTTTGACATTTTTCATGGTGGCACTTTTCATTTTTGACATTTAGCATTGTGACATTTGACATCTTTGACATTTGCCATCTTGAAATTTGTCATTTTTGACATTTAGCATTGTGACATTTGTCATTTGACATCTTTGACATTTGCCATCTTGAAATTTGTTATTTTTGACATTTTTCATGGTGACACTTTTCATTTTTGACATTTAGCATTGTGACAGTTGTCATTTGACATCTTTGACATTTGCCATCTTAAAATTTGTTATTTTTGACATTTAGCATTGTGACATTTGTCATTTGACATCTTTGACATTTGCCATCTTGAAATTTGTTATTTTTGACATTTTTCATGGTGACACTTATCATTTTTGACATTTAGCATTGCGACATTTGTCATTTGACATCTTTGACATTTGCCATCTTGAAATTTGTCATTTTTGACATTTTTCATGGTGACACTTTTCATTTTTGACATTTAGCATTGTGACATTTGTCATTTGACATCTTTGACGTTTGCCATCTTGAAATTTGTCAGTTTTGACATTTAGCATTGTGACATTTGTCACTTGACATCTTTGACATTTGCCATCTGGAAATTTGTTATTTTTGACATTTTTCATGGTGACACTTTTCATTTTTGACATTTAGCATTGTGACGTTTGTCAGTTTTGACATTTGCCATCTTGAAATTTGTCATTTTTGACATTTTTCATGGTGACACTTTTCATTTTTGACATTTATCATTGTGACATTTGTCATTTGACATCTTTGACATTTGCCATCTTGAAATTTGTCATTTTTGACATTTAGCATTGTGACATTTGTTATTTGACATCTTTGACATTTGCCATTTTGAAATTTGTCATTTTTGACATTTAGCATTGTAACACTTTTCATTTTTGACATTTAGCATTGTGACACTTTCCATTTTTGACATTTAGCATTGTGACATTTGTCATTTGACATCTTTGATATTTGCCATCTTGAAATTTGTCATTTTTGATATTTTTCATGGTGACACTTTTCATTTTTGACATTTAGCATTGTGACATTTGTCATTTGACATCTTTGACATTTGCCATCTTGAAATTTGTTATTTTTGACATTTTTCATGGTGACACTTTTCATTTTTGACATTTAGCATTGTGACATTTGTCATTTGACATCTTTGACATTTGCCATCTTGAAATTTGTCATTTTTGACATTTTTCATGGTGACACTTTTCATTTTTGACATTTAGCATTGTGACATTTGTCATTTGACATCTTTGGCATTTGCCATCTTGAAATTTGTCATTTTTGACATTTTTCATGTTAACACTTATCACTTTTGACATTTAGCATTGTGACATTTGTCAGTTTTGACATTTGCCATCTTGAAATTTGTCATTTTTGACATTTTTCATGGTGACACTTTTCATTTTTGACATTTAGCATTGTGACATTTGTCATTTGACATTTGCCATCTTGAAATTTGTCATTTTTGACATTTTTCATGGTGACACTTTTCATTTTTGACATTTAGCATTGTGACATTTGTCATTTGACATCTTTGACATTTGCCATCTTGAAATTTGTCATTTTTGACATTTTTCATGGTGACACTTTTCATTTTTGACATTTAGCATTGTGACATTTGTCATTTGACATCTTGGACATTTGCCATCTTGAAATTTGTCATTTTTGACATTTTTCATGGTGACACTTATCATTTTTGACATTTAGCATTGTGACATTTGTCAGTTTTGACATTTGCCATCTTGAAATTTGTCATTTTTGACATTTTTCATGGTGACACTTTTCATTTTTGACATTTAGCATTGTGACATTTGTCATTTGACATCTTTGACATTTGCCATCTTAAAATTTTTTATTTTTGACATTTTTCATGGTGACACTTTTCATTTTTGACATTTAGCATTGTGACATTTGTCATTTGACATCTTTGACATTTGCCATCTTGAAATTTGTCATTTTTGACATTTTTTATGGTGACACTTTTCATTTTTGACCTTTAGCATTGTGACATTTGTCATTTGACATCTTTGACATTTGCCATCTTGAAATTTGTTATTTTTGACATTTTTCATGGTGACACTTTTCATTTTTGACATTTAGCATTGTGACATTTGTCATTTGACATCTTTGACATTTGCCATCTTGAAATTTGTCATTTTTGACATTTTTCATGGTGACACTTTTCATTTTTGACACTTAGCATTGTGACATTTGTCATTTGACATCTTTGACATTTGCCATCTTGAAATTTGTCATTTTTGACATTTAGCATTGTGACATTTGTCATTTGACATCTTTGATATTTGCCATCTTGAAATTTGTCATTTTTGACATTTTTCATGGTGACACTTTTCATTTTGACTTTTAGCATTATGACATTTGTCATTTGACATCTTTGACATTTGCCATCTTGAAATTTGTCATTTTTGACATTTTTCATGGTGACACTTTTCATTTTTGACATTCAGCATTGTGACATTTGTCATATTCAAAATCTTTGACATTTCCCACCTTGAAATTTGTCATTTTTGACATTTTTCATGGTGAAACTTTTCATTTTTGACATTTGGCATTGTGACATTTGTCATTTGACATCTTTGACATTTGCCATCTTGAAATTTGTCATTTTTGACATTTTTCATGGTGACACTTTTCATTTTTGACATTTTGCATTGTGACATTTGTCATTTGACATCTTTGACATTTGCCATCTTGAAATTTGTCATTTTTGACATTTTTTATAGTGACACTTTTCATTTTTGACATTTAGCATTGTGACATTTGTCATTTGACATCTTAGACATTTGCCATCTTGAAATTTGTCATTTTTGACACTTTTCATTTTTGACATTTAGCATTGTGACATTTGTCATTTGACATCTTTGACATTTGCCATCTTGAAATTTGTCATTTTTGACATTTTTCATCGTGACACTTTTCATTGTTGACATTTAGCATTGTGACATTTGACATCTTTGACATTTGCCATCTTGAAATTTGTCATTTTTGACATTTTTCATGGTGACACTTTTCATTTTTGACATTTAGCATTGTGACATTTGTCATTTGACATCTTTGGCATTTGCCATCTTGAAATTTGTCATTTTTGACATTTTTCATGGTGACACTTTTTATTTTTTACATTTAGCATTGTGACATTTGACATCTTTGACAGTTGCCATCTTGAAATTTGTCATTTTTGACATTTAGCATTGTGACATTTGTCATTTGACATCTTTGACATTTGCCATCTTGAAATTTGTTATTTTTGACATTTTTCATGGTGACACTTTTCATTTTTGACATTTAGCATTATGACAGTTGTCATTTGACATCTTTGACATTTGCCATCTTAAAATTTGTCATTTTTGACATTTAGCATTGTGACATTTGTCATTTGACATCTTTGACATTTGCCATCTTGAAATTTGTTATTTTTGACATTTTTCATGGTGACACTTATCATTTTTGACATTTAGCATTGTGACATTTGTCATTTGACATCTTTGACATTTGCCATCTTGAAATTTGTCATTTTTGACATTTTTCATGGTGACACTTTTCATTTTTGACATTTAGCATTGTGACATTTGTCATTTGACATCTTTGACGTTTGTCATCTTGAAATTTGTCAGTTTTGACATTTAGCATTGTGACATTTGTCACTTGACATCTTGGACATTTGCCATCTGGAAATTTGTTATTTTTGACATTTTTCATGGTGACACTTTTCATTTTTGACATTTAGCATTGTGACATTTGTCATTTGACATCTTTGACATTTGCCATCTTGAAATTTGTCATTTTTGACATTTTTTATGGTGACACTTTTCATTTTTGACATTTAGCATTGTGACATTTGTCATTTGACATCTTTGACATTTGCCATCTTGAAATTTGTCATTTTTGACATTTAGCATTGTGACATTTGTCATTTGACATCTTTGACATTTGCCATCTTGAAATTTGTTATTTTTGACATTTTTCATGGTGACACTTTTCATTTTTGACATTTAGCATTGTGACATTTGTCAGTTTTGACATTTGCCATCTTAAAATTTGTCATTTTTGACATTTTTCATGGTGACACTTTTCATTTTTGACATTTAGCATTGTGACATTTGTCATTTGACATCTTTGACATTTGCCATCTTGAAATTTGTCATTTTTGACACTTTTTATTTTTGACATTTAGCATTGTGACATTTGTCATTTGACATCTTTGACATTTGCCATCTTGAAATTTGTCATTTTTGACATTTTTCATGGTGACACTTTTCATTTTTGACATTTAGCATTGTGACATTTGTCATTTGACATCTTGGACATTTGCCATCTTGAAATTTGTCATTTTTGACATTTTTCATGTTGACACTTATCATTTTTGACATTTAGCATTGTGACATTTGTCAGTTTTGACATTTGCCATCTTGAAATTTGTCATTTTTGACATTTTTCATGGTGACACTTTTCATTTTTGACATTTAGCATTGTGACATTTGTCATTTGACATCTTTGACATTTGCCATCTTGAAATTTGTCATTTTTGACATTTTTCATGGTGACACTTTTCATTTTTGACATTTAGCATTGTGACATTTGTCATTTGACATCTTTGACATTTGCTATCTTGAAATTTGTCATTTTTGACATTTTTCATGGTGACACTTTTCATTTTTGACATTTAGCATTGTGACATTTGTCATTTGACATCTTGGACATTTGCCATCTTGAAATTTGTCATTTTTGACATTTTTCATGATGACACTTATCATTTTTGACATTTAGCATTGTGACATTTGTCAGTTTTGATATTTGCCATCTTGAAATTTGTCATTTTTGACATTTTTCATGGTGACACTTTTCATTTTTGACATTTAGCATTGTGACATTTGTCATTTGACATCTTTGACATTTGCCATCTTAAAATTTGTTATTTTTGACATTTTTCATGGTGACACTTTTCATTTTTGACATTTAGCATTGTGACATTTGTCATTTGACATCTTTGACATTTGCCATCTTGAAATTTGTCATTTTTGACATTTTTCATGGTAACACTTTTCATTTTTGACATTTAGCATTGTGACATTTGTCATTTGACATCTTTGACATTTGCCATCTTGAAATTTGTTATTTTTGACATTTTTCATGGTGACACTTTTCATTTTTGACATTTAGCATTGTGACATTTGTCATTTGACATCTTTGACATTTGCCATCTTGAAATTTGTCATTTTTGACATTTTTCATGGTGACACTTTTCATTTTTGACATTTAGCATTGTGACATTTGTCATTTGACATCTTTGACATTTGCCATCTTGAAATTTGTCATTTTTGACATTTAGCATTGTGACATTTGTCATTTGACATCTTTGATATTTGCCATCTTGAAATTTGTCATTTTTGACATTTTTCATGGTGACACTTTTCATTTTGACTTTTAGCATTGTGACATTTGTCATTTGACATCTTTGACATTTGCCATCTTGAAATTTGTCATTTTTGACATTTTTCATGGTGACACTTTTCATTTTTGACATTTAGCATTGTGACATTTGTCATATTCAAAATCTTTGACATTTCCCATCTTGAAATTTGTTATTTTTGACATTTTTCATGGTGAAACTTTTCATTTTTGACATTTAGCATTGTGACATTTGTCATTTGACATCTTTGACATTTGCCATCTTGAAATTTGTCATTTTTGACATTTTTCATGGTGACACTTTTCATTTTTGACATTTAGCATTGTGACATATGTCATTTGACATCTTTGACATTTGCCATCTTGAAATTTGTCATTTTTGACATTTTTTATAGTGACACTTTTCATTTTTGACATTTAGCATTGTGACATTTGTCATTTGACATCTTAGACATTTGCCATCTTGAAATTTGTCATTTTTGACACTTTTCATTTTTGACATTTAGCATTGTGACATTTGTCATTTGACATCTTTGACATTTGCCATCCTGAAATTTGTCATTTTTGACATTTTTCATGGTGACACTTTTCATTTTTGACATTTAGCATTGTGACATTTGTCATTTGACATCTTAGACATTTGCCATCTTGAAATTTGTCATTTTTGACACTTTTCATTTTTGACATTTAGCATTGTGACATTTGTCATTTGACATCTTTGACATTTGCCATCCTGAAATTTGTCATTTTTGACATTTTTCATGGTGACACTTTTCATTTTTGACATTTAGCATTGTGACATTTGTCATATTCAAAATCTTTGACATTTCCCATCTTGAAATTTGTCATTTTTGACATTTTTCATGGTGACACTTTTCATTTTTGACATTTAGCATTGTGACATTTGTCATTTGACATCTTTGACATTTGCCATCTTGAAATTTGTCATTTTTGACATTTTTCATGGTGACACTTTTCATTTTTGACATTTAGCATTGTGACATTTGACATCTTTGACATTTGCCATCTTGAAATTTGTCATTTTTGACATTTAGCATTGTGACATTTGTCATTTGACATCTTTGACATTTGCCATCTTGAAATTTGTTATTTTTGACATTTTTCATGGTGACACTTTTCATTTTTGACATTTAGCATTGTGACAGTTGTCATTTGACATCTTTGACATTTGCCATCTTAAAATTTGTCATTTTTGACATTTAGCATTGTGACATTTGTCATTTGACATCTTTGACATTTGCCATCTTGAAATTTGTTATTTTTGACATTTTTCATGGTGACACTTATCATTTTTGACATTTAGCATTGTGACATTTGTCATTTGACATCTTTGACATTTGCCATCTTGAAATTTGTCATTTTTGACATTTTTCATGGTGACACTTTTCATTTTTGACATTTAGCATTGTGACATTTGTCATTTGACATCTTTGACGTTTGCCATCTTGAAATTTGTCAGTTTTGACATTTAGCATTGTGACATTTGTCACTTGACATCTTTGACATTTGCCATCTGGAAATTTGTTATTTTTGACATTTTTCATGGTGACACTTTTCATTTTTGACATTTAGCATTGTGACGTTTGTCAGTTTTGACATTTGCCATCTTGAAATTTGTCATTTTTGACATTTTTCATGGTGACACTTTTCATTTTTGACATTTAGCATTGTGACATTTGTCATTTGACATCTTTGATATTTGCCATCTTGAAATTTGTCATTTTTGACATTTATCATTGTGACATTTGTTATTTGACATCTTTGACATTTGCCATTTTGAAATTTGTCATTTTTGACATTTAGCATTGTGACACTTTTCATTTTTGACATTTAGCATTGCGACACTTTCCATTTTTGACATTTAGCATTGTGACATTTGTCATTTGACATCTTTGATATTTGCCATCTTGAAATTTGTCATTTTTGATATTTTTCATGGTGACACTTTTCATTTTTGACATTTAGCATTGTGACATTTGTCATTTGACATCTTTGACATTTGCCATCTTAAAATTTGTCATTTTTGACATTTTTCATGGTGACACTTTTCATTTTTGACATTTAGCATTGTGAAATTTGTCATTTGACATCTTTGACATTTGCCATCTTGAAATTTGCCATTTTTGACATTTTTCATGGTGACACTTTTCATTTTTGACATTTAGCATTGTGACATTTGTCATTTGACATCTTTGGCATTTGCCATCTTGAAATTTGTCATTTTTGACATTTTTCATGGTGACACTTTTCATTTTTGACATTTAGCATTGTGACATTTGTCATTTGACATCTTAGACATTTGCCATCTTGAAATTTGTCATTTTTGACACTTTTCATGGTGACACTTTTCATTTTTGACATTTAGCATTGTGACATTTGTCATTTGACATCTTTGACATTTGCCATTTTGAAATTTGTCATTTTTGACATTTTTCATGGTGACACTTTTCATTTTTGACATTTAGCATTGTGACATTAGTCAGTTTTGACATTTGCCATCTTGAAATTTGTCATTTTTGACATTTTTCATGGTGACACTTTTCATTTTTGACCTTTAGCATTGTGACATTTGTCATTTGACATCTTTGACATTTGCCATCTTAAAATTTGTCATTTTTGACATTTTTCATGGTGACACTTTTTATTTTTGACATTTAGCATTGTGACATTTGTCATTTGACATCTTAGACATTTGCCATCTTAAAATTTGTCATTTTTGACACTTTTCATTTTTGACATTTAGCATTGTGACATTTGTCATTTGACATCTTTGACATTTGCCATCTTGAAATTTGTCATTTTTGACATTTTTTATGGTGACACTTTTCATTTTTGACATTTAGCATTGTGACATTTGTCATTTGACATCTTAGACATTTGCCATCTTGAAATTTGTCATTTTTGACATTTTTCATGGTGATTTTTATCATTTTTGACATTTTTTAGCATTGTGACATTTGTCAGTTTTGATATTTGCCATCTTGAAATTTGTCATTTTTGACATTTTTCATGGTGACACTTTTCATTTTTGACATTTAGCATTGTGACATTTGTCATTTGACATCTTTGACATTTGCCATCTTGAAATTTGTCATTTTTGTTATTTAGCATTGTGACATTTGTCATTTGACATCTTTGACATTTGCTATCTTGAAATTTGTCATTTTTGACATTTAGCATTGTGACACTTTTCATTTTTGACATTTAGCATTGTGACACTTTCCATTTTTGACATTTAGCATTGTGACATTTGTCATTTGACATCTTTGATATTTGCCATCTTGAAATTTGTCATTTTTGACATTTTTCATGGTGACACTTTTCATTTTTGACATTTAGCATTGTGACATTTGTCATTTGACATCTTTGACATTTGCCATCTTGAAATTTGTCATTTTTGACATTTTTCATGGTGACACTTTTCATTTTTGACATTTAGCATTGTGACATTTGTCATTTGACATCTTTGACATTTGCCATCTTGAAATTTGTCATTTTTGACATTTTTCATGGTGACACTTTTCATTTTTGACATTTAGCATTGTGACATTTGTAATATTCAAAATCTTTGACATTTCCCATCTTGAAATTTGTCATTTTTGACATTTTTCATGGTGAAACTTTTCATTTTTGACATTTAGCATTGTGACATATGTCATTCGACATCTTTGACATTTGCCATCTTGAAATTTGTCATTTTTGACATTTTTCATGGTGACACTTTTCATTTTTGACATTTAGCATTGTGACATATGTCATTTGGCATCTTTGACATTTGCCATCTTGAAATTTGTCATTTTTGACATTTTTTATAGTGACACTTTTCATTTTTGACATTTAGCATTGTGACATTTGTCATTTGACATCTTAGACATTTGCCATCTTGAAATTTGTTATTTTTGACACTTTCATTTTTGACATTTAGCATTGTGACATTTGTCATTTGACATCTTTGACATTTGCCATCCTGAAATTTGTCATTTTTGACATTTGTCATGGTGACACTTTTCATTTTTGACATTTAGCATTGTGACATTTGTCATTTGACATCTTTGACATTTGCCATCTTGAAATTTGTCATTTTTGACATTTTTCATGGTGACACTTTTCATTTTTGACATTTAGCATTGTGACATTTGTCATTTGACATCTTTGACATTTGCCATCTTGAAATTTGTCATTTTTGACATTTTTCATGGTGACACTTTTCATTTTTGACATTTAGCATTGTGACATTTGACATCTTTGACATTTGCCATCTTGAAATTTGTCATTTTTGACATTTAGCATTGTGACACTTTTCATTTTTGACATTTAGCATTGTGACATTTTTCATTTGACATCTTTGACATTTGCCATCTTGAAATTTGTCATTTTTGACATTTAGCATTGTGACATTTGTTATTTGACATCTTTGACATTCGCCATTTTGTAGTTTGTCATTTTTGACATTTAGCATTGTGACACTTTTCATTTTTGACATTTAGCATTGTGACACTTTCCATTTTTGACATTTAGCATTGTGACATTTGTCATTTGACATCTTTGGCATTTGCCATCTTGAAATTTGTCATTTTTGACATTTTTCATGGTGACACTTTTCATTTTTGACATTTAGCATTGTGACATTTGTCATTTGACATCTTAGACATTTGCCATCTTGAAATTTGTCATTTTTGACACTTTTCATGGTGACACTTTTCATTTTTGACATTTAGCATTGTGACATTTGTCATTTGACATCTTTGAGATTTGCCATTTTGAAATTTGTCATTTTTGACATTTTTCATGGTGACACTTTTCATTTTTGACATTTAGCATTGTGACATTAGTCAGTTTTGACATTTGCCATCTTGAAATTTGTCATTATTGACATTTTTCATGGTGACACTTTTCATTTTTGACATTTAGCATTGTGACATTTGTCATTTGACATCTTTGACATTTGCCATCTTGAAATTTGTCATTTTTGACATTTTTCATGGTGACACTTTTCATTTTTGACATTTAGCATCGTGACATTTGTTATTTGACATCTTTGACATTTGCAATTTTAAAATTTGTCATTTTTGACATTTTTCATGGTGACACTTTTTATTTTTGACATTTAGCATTGTGACATTTGTCATTTGACATCTTAGACATTTGCCATCTTAAAATTTGTCATTTTTGACACTTTTCATTTTTGACATTTAGCATTGTGACATTTGTCATTTGACATCTTTGACATTTGCCATCTTGAAATTTGTCATTTTTGACATTTTTTATGGTGACACTTTTCATTTTTGACATTTAGCATTGTGACATTTGTCATTTGACATCTTAGACATTTGCCATCTTGAAATTTGTCATTTTTGACATTTTTCATGGTGATTTTTATCATTTTTGACATTTAGCATTGTGACATTTGTCAGTTTTGATATTTGCCATCTTGAAATTTGTCATTTTTGACATTTTTCATGGTGACACTTTTCATTTTTGACATTTAGCATTGTGACATTTATCATTTGACATCTTTGACATTTGCCATCTTGAAATTTGTCATTTTTGTTATTTAGCATTGTGACATTTGTCATTTGACATCTTTGACATTTGCTATCTTGAAATTTGTCATTTTTGACATTTAGCATTGTGACACTTTTCATTTTTGACATTTAGCATTGTGACACTTTCCATTTTTGACATTTAGCATTGTGACATTTGTCATTTGACATCTTTGATATTTGCCATCTTGAAATTTGTCATTTTTGACATTTTTCATGGTGACACTTTTCATTTTTGACATTTAGCATTGTGACATTTGTCATTTGACATCGTTGACATTTGCCATCTTGAAATTTGTCATTTTTGACATTTTTCATGGTGACACTTTTCATTTTTGACATTTAGCATTGTGACATTTGTCATTTGACATCTTTGACATTTGCCATCTTGAAATTTGTCATTTTTGACATTTTTCATGGTGACACTTTTCATTTTTGACATTTAGCATTGTGACATTTGTCATTTGACATCTTTGACATTTGCCATCTTGAAATTTGTCATTTTTGACATTTTTCATGGTGACACTTTTCATTTTTGACATTTAGCATTGTGACATTTGTCATCTTAGACATTTGCCATCTTGAAATTTGTCATTTTTGACATTTAGCATTGTGACATTTGTCATTTGACATCTTTGATATTTGCCATCTTGAAATTTGTCATTTTTGACATTTTTCATGGTGACACTTTTCATTTTGACTTTTAGCATTATGACATTTGTCATTTGACATCTTTGACATTTGCCATCTTGAAATTTGTCATTTTTGACATTTTTCATGGTGACACTTTTCATTTTTGACATTTAGCATTGTGACATTTGTCATATTCAAAATCTTTGACATTTCCCATCTTGAAATTTGTCATTTTTGACATTTTTCATGGTGAAACTTTTCATTTTTGACATTTAGCATTGTGACATTTGTCATTTGACATCTTTGACATTTGCCATCTTGAAATTTGTCATTTTTGACATTTTTCATGGTGACACTTTTCATTTTTGACATTTAGCATTGTGACATTTGTGATTTGACACCTTTGACATTTGCCATCTTGAAATTTGTCATTTTTGACATTTTTCATGGTGACACTTTTCATTTTTGACATTTAGCATTGTGACATTTGTCATTTGACATCTTGGACATTTGCCATCTTGAAATTTGTCATTTTTGACATTTTTCATGGTGACACTTATCATTTTTGACATTTAGCATTGTGACATTTGTCAGTTTTGACATTTGCCATCTTGAAATTTGTCATTTTTGACATTTTTCATGGTGACACTTTTCATTTTTGACATTTAGCATTGTGACATTTGTCATTTGACATCTTTGACATTTGCCATCTTAAAATTTGTTATTTTTGACATTTTTCATGGTGACACTTTTCATTTTTGACATTTAGCATTGTGACATTTGTCATTTGACATCTTTGACATTTGCCATCTTGAAATTTGTCATTTTTGACATTTTTCATGGTGACACTTTTCATTTTTGACATTTAGCATTGTGACATTTGTCATTTGACATCTTTGACATTTGCCATCTTGAAATTTGTTATTTTTGACATTTTTCATGGTGACACTTTTCATTTTTGACATTTAGCATTGTGACATTTGTCATTTGACATCTTTGACATTTGCCATCTTGAAATTTGTCATTTTTGACATTTTTCATGGTGACACTTTTCATTTTTGACATTTAGCATTGTGACATTTGTCATTTGACATCTTTGACATTTGCCATCTTGAAATTTGTCATTTTTGACATTTAGCATTGTGACATTTGTCATTTGACATCTTTGATATTTGCCATCTTGAAATTTGTCATTTTTGACATTTTTCATGGTGACACTTTTTATTTTGACTTTTAGCATTATGACATTTGTCATTTGACATCTTTGACATTTGCCATCTTGAAATTTGTCATTTTTGACATTTTTCATGGTGACACTTTTCATTTTTGACATTTAGCATTGTGACATTTGTCATATTCAAAATCTTTGACATTTCCCATCTTGAAATTTGTCATTTTTGACATTTTTCATGGTGAAACTTTTCATTTTTGACATTTAGCATTGTGACATTTGTCATTTGACATCTTTGACATTTGCCATCTTGAAATTTGTCATTTTTGACATTTTTCATGGTGACACTTTTCATTTTTGACATTTAGCATTGTGACATTTGTCATTTGACATCTTTGACATTTGCCATCTTGAAATTTGTCATTTTTGACATTTTTCATGGTGACACTTTTCATTTTTGACATTTAGCATTGTGACATTTGTCATATTCAAAATCTTTGACATTTCCCATCTTGAAATTTGTCATTTTTGACATTTTTCATGGTGACACTTTTCATTTTTGACATTTAGCATTGTGACATTTGTCATTTGACATCTTAGACATTTGCCATCTTGAAATTTGTCATTTTTGACACTTTTCATTTTTGACATTTAGCATTGTGACATTTGTCATTTGACATCTTTGACATTTGCCATCTTGAAATTTGTCATTTTTGACATTTTTCATGGTGACACTTTTCATTGTTGACATTTAGCATTGTGACATTTGTCATTTGACATCTTTGACATTTGCCATCTTGAAATTTGTCATTTTTGACATTTTTCATGGTGACACTTTTCATTTTTTAGATTTAGCATTGTGACATTTGACATCTTTGACACTTGCCATCTTGAAATTTGTCATTTTTGACATTTAGCATTGTGACATTTGTCATTTGACATCTTTGACATTTGCCATCTTGAAATTTGTTATTTTTGACATTTTTCATGGTGACACTTTTCATTTTTGACATTTAGCATTGCGACAGTTGTCATTTGACATCTTTGACATTTGCCATCTTAAAATTTGTCATTTTTGACATTTAGCATTGTGACATTTGTCATTTGACATCTTTGACATTTGCCATCTTGAAATTTGTTATTTTTGACATTTTTCATGGTGACACTTATCATTTTTGACATTTAGCATTGTGACATTTGTCATTTGACATCTTTGACATTTGCCATCTTGAAATTTGTCATTTTTGACATTTTTCATGGTGACACTTTTCATTTTTGACGTTTAGCATTGTGACATTTGTCATTTGACATCTTTGACGTTTGCCATCTTGAAATTTGTCAGTTTTGACATTTAGCATTGTGACATTTGTCACTTGACATCTTGGACATTTGCCATCTGGAAATTTGTTATTTTTGACATTTTTCATGATGACACTTTTCATTTTTGACATTTAGCATTGTGACATTTGTCATTTGACATCTTTGACATTTGCCATCTTGAAATTTGTCATTTTTGACATTTTTTATGGTGACACTTTTCATTTTTGACATTTAGCATTGTGACATTTGTCATTTGACATCTTTGACATTTGCCATCTTGAAATTTGTCATTTTTCACATTTAGCATTGTGACATTTGTCATTTGACATCTTTGACATTTGCCATCTTGAAATTTGTTATTTTTGACATTTTTCATGGTGACACTTTTCATTTTTGACATTTAGCATTGTGACATTTGTCAGTTTTGACATTTGCCATCTTAAAATTTGTCATTTTTGACATTTTTCATGGTGACACTTTTCATTTTTGACATTTAGCATTGTGACATTTGTCATTTGACATCTTTGACATTTGCCATCTTGAAATTTGTCATTTTTGACACTTTTTATTTTTGACATTTAGCATTGTGACATTTGTCATTTGACATCTTTGACATTTGCCATCTTGAAATTTGTCATTTTTGACATTTTTCATGGTGACACTTTTCATTTTTGACATTTAGCATTGTGACATTTGTCATTTGACATCTTGAACATTTGCCATCTTGAAATTTGTCATTTTTGACATTTTTCATGTTGACACTTATCATTTTTGACATTTAGCATTGTGACATTTGTCAGTTTTGACATTTGCCATCTTGAAATTTGTCATTTTTGACATTTTTCATGGTGACACTTTTCATTTTTGACATTTAGCATTGTGACATTTGTCATTTGACATCTTTGACATTTGCCAACTTAAAATTTGTTATTTTTGACATTTTTCATGGTGACACTTTTCATTTTTGACATTTAGCATTGTGACATTTGTCATTTGACATCTTTGACATTTGCCATCTTGAAATTTGTCATTTTTGACATTTTTTATGGTGACACTTTTCATTTTTGACCTTTAGCATTGTGACATTTGTCATTTGACATCTTTGACATTTGCCATCTTGAAATTTGTTATTTTTGACATTTTTCATGGTGACACTTTTCATTTTTGACATTTAGCATTGTGACATTTGTCATTTGACATCTTTGACATTTGCCATCTTGAAATTTGTCATTTTTGACATTTTTCATGGTGACACTTTTCATTTTTGACATTTAGCATTGTGACATTTGTCATTTGACATTTGTCATTTGACATCTTAGACATTTGCCATCTTGAAATTTGTCATTTTTGACACTTTTCATTTTTGACATTTAGCATTGTGACATTTGTCATTTGACATCTTTGACATTTGCCATCTTGAAATTTGTCATTTTTGACATTTTTCATCGTGACACTTTTCATTGTTGACATTTAGCATTGTGACATTTGTCATTTGACATCTTTGACATTTGCCATCTTGAAATTTGTCATTTTTGACATTTTTCATGGTGACACTTTTCATTTTTGACATTTAGCATTGTGACATTTGTCATTTGACATCTTTGGCATGTGCCATCTTGAAATTTGTCATTTTTGACATTTTTCATGGTGACACTTTTCATTTTTTACATTTAGCATTGTGACATTTGACATCTTTGACAGTTGCCATCTTAAAATTTGTCATTTTTGACATTTAGCATTGTGACATTTGTCATTTGACATCTTTGACATTTGCCATCTTGAAATTTGTTATTTTTGACATTTTTCATGGTGACACTTTTCATTTTTGACATTTAGCATTATGACAGTTGTCATTTGACATCTTTGACTTTTGCCATCTTAAAATTTGTCATTTTTGACATTTAGCATTGTGACATTTGTCATTTGACATCTTTGACATTTGCCATCTTGAAATTTGTTATTTTTGACATTTTTCATGGTGACACTTATCATTTTTGACATTTAGCATTGTGACATTTGTCATTTGACATCTTTGACATTTGCCATCTTGAAATTTGTCATTTTTGACATTTTTCATGGTGACACTTTTCATTTTTGACATTTAGCATTGTGACATTTGTCATTTGACATCTTTGACGTTTGCCATCTTGAAATTTGTCAGTTTTGACATTTAGCATTGTGACATTTGTCACTTGACATCTTGGACATTTGCCATCTGGAAATTTGTTATTTTTGACATTTTTCATGGTGACACTTTTTATTTTTGACATTTAGCATTGTGACATTTGTCATTTGACATCTTTGACATTTGCCATCTTGAAATTTGTCATTTTTGACATTTTTTATGGTGACACTTTTCATTTTTGACATTTAGCATTGTGACATTTGTCATTTGACATATTTGACATTTGCCATCTTGAAATTTGTCATTTTTGACATTTAGCATTGTGACATTTGTCATTTGACATCTTTGACATTTGCCATCTTGAAATTTGTTATTTTTGACATTTTTCATGGTGACACTTTTCATTTTTGACATTTAGCATTGTGACATTTGTCATTTGACATCTTAGACATTTGCCATCTTGAAATTTGTCATTTTTGACACTTTTCATGGTGACACTTTTCATTTTTGACATTTAGCATTGTGACATTTGTCATTTGACATCTTTGACATTTGCCATTTTGAAATTTGTCATTTTTGACATTTTTCATGGTGACACTTTTCATTTTTGACATTTAGCATTGTGACATTAGTCAGTTTTGACATTTGCCATCTTGAAATTTGTCATTATTGACAATTTTCATGGTGACACTTTTCATTTTTGACATTTGTCATTTGACATCTTTGACATTTGCCATCTTGAAATTTGTCATTTTTGACATTTTTTATGGTGACACTTTTCATTTTTGACATTTAGCATTGTGACATTTGTCATTTGACATCTTTGACATTTGCCATCTTGAAATTTGTCATTTTTGACATTTAGCATTGTGACATTTGTCATTTGACATCTTTGACATTTGCCATCTTGAAATTTGTCATTTTTGACATTTTTCATGGTGACACTTTTCATTTTTGACATTTAGCATTGTGACATTTGTCATTTGACATCTTAGACATTTGCCATCTTGAAATTTGTCATTTTTGACACTTTTCATGGTGACACTTTTCATTTTTGACATTTAGCATTGTGACATTTGTCATTTGACATCTTTGACATTTGCCATTTTGAAATTTGTCATTTTTGACATTTTTCATGGTGACACTTTTCATTTTTGACATTTAGCATTGTGACATTAGTCAGTTTTGACATTTGCCATCTTGAAATTTGTCATTATTGACATTTTTCATGGTGACACTTTTCATTTTTGACATTTAGCATTGTGACATTTGTCATTTGACATCTTTGACATTTGCCATCTTGAAATTTGTCATTTTTGACATTTTTCATGGTGACACTTTTCATTTTTGACATTTAGCATCGTGACATTTGTTATTTGACATCTTTGACATTTGCCATCCTAAAATTTGTCATTTTTGACATTTTTCATGGTGACACTTTTTATTTTTGACATTTAGCATTGTGACATTTGTCATTTGACATCTTAGACATTTGCCATCTTAAAATTTGTCATTTTTGACACTTTTCATTTTTGACATTTAGCATTGGGACATTTGTCATTTGACATCTTTGACATTTGCCATCTTGAAATTTGTCATTTTTGACATTTTTTATGGTGACACTTTTCATTTTTGACATTTAGCATTGTGACATTTGTCATTTGACATCTTAGACATTTGCCATCTTGAAATTTGTCATTTTTGACATTTTTTATGGTGATTTTTATCATTTTTGACATTTAGCATTGTGACATTTGTCAGATTTGATATTTGCCATCTTAAAATTTGTCATTTTTGACATTTTTCATGGTGACACTTTTCATTTTTGACATTTAGCATTGTGACATTTGTCATTTGACATCTTTGACATTTGCCATCTTGAAATTTGTCATTTTTGTAATTTAGCATTGTGACATTTGTCATTTGACATCTTTGACATTTGCTATCTTGAAATTTGTCATTTTTGACATTTAGCATTGTGACACTTTTCATTTTTGACATTTAGCATTGTGACACTTTCCATTTTTGACATTTAGCATTGTGACATTTGTCATTTGACATCTTTGATATTTGCCATCTTGAAATTTGTCATTTTTGACATTTTTCATGGTGACACTTTTCATTTTTGACATTTAGCATTGTGACATTTGTCATTTGACATCTTTGACATTTGCCATCTTGAAATTTGTCATTTTTGACATTTTTCATGGTGACACTTTTCATTTTTGACATTTAGCATTGTGACATTTGTCATTTGACATCTTTGACATTTGCCATCTTGAAATTTGTCATTTTTGACATTTTTCATGGTGACACTTTTCATTTTTGACATTTAGCATTGTGACATTTGTCATTTGACATCTTTGACATTTGCCATCTTGAAATTTGTCATTTTTGACATTTTTCATGGTGACACTTTTCATTTTTGACATTTAGCATTGTGACATTTGTCATTTGACATCTTCGACATTTGCCATCTTGAAATTTGTCATTTTTGACACTTTTCATGGTGACACCTTTCATTTTTGACATTTAGCATTGTGACATTTGTCATTTGACATCTTTGACATTTGCCATTTTGAAATTTGTCATTTTTGACATTTTTCATGGTGACACTTTTCATTTTTGACATTTAGCATTGTGACATTAGTCAGTTTTGACATTTGCCATCTTGAAATTTGTCATTTTTGACATTTTTCATGCTGACACTTTTCATTTTTGACATTTAGCATTGTGACATTTGTCATTTGACATCTTTGACATTTGCCATCTTGAAATTTGTCATTTTTGACATTTTTCATGGTGACACATTTTTGACATTTAGCATTGTGACATTTGTCATTTGACATCTTTGACATTTGCCATCTTGAAATTTGTCATTTTTGACATTTTTCATGGTGACACTTTTCATTTTTGACATTTAGCATTGTGACATTTGTCATTTGACATCTTTGACATTTGCCATCTTGAAATTTGTCATTTTTGACATTTTTCATGGTGACACTTTTCATTTTTGACATTTAGCATTGTGACATTTGTCATTTGACATCTTGGACATTTGCCATCTTGAAATTTGTCATTTTTGACATTTTTTATGGTGACACTTATCATTTTTGACATTTAGCATTATGACATTTGTCAGTTTTGACATTTGCCATCTTGAAATTTGTCATTTTTGACATTTTTCATGGTGACACTTTTCATTTTTGACATTTAGCATTGTGACATGTGTCATTTGACATCTTTGACATTTGCCATCTTAAAATTTGTTATTTTTGACATTTTTCATGGTGACACTTTTCATTTTTGACATTTAGCATTGTGACATTTGTCATTTGACATCTTTGACATTTGCCATCTTGAAATTTGTCATTTTTGACATTTTTCATGGTGACACTTTTCATTTTTGACATTTAGCATTGTGACATTTGTCATTTGACATCTTTGACATTTGCCATCTTGAAATTTGTTATTTTTGACATTTTTCATGGTGACACTTTTCATTTTTGACATTTAGCATTGTGACATTTGTCATTTGACATCTTTGACATTTGCCATCTTGAAATTTGTCATTTTTGACATTTTTCATGGTGACACTTTTCATTTTTGACATTTAGCATTGTGACATTTGTCATTAGACATCTTTGACATTTGCCATCTTGAAATTTGTCATTTTTGACATTTAGCCTTGTGACATTTGTCATTTGACATCTTTGATATTTGCCATCTTGAAATTTGTCATTTTTGACATTTTTCATGGTGACACTTTTCATTTTGACTTTTAGCATTATGACATTTGTCATTTGACATCTTTGACATTTGCCATCTTGAAATTTGTCATTTTTGACATTTTTCATGGTGACACTTTTCATTTTTGACATTTAGCATTGTGACATTTGTCATATTCAAAATCTTTGACATTTCCCATCTTGAAATTTGTCATTTTTGACATTTTTCATGGTGAAACTTTTCATTTTTGACATTTAGCATTGTGACATTTGTCATTTGACATCTTTGACATTTGCCATCTTGAAATTTGTCATTTTTGACATTTTTCATGGTGACACTTTTCATTTTTGACATTTAGCATCGTGACATTTGTGATTTGACATCTTTGACATTTGCCATCTTGAAATTTGTCATTTTTGACATTTTTCATGGTGACACTTTTCATTTTTGACATTTAGCATTGTGACATTTGTCATTTGACATCTTGGACATTTGCCATCTTGAAATTTGTCATTTTTGACATTTTTCATGGTGACACTTATCATTTTTGACATTTAGCATTGTGACATTTGTCAGTTTTGACATTTGCCATCTTGAAATTTGTCATTTTTGACATTTTTCATGGTGACACTTTTCATTTTTGACATTTAGCATTGTGACATTTGTCATTTGACATCTTTGACATTTGCCATCTTGAAATTTGTCATTTTTGACATTTTTCATGGTGACACTTTTCATTTTTGACATTTAGCATTGTGACATTTGTCATTTGACATCTTTGACATTTGCCATCTTGAAATTTGTTATTTTTGACATTTTTCATGGTGACACTTTTCATTTTTGACATTTAGCATTGTGACATTTGTCATTTGACATCTTTGACATTTGCCATCTTGAAATTTGTCATTTTTGACATTTTTCATGGTGACACTTTTCATTTTTGACATTTAGCATTGTGACATTTGTCATTTGACATCTTTGACATTTGCCATCTTGAAATTTGTCATTTTTGACATTTAGCATTGTGACATTTGTCATTTGACATCTTTGATATTTGCCATCTTGAAATTTGTCATTTTTGACATTTTTCATGGTGACACTTTTCATTTTGACTTTTAGCATTATGACATTTGTCATTTGACATCTTTGACATTTGCCATCTTGAAATTTGTCATTTTTGACATTTTTCATGGTGACACTTTTCATTTTTGACATTTAGCATTGTGACATTTGTCATATTCAAAATCTTTGACATTTCCCATCTTGAAATTTGTCATTTTTGACATTTTTCATGGTGAAACTTTTCATTTTTGACATTTAGCATTGTGACATTTGTCATTTGACATCTTTGACATTTGCCATCTTGAAATTTGTCATTTTTGACATTTTTCATGGTGACACTTTTCATTTTTGACATTTAGCATTGTGACATTTGTCATTTGACATCTTTGACATTTGCCATCTTGAAATTTGTCATTTTTGACATTTTTTATAGTGACACTTTTCATTTTTGACATTTAGCATTGTGACATTTGTCATTTGACATCTTAGACATTTGCCATCTTGAAATTTGTCATTTTTGACACTTTTCATTTTTGACATTTAGCATTGTGACATTTGTCATTTGACATCTTTGACATTTGCCATCTTGAAATTTGTCATTTTTGACATTTTTCATGGTGACACTTTTCATTGTTGACATTTAGCATTGTGACATTTGTCATTTGACATCTTTGACATTTGCCATCTTGAAATTTGTCATTTTTGACATTTTTCATGGTGACACTTTTCATTTTTGACATTTAGCATTGTGACATTTGTCATTTGACATCTTTGACATTTGCCATCTTGAAATTTGTCATTTTTGACATTTTTCATGGTGACACTTTTCATTTTTTACATTTAGCATTGTGACATTTGACATCTTTGACAGTTGCCATCTTGAAATTTGTCATTTTTGACATTTAGCATTGTGACATTTGTCATTTGACATCTTTGACATTTGCCATCTTGAAATTTGTTATTTTTGACATTTTTCATGGTGACACTTTTCATTTTTGACATTTAGCATTGTGACAGTTGTCATTTGACATCTTTGACATTTGCCATCTTAAAATTTGTCATTTTTGACATTTAGCATTGTGACATTTGTCATTTGACATCTTTGACATTTGCCATCTTGAAATTTGTTATTTTTGACATTTTTCATGGTGACACTTATCATTTTTGACATTTAGCATTGTGACATTTGTCATTTGACATCTTTGACATTTGCCATCTTGAAATTTGTCATTTTTGACATTTTTCATGGTGACACTTTTCATTTTTGACATTTAGCATTGTGACATTTGTCATTTGACATCTTTGACGTTTGCCATCTTGAAATTTGTCAGTTTTGACATTTAGCATTGTGACATTTGTCACTTGACATCTTGGACATTTGCCATCTGGAAATTTGTTATTTTTGACATTTTTCATGGTGACACTTTTCATTTTTGACATTTAGCATTGTGACATTTGTCATTTGACATTTGCCATCTTGACATTTGTCATTTTTGACATTTTTTATGGTGACACTTTTAATTTTTGACATTTAGCATTGTGACATTTGTCATTTGACATCTTTGACATTTGCCATCTTGAAATTTGTCATTTTTGACATTTAGCATTGTGACATTTGTCATTTGACATCTTTGACATTTGCCATCTTGAAATTTGTTATTTTTGACATTTTTCATGGTGACACTTTTCATTTTTGACATTTAGCATTGTGACATTTGTCAGTTTTGACATTTGCCATCTTAAAATTTGTCATTTTTGACATTTTTCATGGTGACACTTTTCATTTTTGACATTTAGCATTGTGACATTTGTCATTTGACATCTTTGACATTTGCCATCTTGAAATTTGTCATTTTTGACACTTTTTATTTTTGACATTTAGCATTGTGACATTTGTCATTTGACATCTTTGACATTTGCCATCTTGAAATTTGTCATTTTTGACCTTTTTCATGGTGACACTTTTCATTTTTGACATTTAGCATTGTGACATTTGTCATTTGACATCTTGGACATTTGCCATCTTGAAATTTGTCATTTTTGACATTTTTCATGTTGACACTTATCATTTTTGACATTTAGCATTGTGACATTTGTCAGTTTTGACATTTGCCATCTTGAAATTTGTCATTTTTGACATTTTTCATGGTGACACTTTTCATTTTTGACATTTAGCATTGTGACATTTGTCATTTGACATCTTTGACATTTGCCATCTTAAAATTTGTTATTTTTGACATTTTTCATGGTGACACTTTTCATTTTTGACATTTAGCATTGTGACATTTGTCATTTGACATCTTTGACATTTGCCATCTTGAAATTTGTCATTTTTGACATTTTTTATGGTGACACTTTTCATTTTTGACCTTTAGCATTGTGACATTTGTCATTTGACATCTTTGACATTTGCCATCTTGAAATTTGTTATTTTTGACATTTTTCATGGTGACACTTTTCATTTTTGACATTTAGCATTGTGACATTTGTCATTTGACATCTTTGACATTTGCCATCTTGAAATTTGTCATTTTTGACATTTTTCATGGTGACACTTTTCATTTTTGACATTTAGCATTGTGACATTTGTCATTTGACATCTTTGACATTTGCCATCTTGAAATTTGTCATTTTTGACATTTAGCATTGTGACATTTGTCATTTGACATCTTTGATATTTGCCATCTTGAAATTTGTCATTTTTGACATTTTTCATGGTGACACTTTTCATTTTGACTTTTAGCATTATGACATTTGTCATTTGACATCTTTGACATTTGCCATCTTGAAATTTGTCATTTTTGACATTTTTCATGGTGACACTTTTCATTTTTGACATTTAGCATTGTGACATTTGTCATATTCAAAATCTTTGACATTTCCCATCTTGAAATTTGTCATTTTTGACATTTGGCATTGTGACATTTGTCATTTGACATCTTTGACATTTGCCATCTTGAAATTTGTCATTTTTGACATTTTTCATGGTGACACTTTTCATTTTTGACATTTTGCATTGTGACATTTGTCATTTGACATCTTTGACATTTGCCATCTTGAAATTTGTCATTTTTGACATTTTTTATAGTGACACTTTTCATTTTGACATTTAGCATTGTGACATTTGTCATTTGACATCTTAGACATTTGCCATCTTGAAATTTGTCATTTTTGACACTTTTCATTTTTGACATTTAGCATTGTGACATTTGTCATTTGACATCTTTGACATTTGCCATCTTGAAATTTGTCATTTTTGACATTTTTCATGGTGACACTTTTCATTGTTGACATTTAGCATTGTGACATTTGTCATTTGACATCTTTGACATTTGCCATCTTGAAATTTGTCATTTTTGACATTTTTCATGGTGACACTTTTCATTTTTGACATTTAGCATTGTGACATTTGTCATTTGACATCTTTGACATTTGCCATCTTGAAATTTGTCATTTTTGACATTTTTCATGGTGACACTTTTCATTTTTTACATTTAGCATTGTGACATTTGACATCTTTGACAGTTGCCATCTTGAAATTTGTCATTTTTGACATTTAGCATTGTGACATTTGTCATTTGACATCTTTGACATTTGCCATCTTGAAATTTGTTATTTTTGACATTTTTCATGGTGACACTTTTCATTTTTGACATTTAGCATTGTGACAGTTGTCATTTGACATCTTTGACATTTGCCATCTTAAAATTTGTCATTTTTGACATTTAGCATTGTGACATTTGTCATTTGACATCTTTGACATTTGCCATCTTGAAATTTGTTATTTTTGACATTTTTCATGGTGACACTTATCATTTTTGACATTTAGCATTGTGACATTTGTCATTTGACATCTTTGACATTTGCCATCTTGAAATTTGTCATTTTTGACATTTTTCATGGTGACACTTTTCATTTTTGACATTTAGCATTGTGACATTTGTCATTTGACATCTTTGACGTTTGCCATCTTGAAATTTGTCAGTTTTGACATTTAGCATTGTGACATTTGTCACTTGACATCTTGGACATTTGCCATCTGGAAATTTGTTATTTTTGACATTTTTCATGGTGACACTTTTCATTTTTGACATTTAGCATTGTGACATTTGTCATTTGACATTTGCCATCTTGAAATTTGTCATTTTTGACATTTTTTATGGTGACACTTTTAATTTTTGACATTTAGCATTGTGACATTTGTCATTTGACATCTTTGACATTTGCCATCTTGAAATTTGTCATTTTTGACATTTAGCATTGTGACATTTGTCATTTGACATCTTTGACATTTGCCATCTTGAAATTTGTTATTTTTGACATTTTTCATGGTGACACTTTTCATTTTTGACATTTAGCATTGTGACATTTGTCAGTTTTGACATTTGCCATCTTAAAATTTGTCATTTTTGACATTTTTCATGGTGACACTTTTCATTTTTGACATTTAGCATTGTGACATTTGTCATTTGACATCTTTGACATTTGCCATCTTGAAATTTGTCATTTTTGACACTTTTTATTTTTGACATTTAGCATTGTGACATTTGTCATTTGACATCTTTGACATTTGCCATCTTGAAATTTGTCATTTTTGACATTTTTCATGGTGACACTTTTCATTTTTGACATTTAGCATTGTGACATTTGTCATTTGACATCTTGGACATTTGCCATCTTGAAATTTGTCATTTTTGACATTTTTCATGTTGACACTTATCATTTTTGACATTTAGCATTGTGACATTTGTCAGTTTTGACATTTGCCATCTTGAAATTTGTCATTTTTGACATTTTTCATGGTGACACTTTTCATTTTTGACATTTAGCATTGTGACATTTGTCATTTGACATCTTTGACATTTGCCATCTTAAAATTTGTTATTTTAGACATTTTTCATGGTGACACTTTTCATTTTTGACATTTAGCATTGTGACATTTGTCATTTGACATCTTTGACATTTGCCATCTTGAAATTTGTCATTTTTGACATTTTTTATGGTGACACTTTTCATTTTTGACCTTTAGCATTGTGACATTTGTCATTTGACATCTTTGACATTTGCCATCTTGAAATTTGTTATTTTTGACATTTTTCATGGTGACACTTTTCATTTTTGACATTTAGCATTGTGACATTTGTCATTTGACATCTTTGACATTTGCCATCTTTGACATTTGCCATCTTGAAATTTGTCATTTTTGACATTTTTCATGGTGACACTTTTCATTTTTGACATTTAGCATTGTGACATTTGTCATTTGACATCTTTGACATTTGCCATCTTGAAATTTGTCATTTTTGACATTTAGCATTGTGACATTTGTCATTTGACATCTTTGATATTTGCCATCTTGAAATTTGTCATTTTTGACATTTTTCATGGTGACACTTTTCATTTTGACTTTTAGCATTATGACATTTGTCATTTGACATCTTTGACATTTGCCATCTTGAAATTTGTCATTTTTGACATTTTTCATGGTGACACTTTTCATTTTTGACATTTAGCATTGTGACATTTGTCATATTCAAAATCTTTGACATTTCCCATCTTGAAATTTGTCATTTTTGACATTTTTCATGGTGAAACTTTTCATTTTTGACATTTGGCATTGTGACATTTGTCATTTGACATCTTTGACATTTGCCATCTTGAAATTTGTCATTTTTGACATTTTTCATGGTGACACTTTTCATTTTTGACATTTTGCATTGTGACATTTGTCATTTGACATCTTTGACATTTGCCATCTTGAAATTTGTCATTTTTGACATTTTTTATAGTGACACTTTTCATTTTTGACATTTAGCATTGTGACATTTGTCATTTGACATCTTAGACATTTGCCATCTTGAAATTTGTCATTTTTGACACTTTTCATTTTTGACATTTAGCATTGTGACATTTGTCATTTGACATCTTTGACATTTGCCATCTCGAAATTTGTCATTTTTGACATTTTTCATCGTGACACTTTTCATTGTTGACATTTAGCATTGTGACATTTGTCATTTGACATCTTTGACATTTGCCATCTTGAAATTTGTCATTTTTGACATTTTTCATGGTGACACTTTTCATTTTTGACATTTAGCATTGTGACATTTGTCATTTGACATCTTTGGCATTTGCCATCTTGAAATTTGTCATTTTTGACATTTTTCATGGTGACACTTTTCATTTTTTACATTTAGCATTGTGACATTTGACATCTTTGACAGTTGCCATCTTGAAATTTGTCATTTTTGACATTTGGCATTGTGACATTTGTCATTTGACATCTTTGACATTTGCCATCTTGAAATTTGTTATTTTTGACATTTTTCATGGTGACACTTTTCATTTTTGACATTTAGCATTATGACAGTTGTCATTTGACATCTTTGACATTTGCCATCTTAAAATTTGTCATTTTTGACATTTAGCATTGTGACATTTGTCATTTGACATCTTTGACATTTGCCATCTTGAAATTTGTTATTTTTGACATTTTTCATGGTGACACTTATCATTTTTGACATTTAGCATTGTGACATTTGTCATTTGACATCTTTGACATTTGCCATCTTGAAATTTGTCATTTTTGACATTTTTCATGGTGACACTTTTCATTTTTGACATTTAGCATTGTGACATTTGTCATTTGACATCTTTGACGTTTGCCATCTTGAAATTTGTCAGTTTTGACATTTAGCATTGTGACATTTGTCACTTGACATCTTGGACATTTGCCATCTGGAAATTTGTTATTTTTGACATTTTTCATGGTGACACTTTTTATTTTTGACATTTAGCATTGTGACATTTGTCATTTGACATCTTTGACATTTGCCATCTTGAAATTTGTCATTTTTGACATTTTTTATGGTGACACTTTTCATTTTTGACATTTAGCATTGTGACATTTGTCATTTGACATCTTTGACATTTGCCATCTTGAAATTTGTCATTTTTGACATTTAGCATTGTGACATTTGTCATTTGACATCTTTGACATTTGCCATCTTGAAATTTGTTATTTTTGACATTTTTCATGGTGACACTTTTCATTTTTGACATTTAGCATTGTGACATTTGTCAGTTTTGACATTTGCCATCTTAAAATTTGTCATTTTTGACATTTTTCATGGTGACACTTTTCATTTTTGACATTTAGCATTGTGACATTTGTCATTTGACATCTTTGACATTTGCCATCTTGAAATTTGTCATTTTTGACACTTTTTATTTTTGACATTTAGCATTGTGACATTTGTCATTTGACATCTTTGACATTTGCCATCTTGAAATTTGTCATTTTTGACATTTTTCATGGTGACACTTTTCATTTTTGACATTTAGCATTGTGACATTTGTCATTTGACATCTTGGACATTTGCCATCTTGAAATTTGTCATTTTTGACATTTTTCATGTTGACACTTATCATTTTTGACATTTAGCATTGTGACATTTGTCAGTTTTGACATTTGCCATCTTGAAATTTGTCATTTTTGACATTTTTCATGGTGACACTTTTCATTTTTGACATTTAGCATTGTGACATTTGTCATTTGACATCTTTGACATTTGCCATCTTGAAATTTGTCATTTTTGACATTTTTCATGGTGACACTTTTCATTTTTGACATTTAGCATTGTGACATTTGTCATTTGACATCTTTGACATTTGCCATCTTGAAATTTGTCATTTTTGACATTTTTCATGGTGACACTTTTCATTTTTGACATTTAGCATTGTGACATTTGTCATTTGACATCTTGGACATTTGCCATCTTGAAATTTGTCATTTTTGACATTTTTCATGGTGACACTTATCATTTTTGACATTTAGCATTGTGACATTTGTCAGTTTTGATATTTGCCATCTTGAAATTTGTCATTTTTGACATTTTTCATGGTGACACTTTTCATTTTTGACATTTAGCATTGTGACATTTGTCATTTGACATCTTTGACATTTGCCATCTTAAAATTTGTTATTTTTGACATTTTTCATGGTGACACTTTTCATTTTTGACATTTAGCATTGTGACATTTGTCATTTGACATCTTTGACATTTGCCATCTTGAAATTTGTCATTTTTGACATTTTTCATGGTGACACTTTTCATTTTTGACATTTAGCATTGTGACATTTGTCATTTGACATCTTTGACATTTGCCATCTTGAAATTTGTTATTTTTGACATTTTTCATGGTGACACTTTTCATTTTTGACATTTAGCATTGTGACATTTGTCATTTGACATCTTTGACATTTGCCATCTTGAAATTTGTCATTTTTGACACTTTTCATTTTTGACATTTAGCATTGTGACATTTGTCATTTGACATCTTTGACATTTGCCATCCTGAAATTTGTCATTTTTGACATTTTTCATGGTGACACTTTTCATTTTTGACATTTAGCATTGTGACATTTGTCATTTGACATCTTTGACGTTTGCCATCTTGAAATTTGTCAGTTTTGACATTTAGCATTGTGACATTTGTCACTTGACATCTTTGACATTTGCCATCTGGAAATTTGTTATTTTTGACATTTTTCATGGTAACACTTTTCATTTTTGACATTTAGCATTGTGACGTTTGTCAGTTTTGACATTTGCCATCTTGAAATTTGTCATTTTTGACATTTTTCATGGTGACACTTTTCATTTTTGACATTTAGCATTGTGACACTTTTCATTTTTGACATTTAGCATTGTGACATTTGTCATTTGACATCTTTGATATTTGCCATCTTGAAATTTGTCATTTTTGACATTTATCATTGTGACATTTGTTATTTGACATCTTTGACATTTGCCATTTTGAAATTTGTCATTTTTGACATTTAGCATTGTGACACTTTTCATTTTTGACATTTAGCATTGTGACACTTTCCATTTTTGACATTTAGCATTGTGACATTTGTCATTTGACATCTTTGATATTTGCCATCTTGAAATTTGTCATTTTTGATATTTTTCATGGTGACACTTTTCATTTTTGACATTTAGCATTGTGACATTTGTCATTTGACATCTTTGACATTTGCCATCTTAAAATTTGTCATTTTTGACATTTTTCATGGTGACACTTTTCATTTTTGACATTTAGCATTGTGACATTTGTCATTTGACATCTTTGACATTTGCCATCTTGAAATTTGCCATTTTTGACATTTTTCATGGTGACACTTTTCATTTTAGACATTTAGCATTGTGACATTTGTCATTTGACATCTTTGGCATTTGCCATCTTGAAATTTGTCATTTTTGACATTTTTCATGGTGACACTTTTCATTTTTGACATTTAGCATTGTGACATTTGTCATTTGACATCTTAGACATTTGCCATCTTGAAATTTGTCATTTTTGACACTTTTCATGGTGACACTTTTCATTTTTGACATTTAGCATTGTGACATTTGTCATTTGACATCTTTGACATTTGCCATTTTGAAATTTGTCATTTTTGACATTTTTCATGGTGACACTTTTCATTTTTGACATTTAGCATTGTGACATTAGTCAGTTTTGACATTTGCCATCTTGAAATTTGTCATTTTTGACATTTTTCATGGTGACACTTTTCATTTTTGACATTTAGCATTGTGACATTTGTCATTTGACATCTGTGACATTTGCCATCTTGAAATTTGTCATTTTTGACATTTTTCATGGTGACACTTTTCATTTTTGACATTTAGCATTGTGACATTTGTCATTTGACATCTTTGACATTTGCCATCTTAAAATTTGTCATTTTTGACATTTTTCATGGTGACACTTTTTATTTTTGACATTTAGCATTGTGACATTTGTCATTTGACATCTTAGACATTTGCCATCTTAAAATTTGTCATTTTTGACACTTTTCATTTTTGACATTTAGCATTGTGACATTTGTCATTTGACATCTTTGACATATGCCATCTTGAAATTTGTCATTTTTGACATTTTTTATGGTGACACTTTTCATTTTTGACATTTAGCATTGTGACATTTGTCATTTGACATCTTAGACATTTGCCATCTTGAAATTTGTCATTTTTGACATTTTTCATGGTGATTTTTATCATTTTTGACATTTAGCATTGTGACATTTGTCAGTTTTGATATTTGCCATCTTGAAATTTGTCATTTTTGACATTTTTCATGGTGACACTTTTCATTTTTGACATTTAGCATTGTGACATTTGTCATTTGACATCTTTGACATTTGCCATCTTGAAATTTGTCATTTTTGTTATTTAGCATTGTGACATTTGTCATTTGACATCTTTGACATTTGCTATCTTGAAATTTGTCATTTTTGACATTTAGCATTGTGACACTTTTCATTTTTGACATTTAGCATTGTGACACTTTCCATTTTTGACATTTAGCATTGTGACATTTGTCATTTGACATCTTTGATATTTGCCATCTTGAAATTTGTCATTTTTGACATTTTTCATGGTGACACTTTTCATTTTTGACATTTAGCATTGTGACATCTGTCATTTGACATCTTTGACATTTGCTATCTTGAAATTTGTCATTTTTGACATTTTTCATGGTGACACTTTTCATTTTTGACATTTAGCATTGTGACATTTGTCATTTGACATCTTTGACATTTGCCATCTTGAAATTTGTCATTTTTTACATTTTTTATGGTGACACTTTTCATTTTTGACATTTAGCATTGTGACATTTGTCATATTCAAAATCTTTGACATTTCCCATCTTGAAATTTGTCATTTTTGACATTTTTCATGGTGAAACTTTTCATTTTTGACATTTAGCATTGTGACATATGTCATTCGACATCTTTGACATTTGCCATCTTGAAATTTGTCATTTTTGACATTTTTCATGGTGACACTTTTCATTTTTGACATTTAGCATTGTGACATATGTCATTTGACATCTTTGACATTTGCCATCTTGAAATTTGTCATTTTTGACATTTTTTATAGTGACACTTTTCATTTTTGACATTTAGCATTGTGACATTTGTCATTTGACATCTTAGACATTTGCCATCTTGAAATTTGTCATTTTTGACACTTTCATTTTTGACATTTAGCATTGTGACATTTGTCATTTGACATCTTTGACATTTGCCATCCTGAAATTTGTCATTTTTGACATTTGTCATGGTGACACTTTTCATTTTTGACATTTAGCATTGTGACATTTGTCATTTGACATCTTTGACATTTGCCATCTTGAAATTTGTCATTTTTGACATTTTTCATGGTGACACTTTTCATTTTTGACATTTAGCATTGTGACATTTGTCATTTGACATCTTTGACATTTGCCATCTTGAAATTTGTCATTTTTGACATTTTTCATGGTGACACTTTTCATTTTTGACATTTAGCATTGTGACATTTGACATCTTTGACATTTGCCATCTTGAAATTTGTCATTTTTGACATTTAGCATTGTGACATTTGTCATTTGACATCTTTGACATTTGCCATCTTGAAATTTGTTATTTTTGACATTTTTCATGGTGACACTTTTCATTTTTGACATTTAGCATTGTGACAGTTGTCATTTGACATCTTTGACATTTGCCATCTTAAAATTTGTCATTTTTGACATTTAGCATTGTGACATTTGTCATTTGACATCTTTGACATTTGCCATCTTGAAATTTGTTATTTTTGACATTTTTCATGGTGACACTTATCATTTTTGACATTTAGCATTGTGACATTTGTCATTTGACATCTTTGACATTTGCCATCTTGAAATTTGTCATTTTTGACATTTTTCATGGTGACACTTTTCATTTTTGACATTTAGCATTGTGACATTTGTCATTTGACATCTTTGACGTTTGCCATCTTGAAATTTGTCAGTTTTGACATTTAGCATTGTGACATTTGTCACTTGACATCTTTGACATTTGCCATCTGGAAATTTGTTATTTTTGACATTTTTCATGGTGACACTTTTCATTTTTGACATTTAGCATTGTGACGTTTGTCAGTTTTGACATTTGCCATCTTGAAATTTGTCATTTTTGACATTTTTCATGGTGACACTTTTCATTTTTGACATTTAGCATTGTGACATTTTTCATTTGACATCTTTGACATTTGCCATCTTGAAATTTGTCATTTTTGACATTTAGCATTGTGACATTTGTTATTTGACATCTTTGACATTTGCCATTTTGTAATTTGTCATTTTTGACATTTAGCATTGTGACACTTTTCATTTTTGACATTTAGCATTGTGACACTTTCCATTTTTGACATTTAGCATTGTGACATTTGTCATTTGACATCTTTGATATTTGCCATCTTGAAATTTGTCATTTTTGATATTTTTCATGGTGACACTTTTCATTTTTGACATTTAGCATTGTGACATTTGTCATTTGACATCTTTGACATTTGCCATCTTGAAATTTGTCATTTTTGACATTTTTCATGGTGACACTTTTCATTTTTGACATTTAGCATTGTGACATTTGTCATTTGACATCTTTGACATTTGCCGTTTTGAAATTTGTCATTTTTGACATTTTTCATGGTGACACTTTTCATTTTTGACATTTAGCATTGTGACATTTGTCATTTGACATCTTTGGCATTTGCCATCTTGAAATTTGTCATTTTTGACATTTTTCATGGTGACACTTTTCATTTTTGACATTTAGCATTGTGACATTTGTCATTTGACATCTTAGACATTTGCCATCTTGAAATTTGTCATTTTTGACACTTTTTATGGTGACACTTTTCATTTTTGACATTTAGCATTGTGACATTTGTCATTTGACATCTTTGACATTTGCCATTTTGAAATTTGTCATTTTTGACATTTTTCATGGTGACACTTTTCATTTTTGACATTAAGCATTGTGACATTAGTCAGTTTTGACATTTGCCATCTTGAAATTTGTCATTTTTGACATTTTTCATTTTTGACATTTAGCATTGTGACATTTGTCATTTGACATCTTTGACATTTGCCATCTTGAAATTTGTCATTTTTGACATTTTTCATGGTGACACTTTTCATTTTTGACATTTAGCATTGTGACATTTGTTATTTGACATCTTTGACATTTGCCATCTAAAAATTTGTCATTTTTGACATTTTTCATGGTGACACTTTTTATTTTTGACATTTAGCATTGTGACATTTGTCATTTGACATCTTAGACATTTGCCATCTTAAAATTTGTCATTTTTGACACTTTTCATTTTTGACATTTAGCATTGTGACATTTGTCATTTGACATCTTTGACATTTGCCATCTTGAAATTTGTCATTTTTGACATTTTTTATGGTGACACTTTTCATTTTTGACATTAAGCATTGTGACATTTGTCATTTGACATCTTAGACATTTGCCATCTTGAAATTTGTCATTTTTGACATTTTTCATGGTGATTTTTATCATTTTTGACATTTAGCATTGTGACATTTGTCAGTTTTGATATTTGCCATCTTGAAATTTGTCATTTTTGACATTTTTCATGGTGACAATTTTCATTTTTGACATTTAGCATTGTGACATTTGTCATTTGACATCTTTGACATTTGCCATCTTGAAATTTGCCATTTTTGTTATTTAGCATTGTGACATTTGTCATTTGACATCTTTGACATTTGCTATCTTGAAATTTGTCATTTTTGACATTTAGCATTGTGACACTTTTCATTTTTGACATTTAGCATTGTGACACTTTCCATTTTTGACATTTAGCATTGTGACATTTGTCATTTGACATCTTTGATATTTGCCATCTTGAAATTTGTCATTTTTGACATTTTTCATGGTGACACTTTTCATTTTTGACATTTAGCATTGTGACATTTGTCATTTGACATCTTTGACATTTGCCATCTTGAAATTTGTCATTTTTGACATTTTTCATGGTGACACTTTTCATTTTTGACATTTAGCATTGTGACATTTGTCATTTGACATCTTTGACATTTGCCATCTTGAAATTTGACATTTTTGACATTTTTCATGGTGACACTTTTCATTTTTGACATTTAGCATTGTGACATTTGTCATTTGACATCTTTGACATTTGCCATCTTGAAATTTGTCATTTTTGACATTTTTCATGGTGACACTTTTCATTTTTGACATTTAGCATTGTGACATTTGTCATTTGACATCTTAGACATTTGCCATCTTGAAATTTGTCATTTTTGACACTTTTCATGGTGACACTTTTCATTTTTGACATTTAGCATTGTGACATTTGTCATTTGACATATTTGACATTTGCCATTTTGAAATTTGTCATTTTTGACATTTTTCATGGTGACACTTTTCATTTTTGACATTTAGCATTGTGACATTAGTCAGTTTTGACATTTGCCATCTTGAAATGTGTCATTTTTGACATTTTTCATGCTGACACTTTTCATTTTTGACATTTAGCATTGTGACATTTGTCATTTGACATCTTTGACATTTGCCATCTTGAAATTTGTCATTTTTGACATTTTTCATGGTGACACATTTTTGACATTTAGCATTGTGACATTTGTCATTTGACATCTTTGACATTTGCCATCTTGAAATTTGTCATTTTTGACATTTTTCATGGTGACACTTTTCATTTTTGACATTTAGCATTGTGACATTTGTCATTTGACATCTTTGACATTTGCCATCTTGAAATTTGTCATTTTTGACATTTTTCATGGTGACACTTTTCATTTTTGACATTTAGCATTGTGACATTTGACATCTTTGACATTTGCCATCTTGAAATTTGTCATTTTTGACATTTAGCATTGTGACATTTGTCATTTGACATCTTTGACATTTGCCATCTTGAAATTTGTTATTTTTGACATTTTTCATGGTGACACTTTTCATTTTTGACATTTAGCATTGTGACAGTTGTCATTTGACATCTTTGACATTTGCCATCTTAAAATTTGTCATTTTTGACATTTAGCATTGTGACATTTGTCATTTGACATCTTTGACATTTGCCATCTTGAAATTTGTTATTTTTGACATTTTTCATGGTGACACTTATCATTTTTGACATTTAGCATTGTGACATTTGTCATTTGACATCTTTGACATTTGCCATCTTGAAATTTGTCATTTTTGACATTTTTCATGGTGAAACTTTTCATTTTTGACATTTAGCATTGTGACATTTGTCATTTGACATCTTTGACGTTTGCCATCTTGAAATTTGTCAGTTTTGACATTTAGCATTGTGACATTTGTCACTTGACATCTTTGACATTTGCCATCTGGAAATTTGTTATTTTTGACATTTTTCATGGTGACACTTTTCATTTTTGACATTTAGCATTGTGACGTTTGTCAGTTTTGACATTTGCCATCTTGAAATTTGTCATTTTTGACATTTTTCATGGTGACACTTTTCATTTTTGACATTTATCATTGTGACATTTTTCATTTGACATCTTTGACATTTGCCATCTTGAAATTTGTCATTTTTGACATTTAGCATTGTGACATTTGTTATTTGACATCTTTGACATTTGCCATTTTGTAATTTGTCATTTTTGACATTTAGCATTGTGACACTTTTCATTTTTGACATTTAGCATTGTGACACTTTCCATTTTTGACATTTAGCATTGTGACATTTGTCATTTGACATCTTTGATATTTGCCATCTTGAAATTTGTCATTTTTGATATTTTTCATGGTGACACTTTTCATTTTTGACATTTAGCATTGTGACATTTGTCATTTGACATCTTTGACATTTGCCATCTTGAAATTTGTCATTTTTGACATTTTTCATGGTGACACTTTTCATTTTTGACATTTAGCATTGTGACATTTGTCATTTGACATCTTTGACATTTGCCGTCTTGAAATTTGTCATTTTTCATGGTGACACTTTTCATTTTTGACATTTAGCATTGTGACATTTGTCATTTGACATCTTTGGCATTTGCCATCTTGAAATTTGTCATTTTTGACATTTTTCATGGTGACACTTTTCATTTTTGACATTTAGCATTGTGACATTTGTCATTTGACATCTTAGACATTTGCCATCTTGAAATTTGTCATTTTTGACACTTTTTATGGTGACACTTTTCATTTTTGACATTTAGCATTGTGACATTTGTCATTTGACATCTTTGACATTTGCCATTTTGAAATTTGTCATTTTTGACATTTTTCATGGTGACACTTTTCATTTTTGACATTAAGCATTGTGACATTAGTCAGTTTTGACATTTGCCATCTTGAAATCTGTCATTTTTGACATTTTTCATTTTTGACATTTAGCATTGTGACATTTGTCATTTGACATCTTTGACATTTGCCATCTTGAAATTTGTCATTTTTGACATTTTTCATGGTGACACTTTTCATTTTTGACATTTAGCATTGTGACATTTGTTATTTGACATCTTTGACATTTGCCATCTTAAAATTTGTCATTTTTGACATTTTTCATGGTGACACTTTTTATTTTTGACATTTAGCATTGTGACATTTGTCATTTGACATCTTAGACATTTGCCATCTTAAAATTTGTCATTTTTGACACTTTTCATTTTTGACATTTAGCATTGTGACATTTGTCATTTGACATCTTTGACATTTGCCATCTTGAAATTTGTCATTTTTGACATTTTTTATGGTGACACTTTTCATTTTTGACATTTAGCATTGTGACATTTGTCATTTGACATCTTAGACATTTGCCATCTTGAAATTTGTCATTTTTGACATTTTTCATGGTGATTTTTATCATTTTTGACATTTAGCATTGTGACATTTGTCAGTTTTGATATTTGCCATCTTGAAATTTGTCATTTTTGACATTTTTCATGGTGACAATTTTCATTTTTGACATTTAGCATTGTGACATTTGTCATTTGACATCTTTGACATTTGCCATCTTGAAATTTGCCATTTTTGTTATTTAGCATTGTGACATTTGTCATTTGACATCTTTGACATTTGCTATCTTGAAATTTGTCATTTTTGACATTTAGCATTGTGACACTTTTCATTTTTGACATTTAGCATTGTGACACTTTCCATTTTTGACATTTAGCATTGTGACATTTGTCATTTGACATCTTTGATATTTGCCATCTTGAAATTTGTCATTTTTGACATTTTTCATGGTGACACTTTTCATTTTTGACATTTAGCATTGTGACATTTGTCATTTGACATCTTTGACATTTGCCATCTTGAAATTTGTCATTTTTTACATTTTTCATGGTGACACTTTTCATTTTTGACATTTAGCATTGTGACATTTGTCATTTGACATCTTTGACATTTGCCATCTTGAAATTTGACATTTTTGACATTTTTCATGGTGACACTTTTCATTTTTGACATTTAGCATTGTGACATTTGTCATTTGACATCTTTGACATTTGCCATCTTGAAATTTGTCAATTTTGACATTTTTCATGGTGACACTTTTCATTTTTGACATTTAGCATTGTGACATTTGTCATTTGACATCTTAGACATTTGCCATCTTGAAATTTGTCATTTTTGACACTTTTCATGGTGACACTTTTCATTTTTGACATTTAGCATTGTGACATTTGTCATTTGACATCTTTGACATTTGCCATTTTGAAATTTGTCATTTTTGACATTTTTCATGGTGACACTTTTCATTTTTGACATTTAGCATTGTGACATTAGTCAGTTTTGACATTTGCCATCTTGAAATGTGTCATTTTTGACATTTTTCATGCTGACACTTTTCATTTTTGACATTTAGCATTGTGACATTTGTCATTTGACATCTTTGACATTTGCCATCTTGAAATTTGTCATTTTTGACATTTTTCATGGTGACACATTTTTGACATTTAGCATTGTGACATTTGCCATTTGACATCTTTGACATTTGCCATCTTGAAATTTGTCATTTTTGACATTTTTTATGGTGACACTTTTCATTTTTGACATTTAGCATTGTGACATTTGTCATTTGACATCTTTGACATTTGCCATCTTGAAATTTGTCATTTTTGACATTTTTCATGGTGACACTTTTCATTTTTGACATTTAGCATTGTGACATTTGTCATTTGACATCTTGGACATTTGCCATCTTGAAATTTGTCATTTTTGACATTTTTTATGGTGACACTTATCATTTTTGACATTTAGCATTGTGACATTTGTCAGTTTTGACATTTGCCATCTTGAAATTTGTCATTTTTGACATTTTTCATGGTGACACTTTTCATTTTTGACATTTAGCATTGTGACATTTGTCATTTGACATCTTTGACATTTGCCATCTTAAAATTTGTTATTTTTGACATTTTTCATGGTGACACTTTTCATTTTTGACATTTAGCATTGTGACATTTGTCATTTGACATCTTTGACATTTGCCATCTTGAAATTTGTCATTTTTGACATTTTTCATGGTGACACTTTTCATTTTTGACATTTAGCATTGTGACATTTGTCATTTGACATCTTTGACATTTGCCATCTTGAAATTTGTTATTTTTGACATTTTTCATGGTGACACTTTTCATTTTTGACATTTAGCATTGTGACATTTGTCATTTGACATCTTTGACATTTGCCATCTTGAAATTTGTCATTTTTGACATTTTTCATGGTGACACTTTTCATTTTTGACATTTAGCATTGTGACATTTGTCATTTGACATCTTTGACATTTGCCATCTTGAAATTTGTCATTTTTGACATTTAGCATTGTGACATTTGTCATTTGACATCTTTGATATTTGCCATCTTGAAATTTGTCATTTTTGACATTTTTCATGGTGACACTTTTCATTTTGACTTTTAGCATTATGACATTTGTCATTTGACATCTTTGACATTTGCCATCTTGAAATTTGTCATTTTTGACATTTTTCATGGTGACACTTTTCATTTTTGACATTTAGCATTGTGACATTTGTCATATTCAAAATCTTTGACATTTCCCATCTTGAAATTTGTCATTTTTGACATTTTTCATGGTGAAACTTTTCATTTTTGACATTTAGCATTGTGACATTTGTCATTTGACATCTTTGACATTTGCCATCTTGAAATTTGTCATTTTTGACATTTTTCATGGTGACACTTTTCATTTTTGACATTTAGCATTGTGACATTTGTGATTTGACATCTTTGACATTTGCCATCTTGAAATTTGTCATTTTTGACATTTTTCATGGTGACACTTTTCATTTTTGACATTTAGCATTGTGACATTTGTCATTTGACATCTTGGACATTTGCCATCTTGAAATTTGTCATTTTTGACATTTTTCATGGTGACACTTATCATTTTTGACATTTAGCATTGTGACATTTGTCAGTTTTGACATTTGCCATCTTGAAATTTGTCATTTTTGACATTTTTCATGGTGACACTTTTCATTTTTGACATTTAGCATTGTGACATTTGTCATTTGACATCTTTGACATTTGCCATCTTAAAATTTGTTATTTTTGACATTTTTCATGGTGACACTTTTCATTTTTGACATTTAGCATTGTGACATTTGTCATTTGACATCTTTGACATTTGCCATCTTGAAATTTGTTATTTTTGACATTTTTCATGGTGACACTTTTCATTTTTGACATTTAGCATTGTGACATTTGTCAGTTTTGACATTTGCCATCTTGAAATTTGTCATTTTTGACATTTTTCATGGTGACACTTTTCATTTTTGACATTTAGCATTGTGACATTTGTCATTTGACATCTTTGACATTTGCCATCTTGAAATTTGTCATTTTTGACATTTTTCATGGTGACACTTTTCATTTTTGACATTTAGCATTGTGACATTTGTCATTTGACATCTTTGACATTTGCCATCTTGAAATTTGTCATTTTTGACATTTTTCATGGTGACACTTTTCATTTTTGACATTTAGCATTGTGACATTTGTCATTTGACATCTTTGACATTTGCCATCTTGAAATTTGTCATTTTTGACATTTTTTATGGTGACACTTTTCATTTTTGACATTTAGCATTGTGACATTTGTCATTTGACATCTTTGACATTTGTCATTTGACATCTTTGACATTTGTCATTTGACATCTTTGACATTTGCCATCTTGAAATTTGTCATTTTTGACATTTTTCATGGTGACACTTTATATTTTTGACATTTAGCATTGTGACATTTGTCATTTGACATCTTAGACATTTGCCATCTTGAAATTTGTCATTTTTGACACTTTTCATTTTTGACATTTAGCATTGTGACATTTGTCAGTTTTGACATTTGCCATCTTGAAATTTGTCATTTCTGACATTTAGCATTGTGACATTTGTTATTTGATATCTTTGACATTTGCCATCTTGAAATTTGTCATTTTTGACATTTAGCATTGTGACATTTGTCATTTGACATCTTTGACATTTGCCATCTTGAAATTTGTTATTTTTGACATTTTTCATGGTGACACTTTTCATTTTTGACATTTAGCATTGTGACATTTGTCATATTCAAAATCTTTGACATTTCCCATCTTGAAATTTGTCATTTTTGACATTTTTCATGGTGAAACTTTTCATTTTTGACATTTAGCATTGTGACATTTGTCATTTGACATCTTTGACATTTGCCATCTTGAAATTTGTTATTTTTGACATTTTTCATTATGACACTTTTCTTTTTTGACATTTAGCATTGTGACGTTTGTCAGTTTTGACATTTGCCATCTTGAAATTTGTCATTTTTGACATTTTTCATGGTGACAGTTTTTATTTTTGACATTTAGCATTGTGACATTTGTCATTTGACATCTTTGACATTTGCCATCTTAAATTTTGTCATTTTTGACATTTTTCATGGTGACACTTTTCATTTTTGACATTTAGCATTGTGACATTTGTCATTTGACATCTTTGACATTTGCCATTTTGAAATTTGTCATTTTTGACATTTTTCATGGTGACACTTTTCATTTTTGACATTTAGCATTTTGACATTTGTCATTTGACATCTTTGACATTTGACATCTTGAAATTTGTCATTTTTGTTATTTAGCATTGTGACATTTGTCATTTGACATCTTTGACATTTGCCATCTTGAAATTTGTCATTTTTGACATTTTTTTTGGTGACACTTTTCATTTTTGACATTTAGCATTGTGACATTTGACATCTTGGACATTTGCCATCTTAAAATTTGTCATTTTTGACATTTTTCATGGTGACACTTATCATTTTTGAAATTTAGCATTGTGACATTTGTCAGTTTTGACATTTGCCATCTTAAAATTTGTCATTTTTGACATTTTTTATGGTGACACTTTTCATTTTTGACATTTAGCAGTGTGACATTTGTCATTTGACATCTTTGACATTTGCAATCTTAAAATTTGTCATTTTTGACATTTAGCATTGTGACATTTGTCATTTGACATCTTTGACATTTGCCATCTTGAAATTTGTCATTTTTGTTATTTAGCATTGTGACATTTGTCATTTGACATCTTTGACATTTGCCATCTTGAAATTTGTCATTTTTGACATTTTTTTTGGTGACACTTTTCATTTTTGACATTTAGCATTGTGACATTTGACATCTTGGACATTTGCCATCTTAAAATTTGTCATTTTTGACATTTTTCATGGTGACACTTATCATTTTTGAAATTTAGCATTGTGACATTTGTCAGTTTTGACATTTGCCATCTTGAAATTTGTCATTTTTGACATTTTTTATGGTGACACTTTTTATTTTTGACATTTAGCAGTGTGACATTTGTCATTTGACATCTTTGACATTTGCAATCTTAAAATTTGTCATTTTTGACATTTAGCATTGTGACATTTGTCATTTGACATCTTTGACATTTGCCATCTTGAAATTTGTCATTTTTGACATTTTTCATGGTGACACTTTTCATTTTTGACATTTAGCATTGTGACATTTGTCATTTGACATCTTTGACATTTGCCATCTTGAAATTTGTCATTTTTGACATTTAGCATTGTGACATTTGTCATTTGACATCTTTGACATTTGCCATCTTGAAATTTGTCATTTTTGACATTTAGCATTGTGACATTTGTCATTTGACATCTTTGGCATTTGCCATCTTAAAATTTGTCATTTTTGACATTTTTCATGGTGACACTTTTCATTTTTGACATGTAGCATTGTGACATTTGTCATTTGACATCTTGGACATTTGCCATCTTTAAATTTGTCATTTTTGACATTTTTCATGGTGACACTTATCATTTTTGACATTTAGCAAATTGACATTTGTCAGTTTTGACATTTGCCATCTTGAAATTTGTCATTTTTGACATTTTTCATGGTGAGACTTTTCATTTTTGACATTTAGCATTGTGACATTTGTCATTTGACATCTTTGACATTTACCATCTTGAAATTTGTCATTTTTGACATTTTTCATGGTGACACTTTTAATTTTTGACATTTAGCATTGTGACATTTGTCATTTGACATCTTTGACATTTTCCATCTTGAAATTTGTCATTTTTGACATTTAGCATTGTGACATTTGTCATTTGACATCTTTGACATTTGCCATCTTGAAATTTGTTATTTTTGACATTTTTTATGGTGACACTTTTCATTTTTTACATTAAGCATTGTGACATTTGTCAGTTTTGACATTTGCCATCTTGAAATTTGTCATTTTTGACATTTTTCATGGTGACACTTTTCATTTTTGACATTTAGCATTGTGACATTTGTCATTTGACATCTTTGACATTTGCCATCTTGAAATTTGTCATTTTTGACACTTTTTATTTTTGACATTTAGCATTGTGACATTTGTCATTTAACATCTTTGATATTTGCCATCTTGAAATTTGTCATTTTTGACATTTTTCATGGTGACACTTTTCATTTTTGACATTTAGCATTGTGACATTTGTCATTTGACATCTTAGACATTTGCCATCTTGAAATTTGTCATTTTTGACACTTTTCATTTTTGACATTTAGCATTGTGACATTTGTCATTTGACATCTTTGACATTTGCCATCTTGAAATTTGTCATTTTTGACATTTTTCATAGTGACACTTTTCATTTTTGACATTTAGCATTGTGACATTTGTCATTTGACATCTTTGACATTTGCCATCTTGAATTTTGTCATTTTTGACATTTTTCATGGTGACACTTTTCATTTTTGACATTTAGCATTGTGACATTTGTCATTTTACATCTTTGACATTTGCCATCTTGAAATTTGTCATTTTTGACATTTTTCATGGTGACACTTTTCATTTTTGACATTTAGCATTGTGACATTTGTCATTTGACATCTTGGACATTTGCCATCTTGAAATTTGTCATTTTTGACATTTTTCATGGTGACACTTATCATTTTTGACATTTAGCATTGTGACATTTGTCAGTTTTGACATTTGCCATCTTGAAATTTGTCATTTTTGACATTTTTTATAGTGACACTTTTGATTTTTGACATTTAGCATTGTGGCATTTGTCATTTGACATCTTTGACATTTGCAATTTTAAAAGTTGTCATTTTTGACATTTAGCATTGTGACATTTGTCATTTGACATCTTTGACATTTGCCATCTTGAAATTTGTCATTTTTGACATTTTTCATGGTGACACTTTTCATTTTTGACATTTAGCATTGTGACATTTGTCATTTGACATCTTTGACATTTGCCATCTTGAAATTTGTCATTTTTGACATTTAGCATTGTGACATTTGTCATTTGACATCTTTGACATTTGCCATCTTGGAATTTGTCATTTTTGACATTTAGCATTGTGACATTTGTCATTCGACATCTTTGGCATTTGCCATCTTGAAATTTGTCATTTTTGACATTTTTCATGGTGACACTTTTCATTTTTGACATTTAGCATTGTGACATTTGTCATTTGACATCTTGGACATTTGCCATCTTGAAATTTGTCATTTTTGACATTTTTCATGGTGACACTTATCATTTTTGACATTTAGCATTGTGACATTTGTCAGTTTTGACATTTGCCATCTTGAAATTTGTCATTTTTGACATTTTTCATGGTGACACTTTTCATTTTTGACATTTAGCATTGTGACATTTGTCATTTGACATCTTTGACATTTGCCATCTTGAAATTTGTCATTTTTGACATTTTTCATGGTGACACTTTTCATTTTTGACATTTAGCATTGTGACATTTGTCATTTGACATCTTTGACATTTGCCATCTTGAAATTTGTCATTTTTGACATTTAGCATTGTGACATTTGTCATTTGACATCTTTGACATTTGCCATCTTCAAATTTGTTATTTTTGACATTTTTCATGGTGACACTTTTCATTTTTGACATTTAGCATTGTGACATTTGTCAGTTTTGACCTTTGCCATCTTGAAATTTGTTATTTTTGACATTTTTCATGGTGACACTTTTCATTTTTGACATTTAGCATTGTGACATTTGTCATTTGACATCTTTGACATTTGCCATCTTGAAATTTGTCATTTTTGACACTTTTTATTTTTGACATTTAGCATTGTGACATTTGTCATTTGACATCTTGGACATTTGCCATCTTGAAATTTGTCATTTTTGACATTTTTCATGGTGACACTTATCATTTTTGACATTTAGCATTGTGACATTTGTCAGTTTTGACATTTGCCATCTTGAAATTTGTCATTTTTGACATTTTTGATGGTGACACTTTTCATTTTTGACATTTAGCATTGTGACATTTGTCATTTGACATTTTTGACATTTGCCATCTTGAAATTTGTCATTTTTCATGGTGACACTTTTCATTTTTGACATTTAACATTGTGACATTTGTCATTTGACATCTTTGACATTTGCCATCTTGAAATTTGTCATTTTTGACATTTTTCATGGTGACACTTTTCATTTTTGACATTTAGCATTGTGACATTTGTCATTTGACATCTTGGACATTTGCCATCTTAAAATTTGTCATTTTTAACATTTTTCATGGTCACACTTATCATTTTTGACATTTAGCTTTGTGACATTTGTCAGTTTTGACATTTGCCATCTTGAAATTTGTCATTTTTGACATTTTTCATGGTGACACTTTTCATTTTCGACATTTAGCATTGTGACATTTGTCATTTGACATCTTTGATATTTGCCATCTTAAAATTTGTTATTTTTGACATTTTTCATGGTGACACTTTTCATTTTTGACATTTAGAATTGCGACATTTGTCATTTGACATCTTTGACATTTGCCATCTTGAAATTTGTCATTTTTGACATTTTTCATGGTGACACTTTTCATTTTTGACATTTAGCATTGTGACATTTGTCATTTGACATCTTTGACATTTGCCATCTTGAAATTTGTTATTTTTGACATTTTTCATGGTGACACTTTTCATTTTCGACATTTAGCATTGTGACATTTGTCATTTGACATCTTTGATATTTGCCATCTTAAAATTTGTTATTTTTGACATTTTTCATTGTGACACTTTTCATTTTTGACATTTAGAATTGTGACATTTGTCATTTGACATCTTTGACATTTGCCATCTTGAAATTTGTCATTTTTGACATTTTTCATGGTGACAATTTTCATTTTTGACATTTATCATTGTGACATTTGTCATTTGACATTTTTGACATTTGCCATCTTGAAATTTGTCATTTTTGACATTTTTCATGGTGACACGTTTCGTTTTTGACATTTAGCATTGTGACATTTGTCATTTGACATCTTTGACATTTGCCATCTTGAAATTTGTCATTTTTGACATTTTTCATGGTGACACTTTTCATTTTTGACATTTAGCATTGTGACATTTGTCATTTGACATTTTTGACGTTTGCCATCTTGAAATTTGTCATTTTTGACATTTAGCATTGTGACATTTGTCATCTGACATCTTTGACATTTGCCATCTTGAAAATTGTCATTTTTGACATTTTTCATGGTGACACTTTTCATTTTTGACATTTAGCATTGTGACATTTGTCATTTGACATTTTTGACGTTTGCCATCTTGAAATTTGTCATTTTTGACATTTAGCATTGTGACATTTGTCATCTGACATCTTTGACATTTGCCATCTTGAAAATTGTCATTTTTGACATTTTTCATGGTGACACTTTTCATTTTTGACATTTAGCATTGTGACATTTGTCATTTGACATCTTTGACATTTGCCATCTTGAAATTTGTCATTTTTGACATTTAGCATTGTGACATTTGTCATTTGACATCTTTGATATTTGCCATCTTGAAATTTGTCATTTTTGTCATTTTTCATGGTGACACTTTTCATTTTTGACATTTAACATTGTGACATTTGTCATTTGACATCTTTGACATTTGCCATCTTGAAATTTGTCATTTTTGACATTTTTCATGGTGACACTTTTCATTTTTGACATTTAGCATTGTGACATTTGTCATTTGACATCTTGGACATTTGCCATCTTGAAATTTGTCATTTTTAACATTTTTCATGGTGACACTTATCATTTTTGACATTTAGCATTGTGACATTTGTCAGTTTTGACATTTGCCATCTTGAAATTTGTCATTTTTGACATTTTTCATGGTGACACTTTTCATTTTCGACATTTAGCATTGTGACATTTGTCATTTGACATCTTTGATATTTGCCATCTTAAAATTTGTTATTTTTGACATTTTTCATGGTGACACTTTTCATTTTTGACATTTAGAATTGTGACATTTGTCATTTGACATCTTTGACATTTGCCATCTTGAAATTTGTCATTTTTGTCATTTTTCATGGTGACACTTTTCATTTTTGACATTTAACATTGTGACATTTGTCATTTGACATCTTTGACATTTGCCATCTTGAAATTTGTCATTTTTGACATTTTTCATGGTGACACTTTTCATTTTTGACATTTAGCATTGTGACATTTGTCATTTGACATCTTGGACATTTGCCATCTTGAAATTTGTCATTTTTAACATTTTTCATGGTGACACTTATCATTTTTGACATTTAGCATTGTGACATTTGTCAGTTTTGACATTTGCCATCTTGAAATTTGTCATTTTTGACATTTTTCATGGTGACACTTTTCATTTTCGACATTTAGCATTGTGACATTTGTCATTTGACATCTTTGATATTTGCCATCTTAAAATTTGTTATTTTTGACATTTTTCATGGTGACACTTTTCATTTTTGACATTTAGAATTGTGACATTTGTCATTTGACATCTTTGACATTTGCCATCTTGAAATTTGTCATTTTTGACATTTTTCTTGGTGACACTTTTCATTTTTGACATTTAGCATTGTGACATTTGTCATTTGACATCTTTGACATTTGCCATCTTGAAATTTGTCATTTTTGACATTTTTCATGGTGACACTTTTCATTTTTGACATTTAGCATTGTGACATTTGTCATTTGACATCTTAGACATTTGCCATCTTGAAATTTGTCATTTTTGACACTTTTCATTTTTGACATTTAGCATTGTGACATTTGTCATTTGACATCTTTGACATTTGCCATCTTGAAATTTGTCATTTTTGACATTTTTCATGGTGACACTTTTCATTTTTGACATTTAGCATTGTGACATTTGTCATTTGACATCTTTGACATTTGCCATTTTGAAATTTGTTATTTTTGACATTTTTCATGGTGACACTTTTCATTTTTGACATTTAGCATTGTGACATTTGTCATTTGACATCTTTGATATTTGCCATCTTGAAATTTGTCATTTTGACATTTTTCATGGTGACACTTTTCATTTTTGACATTTAGCATTGTGACATTTGTCATTTGACATCTTTGACATTTGCCATCTTGAAATTTGTCATTTTTGACATTTTTCATGGTGACACTTTTCATTTTTGACATTTAGCATTGTGACATTTGACATCTTTGACATTTGCCATCTTGAAATTTGTCATTTTTGACATTTAGCATTGTGACATTTGTCATTTGACATCTTTGACATTTGCCATCTTGAAATTTGTTATTTTTGACATTTTTCATGGTGACACTTTTCATTTTTGACATTTAGAATTGTGACATTTGTCATTTGACATCTTTGATATTTGCCATCTTGAAATTTGTCATTTTTGACACTTTTCATTTTTGACATTTAGTATTGTGACATTTGTCATTTGACATCTTTGACATTTGCCATCTTGAAATTTGTTATTTTTGACATTTTTTATGGTGACACTTATTATTTTTGACATTTAGCATTGTGACATTTGTCATTTGACATCTTTGACATTTGCCATCTTGAAATTTGTCATTTTTGACATTTTTCATGGTGACACTTTTCATTTTTGACATTTAGCATTGTGACATTTGTCATTTGACATCTTTGACATTTGCCATCTTGAAATTTGTCAGTTTTGACATTTAGCATTGTGACATTTGTCAAATGACATCTTTGACATTTGCCATCTTGAAGTTTGTTATTTTTGACATTTTTCATGGTGACACTTTTCATTTTTGACATTTAGCATTGTGACATTTGTCAGTTTTGACATTTGCCATCTTGAATTTTGTCATTTTTGACATTTTTCATGGTGACACTTTTCATTTTTGACATTTAGCATTGTGACATTTGTCATTTGACATCTTTGACATTTGCCATCTTGAAATTTGTCATTTTTGACATTTTTCATAGTAACACTTTTCATTTTTGACATTTAGCATTGTGACATTTGTCATTTGACATCTTTGACATTTGACATCTTGAAATTTGTCATTTTTGTTATTTAGCATTGTGACATTTGTCATTTGACATCTTTGACATTTGCCATCTTGAAATTTGTCATTTTTGACATTTTTCATGGTGACACTTTTCATTTTTGACATTTAGCATTGTGACATTTGTCATTTGACATCTTGGACATTTGCCATCTTGAAATTTGCCATCTTGAAATTTGTCATTTTTGACATTTTTCATGGTGACACTTATTATTTTTGACATTTAGCATTGTGACATTTGTCAGTTTTGACATTTGCCATCTTGAAATTTGTCATTTTTGACATTTTTCATGGTGACACTTTTTATTTTTGACATTTAGCATTGTGACATTTGTCATTTGACATCTTTGACATTTGACATCTTGAAATTTGTCATTTTTGACATTTTTCATGGTGACACTTTTCATTTTTGACATTTAGCATTGTGACATGTGTCATTTGACATCTTTGACATTTGATATCTTGAAATTTGTCATTTTTGACATTAAGCATTGTGACATCTGTCATTTGACATCTTTGATATTTGCCATCTTGAAATTTGTCATTTTGACATTTTTCATGGTGACACTTTTCATTTTTGACATTTAGCATTGTGACATTTGTCATTTGACATCTTTGACATTTGCCATCTTGAAATTTGTCATTTTTGACATTTTTCATGGTGACACTTTTCATTTTTGACATTTAGCATTGTGACATTTGTCGAATTCAAAATCTTTGACATTTGCCATCTTGAAATTTGTTATTTTTGACATTTTTCATGGTGACAATTTTCATTTTTGACATTTAGCATTGTGACATTTGTCATTTGACATCTTTGACATTTGCCATCTTGAAATTTGTCATTTTTGACATTTTTCATGGTGACACTTTTTATTTTTGACATTTAGCATTGTGACATTTGTCATTTGACATCTTTGACATTTGACATCTTGAAATTTGTCATTTTTGACATTTTTCATGGTGACACTTTTCATTTTTGACATTTAGCATTGTGACATGTGTCATTTGACATCTTTGATATTTGCAATCTTGAAATTTGTCATTTTTGACATTAAGCATTGTGACATTTGTCATTTGACATCTTTGATATTTGCCATCTTGAAATTTGTCATTTTGACATTTTTCATGGTGACACTTTTCATTTTTGACATTTAGCATTGTGACATTTGTCATTTGACATCTTTGACATTTGCCATCTTGAAATTTGTCATTTTTGACATTTTTCATGGTGACACTTTTCATTTTTGACATTTAGCATTGTGACATTTGTCGAATTCAAAATCTTTGACATTTGCCATCTTGAAATTTGTCATTTTTGACATTTTTCATGGTGACACTTTTCATTTTTGACATTTAGCATTGTGACATTTGTCATTTGACATCTTTGACATTTGCCATCTTGAAATTTGTCATTTTTGACATTTTTCATGGTGACACTTTTCATTCTTAACATTTAGCATTGTGACATTTGTCATTTGACATTTTTGACATTTGCCATCTTGAAATTTGTCATTTTTGACATTTTTCGTGGTGACACTTTTCATTTTTGACATTTAGCATTGTGACATTTGTCATTTGACATCTTAGACATTTGCCATCTTGAATTTTGTCATTTTTGACACTTTTCATTTTTGACATTTAGCATTGTGACATTTGTCATTTGACATCTTTGACATTTGCCATCTTGAAATTTGTCATTTTTGACATTTTTCATGGTGACACTTTTCATTTTGGACATTTAGCATTGTGACATTTGTCATTTGACATCTTTGACATTTGCCGTCTTGAAATTTGTCATTTTTGACATTTTTCATGGTGACACTTTTCATTTTTGACATTTAGCATTGTGACATTTGACATTTGACATCTTTGACATTTGCCATCTTGAAATTTGTCATTTTTGACATTTTTCATAGTGACACTTTTCATTTTTGACATTTAGCATTGTGACATTTGACATCTTTGACATTTGCCATCTTGAAATTTGTCATTTTTGACATTTAGCATTGTGAAATTTGTCATTTGACATCTTTGACATTTGCCATCTTGAAATTTGTTATTTTTGACATTTTTCATGGTGACACTTTTCATTTTTGACATTTAGCATTGTGACATTTGACATTTGACATCTTTGACATTTGCCATCTTGAAATTTGTCATTTTTGACATTTTTCATAGTGACACTTTTTATTTTTGACATTTAGCATTGTGACATTTGACATCTTTGACATTTGCCATCTTGAAATTTGTCATTTTTGACATTTAGCATTGTGAAATTTGTCATTTGACATCTTTGACATTTGCCATCTTGAAATTTGTCATTTTTGACATTTTTTATGGTGACACTTTTCATTTTTGACATTTAGCATTGTGACATTTGTCATTTGATATCTTTGACATTTGCCATCTTGAAATTTGTCATTTTTGACATTTAGCATTGTGACATTTGTCATTTGACATCTTTGACATTTGCCATCTTGAAATTTGTCATTTTTGACATTTAGCATTGTGACACTTTTCATTTTTGACATTTAGCATTGTGACACTTTTCATTTTTGACATTTAGCTTTGTGACATTTGTCATTTTACATCTTTGATATTTGCCATCTTGAAATTTGTCATTTTTGACATTTTTCATGGTGACACTTTTCATTTTTGACATTTAGCATTGTGACATTTGACATTTGTCATCTTTGACATTTGCCATCTTGAAATTTGTCATTTTTGACATTTTTCATGGTGACACTTTTCATTTTTGACATTTAGCATTGTGACATTTGTCATTTGACATCTTTGACATTTGCCATCTTGAAATTTGTCATTTTTGACATTTTTCATGGTGACACTTTTCATTTTTGACATTTAGCATTGTGACATTTGTCATTTGACATCTTTGATATTTGCCATCTTGAAATTTGTTATTTTTGACATTTAGCATTGTGACATTTGTCATTTGACATCTTTGATATTTGCCATCTTGAAATTTGTCATTTTTGACATTTTTCATGGTGACACTTTTCATTTTTGACATTTAGCATTGTGACATTTGTCATTTGACATCTTTGACATTTGCCATCTTGAAATTTGTCATTTTTGACATTTTTCATGGTGACACTTTTCATTTTTGACATTTAGCATTGTGACATTTGTCATATTCAAAATCTTTGACATTTGCCATCTTGAAATTTGTCATTTTTGACATTTTTCATGGTCACACTTTTCATTTTTGACATTTAGCATTGTGACATTTGTCATTTGACATCTTTGACATTTGCCATCTTGAAATTTGTCATTTTTGACATTTTTCATGGTGACACTTTTCATTCTTGACATTTAGCATTGTGACATTTGTCATTTGACATCTTAGACATTTGCCATCTTGAAATTTGTCATTTTTGACACTTTTCATTTTTGACATTTAGCATTGTGACATTTGTCATTTGACATCTTTGACATTTGCCATCTTGAAATTTGTCATTTTTGACATTTTTCATGGTGACACTTTTCATTTTGGACATTTAGCATTGTGACATTTGTCATTTGACATCTTTGACATTTGCCATCTTGAAATTTGTCATTTTTGACATTTTTCATGGTGACACTTTTCATTTTTGACATTTAGCATTGTGACATTTGTCATTTGACATCTTTGACATTTGCCATCTTGAAATTTGTCATTTTTGACATTTAGCATTGTGACATTTGTCATTTGACATCTTTGATATTCGCCATCTTGAAATTTGTCATTTTTGACATTTAGCATTGTGACATTTGTCATTTGACATCTTTGACATTTGCCATCTTGAAATTTGTTATTTTTGACATTTTTTATGGTGACACTTATTATTTTTGACATTTAGCATTGTGACATTTGTCATTTGACATCTTTGACATTTGCCATCTTGAAATTTGTCATTTTTGACAGTTTTCATGGTGACACTTTTCATTTTTGACATTTAGCATTGTGACATTTGTCATTTGACATCTTTGACATTTGCCATCTTGAAATTTGTGAGTTTTGACATTTAGCATTGTGACATTTGTCAAATGACATCTTTGACATTTGCCATCTTGAAATTTGTTATTTTTGACATTTTTCATGGTGACACTTTTTATTTTTGACATTTAGCATTGTGACATTTGTCAGTTTTGACATTTGCCATCTTGAAATTTGTCATTTTTGACATTTTTCATGGTGACACTTTTCATTGTGACATTTGTCATTTGACATCTTTGACATTTGCCATCTTGAAATTTTCATTTTTGACATTTAGCATTGTGACATTTGTCATTTGACATCTTTGACATTGGCCATCTTGAAATTTGTCATTTTTGACATTTAGCATTGTGACACTTTTCATTTTTGACATTAAGCATTGTGACACTTTTCATTTTTGACATTTAGCATTGTGATATTTGTCATTTGACATCTTTGATATTTGCCATCTTGAAATTTGTCATTTTTGACATTTTTCATGGTGACACTTTTCATTTTTGACATTTAGCATTGTGACATTTGTCATTTGACATCTTTGACATTTGCCATCTTGAAATTTGTCATTTTTGACATTTTTCATGGTGACACTTTTCATTTTTGACATTTAGCATTGTGACATTTGTCATATTCAAAATCTTTGACATTTGCCATCTTGAAATTTGTCATTTTTGACATTTTTCATGGTGACACTTTTCATTTTTGACATTTAGCATTGTGACATTTGTCATTTGACATCTTTGACATTTGCCATCTTAAAATTTGTCATTTTTGACATTTTTCATGGTGACACGTTTTATTTTTGACATTTAGCATTGTGACATTTGTCATTTGACATCTTAGACATTTGCCATCTTGAAATTTGTCATTTTTGACACTTTTCATTTTTGACATTTAGCATTGTGACATTTGTCATTTGACATCTTTGACATTTGCCATCTTGAAATTTGTCATTTTTGACATTTTTCATGGTGACACTTTTCATTTTGGACATTTAGCATTGTGACATTTGTCATTTGACATCTTTGACATTTGCCATCTTGAAATTTGTCATTTTTGACATTTTTCATGGTGACACTTTTCATTTTTGACATTTAGCATTGTGACATTTGTCATTTGACATCTTTGACATTTGCCATCTTGAAATTTGTCATTTTTGACATTTAGCATTGTGACATTTGTCATTTGACATCTTTGATATTCGCCATCTTGAAATTTGTCATTTTTGACATTTAGCATTGTGGCATTTGTCATTTGACATCTTTGACATTTGCCATCTTGAAATTTGTTATTTTTGACATTTTTTATGGTGACACTTATTATTTTTGACATTTAGCATTGTGACATTTGTCATTTGACATCTTTGACATTTGCCATCTTGAAATTTGTCATTTTTGACAGTTTTCATGGTGACACTTTTCATTTTTGACATTTAGCATTGTGACATTTGTCATTTGACATCTTTGACATTTGCCATCTTGAAATTTGTGAGTTTTGACATTTAGCATTGTGACATTTGTCAAATGACATCTTTGACATTTGCCATCTTGAAATTTGTTATTTTTGACATTTTTCATGGTGACACTTTTTATTTTTGACATTTAGCATTGTGACATTTGTCAGTTTTGACATTTGCCATCTTGAAATTTGTCATTTTTGACATTTTTCATGGTGACACTTTTCATTGTGACATTTGTCATTTGACATCTTTGACATTTGCCATCTTGAAATTTTCATTTTTGACATTTAGCATTGTGACATTTGTCATTTGACATCTTTGACATTGGCCATCTTGAAATTTGTCATTTTTGACATTTAGCATTGTGACACTTTTCATTTTTGACATTAAGCATTGTGACACTTTTCATTTTTGACATTTAGCATTGTGATATTTGTCATTTGACATCTTTGATATTTGCCATCTTGAAATTTGTCATTTTTGACATTTTTCATGGTGACACTTTTCATTTTTGACATTTAGCATTGTGACATTTGTCATTTGACATCTTTGACATTTGCCATCTTGAAATTTGTCATTTTTGACATTTTTCATGGTGACACTTTTCATTTTTGACATTTAGCATTGTGACATTTGTCATATGACATCTTTGACATTTGCCATCTTGAAATTTGTCATTTTTGACATTTTTCATGGTGACACTTTTCATTTTTGACATTTAGCATTGTGACATTTGTCATTTGACATCTTTGACATTTGCCATCTTAAAATTTGTCATTTTTGACATTTTTCATGGTGACACGTTTTATTTTTGACATTTAGCATTGTGACATTTGTCATTTGACATCTTAGACATTTACCATCTTGAAATTTGTCATTTTTGACACTTTTCATGGTGACACTTTTCATTTTTGACATTTAGCATTGTGACATTTCTCATTTGACATCTTTGACATTTGCCATTTTGAAATTTGTCATTTTTGACATTTTTCATGGTGACACTTTTCATTTTTGACATTTAGCATTGTGACATTAGTCAGTTTTGACATTTGCCATCTTGAAATTTGTCATTTTTGACATTTTTCATGTTGACACTTTTCATTTTTGACATGTAGCATTGTGACATTTGTCATTTGACATCTTTGACATTTGCCATCTTGAAATTTGTCATTTTTGACATTTTTCATGGTGACACTTTTCATTTTTGACATTTAGCATTGTGACATTTGTCATTTGACATCTTTGACATTTGCCATCTTGAAATTTGTCATTTTTGACATTTAGCATTGTGACATTTGTCATTTGACATCTTAGACATTTGCCATCTTGAAATTTGTCATTTTTGACATTTTTCATGGTGACAATTTTCATTTTTGACATTTAGCATTGTGACATTTGTCATTTGACATCTTTGACATTTGCCATCTTGAAATTTGTCATTTTTGACATTTTTCATGGTGACACTTTTCATTTTTGACATTTAGCATTGTGACATTTGTCATTTGACATCTTTGACATTTGCCATCTTGAAATTTGTCATTTTTGACATTTTTCATGGTGACACTTTTCATTTTTGACATTTAGCATTGTGACATTTGTCATTTGACATCTTTGACATTTGCCATCTTGAAATTTGTCATTTTTGACATTTAGCATTGTGACATTTGTCATTTGACATCTTTGACATTTGCCATCTTGAAATTTGTCAGTTTTGACATTTAGCATTGTGACATTTGTCAAATGACATCTTTGACATTTGCCATCTTGAAATTTGTTATTTTTGACATTTTTCATGGTGACACTTTTCATTTTTGACATTTAGCATTGTGACATTTGTCAGTTTTGACATTTGCCATCTTGAAATTTGTCATTTTTGACATTTTTCATGGTGACACTTTTCATTTTTGACATTTAGCATTGTGACATTTGTCATTTGACATCTTTGACATTTGCCATCTTGAAATTTGTCATTTTTGACATTTTTCATGGTGACACTTTTCATTTTTGACATTTAGCATTGTGACATTTGTCATTTGACATCTTTGACATTTGCCATCTTAAAATTTGTCATTTTTGACATTTTTCATGGTGACACGTTTTATTTTTGACATTTAGCATTGTGACATTTGTCATTTGACATCTTAGACATTTACCATCTTGAAATTTGTCATTTTTGACACTTTTCATGGTGACACTTTTCATTTTTGACATTTAGCATTGTGACATTTCTCATTTGACATCTTTGACATTTGCCATTTTGAAATTTGTCATTTTTGACATTTTTCATGGTGACACTTTTCATTTTTGACATTTAGCATTGTGACATCAGTCAGTTTTGACATTTGCCATCTTGAAATTTGTCATTTTTGACATTTTTCATGTTGACACTTTTCATTTTTGACATTTAGCATTGTGACATTTGTCATTTGACATCTTTGACATTTGCCATCTTGAAATTTGTCATTTTTGACATTTTTCATGGTGACACTTTTCATTTTTGACATTTAGCATTGTGACATTTGTCATTTGACATCTTTGACATTTGCCATCTTGAAATTTGTCATTTTTGACATTTTTCATGGTGACACTTTTCATTTTTGACATTTAGCATTGTGACATTTCTCATTTGACATCTTTGACATTTGCCATTTTGAAATTTGTCATTTTTGACATTTTTCATGGTGACACTTTTCATTTTTGACATTTAGCATTGTGACATCAGTCAGTTTTGACATTTGCCATCTTGAAATTTGTCATTTTTGACATTTTTCATGTTGACACTTTTCATTTTTGACATTTAGCATTGTGACATTTGTCATTTGACATCTTTGATATTTGCCATCTTGAAATTTGTCATTTTTGACATTTTTCATGGTGACACTTTTCATTTTTGACATTTAGCATTGTGACATTTGTCATTTGACATCTTTGACATTTGCCATCTTGAAATTTGTCATTTTTGACATTTTTCATGGTGACACTTTTCATTTTTGACATTTAGCATTGTGACATTTGTCATTTGACATCTTTGACATTTGCCATCTTGAAATTTGTCATTTTTGACATTTAGCATTGTGACATTTGTCATTTGACATCTTTGACATTTGCCATCTTGAAATTTGTTATTTTTGACATTTTTTATGGTGACACTTATTATTTTTGACATTTAGCATTGTGACATTTGTCATTTGACATCTTTGACATTTGCCATCTTGAAATTTGTCATTTTTGACATTTTTCATGGTGACACTTTTCATTTTTGACATTTAGCATTGTGACATTTGTCATTTGACATCTTTGACATTTGCCATCTTGAAATTTGTCAGTTTTGACATTTAGCATTGTGACATTTGTCAAATGACATCTTTGACATTTGCCATCTTGAAATTTGTTATTTTTGACATTTTTCATGGTGACACTTTTCATTTTTGACATTTAGCATTGTGACATTTGTCAGTTTTGACATTTGCCATCTTGAAATTTGTCATTTTTGACATTTTTCATGGTGACACTTTTCATTTTTGACATTTAGCATTGTGACATTTGTCATTTGACATCTTTGATATTTGCCATCTTGAAATTTGTCATTTTTGACATTTTTCATGGTGACACTTTTCATTTTTGACATTTAGCATTGTGACATTTGTCATTTGACATCTTTGACATTTGCCATCTTAAAATTTGTCATTTTTGACATTTTTCATGGTGACACGTTTTATTTTTGACATTTAGCATTGTGACATTTGTCATTTGACATCTTAGACATTTACCATCTTGAAATTTGTCATTTTTGACACTTTTCATGGTGACACTTTTTATTTTTGACATTTAGCATTGTGACATTTCTTATTTGACATCTTTGACATTTGCCATTTTGAAATTTGTCATTTTTGACATTTTTCATGGTGACACTTTTCATTTTTGACATTTAGCATTGTGACATCAGTCAGTTTTGACATTTGCCATCTTGAAATTTGTCATTTTTGACATTTTTCATGTTGACACTTTTCATTTTTGACATTTAGCATTGTGACATTTGTCATTTGACATCTTTGACATTTGCCATCTTGAAATTTGTCATTTTTGACATTTTTCATGGTGACACTTTTCATTTTTGACATTTAGCATTGTGACATTTGTCATTTGACATCTTTGACATTTGCCATCTTGAAATTTGTCATTTTTGACATTTTTCATGGTGACACTTTTCATTTTTGACATTTAGCATTGTGACATTTGTCATTTGACATCTTAGACATTTGCCATCTTGAAATTTGTCATTTTTGACATTTTTCATGGTGACACTTTTCATTTTTGACATTTAGCATTGTGACATTTGTCATTTGACATCTTAGACATTTGCCATCTTGAAATTTGTCATTTTTGACATTTTTCATGGTGACAATTTTCATTTTTGACATTTAGCATTGTGACATTTGTCATTTGACATCTTTGACATTTGCCATCTTGAAATTTGTCATTTTTGACATTTTTCATGGTGACACTTTTCATTTTTGACATTTAGCATTGTGACATTTGTCATTTGACATCTTTGACATTTGCCATCTTGAAATTTGTCATTTTTGACATTTTTCATAATGACACTTTTCATTTTTGACATTTAGCATTGTGACATTTGTCATTTGACATCTTTGACATTTGCCATCTTGAAATTTGTCATTTTTGACATTTTTCATGGTGACACTTTTCATTTTTGACATTTAGCATTGTGACATTTGTCATTTGACATCTTTGACATTTGCCGTCTTGAAATTTGTCATTTTTGACATTTTTTATGGTGACACTTTTCATTTTTGACATTTAGCATTGTGACATTTGTCATTTGACATCTTTGACATTTGCCATCTTGAAATTTGTCATTTTTGACATTTTTCATGGTGACACTTTTCATTTTTGACATTTAGCATTGTAACATTTGTCATTTGACATCTTAGACATTTGCCATCTTGAAATTTGTCATTTTTGACATTTAGCATTGTGACATTTGTCATTTCACATCTTTGACATTTGCCATCTTGAAATTTGTCATTTTTGACATTTTTCATGGTGACAATTTTCATTTTTGACATTTAGCATTGTGACATTTGTCATTTGACATCTTTGAAATTTGCCATCTTTGACATTTGCCATCTTGAAGTTTGTCATTTTTGACATTTTTCATGGTGACACTTTTCATTTTTGACATTTAGCATTGTGACATTTGTCATTTGACATCTTTGACATTTGCCATCTTGAAATTTGTCATTTTTGACATTTTTCATGGTGACACTTTTCATTTTTGACATTTAGCATTGTGACATTTGTCATTTGACATCTTTGACATTTGCCATCTTGAAATTTGTCATTTTTGACATTTTTCATGGTGACACTTTTCATTTTTGACATTTAGCATTGTGACATTTGACATCTTTGACATTTGCCATCTTGAAATTTGTCATTTTTGACATTTAGCATTGTGACATTTGTCATTTGACATCTTTGACATTTGCCATCTTGAAATTTGTTATTTTTGACATTTTTCATGGTGACACTTTTCATTTTTGACATTTAGCATTGTGACATTTGTCATTTGACATCTTTGATATTTGCCATCTTGAAATTTGTCATTTTTGACATTTAGCATTGTGACATTTGTCATTTGACATCTTTGACATTTGCCATCTTGAAATTTGTTATTTTTGACATTTTTTATGGTGACACTTATTATTTTTGACATTTAGCATTGTGACATTTGTCATTTGACATCTTTGACATTTGCCATCTTGAAATTTGTCATTTTTGACATTTTTCATGGTGACACTTTTCATTTTTGACATTTAGCATTGTGACATTTGTCATTTGACATCTTTGACATTTGCCATCTTGAAATTTGTCAGTTTTGACATTTAGCATTGTGACATTTGTCAAATGACATCTTTGACATTTGCCATCTTGAAATTTGTTATTTTTGACATTTTTCATGGTGACACTTTTCATTTTTGACATTTAGCATTGTGACATTTGTCAGTTTTGACATTTGCCATCTTGAAATTTGTCATTTTTGACATTTTTCATGGTGACACTTTTCATTTTTGACATTTAGCATTGTGACATTTGTCATTTGACATCTTTGACATTTGCCATTTTGAAATTTGTCATTTTTGACATTTAGCATTGTGACATTTGTCATTTGACATCTTTGACATTGGCCATCTTGAAATTTGTCATTTTTGACATTTAGCATTGTGACACTTTTCATTTTTGACATTAAGCATTGTGACACTTTTCATTTTTGACATTTAGCATTGTGACATTTGTCATTTGACATCTTTGATATTTGCCATCTTGAAATTTGTCATTTTTGACATTTTTCATGGTGACACTTTTCATTTTTGACATTTAGCATTGTGACATTTGTCATTTGACATCTTTGACATTTGCCATTTTGAAATTTGTCATTTTTGACATTTTTCATGGTGACACTTTTCATTTTTGACATTTAGCATTTTGACATTTGTCATTTGACATCTTTGACATTTGACATCTTGAAATTTGTCATTTTTGTTATTTAGCATTGTGACATTTGTCATTTGACATCTTTGACATTTGCCATCTTGAAATTTGTCATTTTTGACATTTTTTTTGGTGACACTTTTCATTTTTGACATTTAGCATTGTGACATTTGACATCTTGGACATTTGCCATCTTAAAATTTGTCATTTTTGACATTTTTCATGGTGACACTTATCATTTTTGAAATTTAGCATTGTGACATTTGTCAGTTTTGACATTTGCCATCTTAAAATTTGTCATTTTTGACATTTTTTATGGTGACACTTTTCATTTTTGACATTTAGCAGTGTGACATTTGTCATTTGACATCTTTGACATTTGCAATCTTAAAATTTGTCATTTTTGACATTTAGCATTGTGACATTTGTCATTTGACATCTTTGACATTTGCCATCTTGAAATTTGTCATTTTTGTTATTTAGCATTGTGACATTTGTCATTTGACATCTTTGACATTTGCCATCTTGAAATTTGTCATTTTTGACATTTTTTTTGGTGACACTTTTCATTTTTGACATTTAGCATTGTGACATTTGACATCTTGGACATTTGCCATCTTAAAATTTGTCATTTTTGACATTTTTCATGGTGACACTTATCATTTTTGAAATTTAGCATTGTGACATTTGTCAGTTTTGACATTTGCCATCTTGAAATTTGTCATTTTTGACATTTTTTATGGTGACACTTTTTATTTTTGACATTTAGCAGTGTGACATTTGTCATTTGACATCTTTGACATTTGCAATCTTAAAATTTGTCATTTTTGACATTTAGCATTGTGACATTTGTCATTTGACATCTTTGACATTTGCCATCTTGAAATTTGTCATTTTTGACATTTTTCATGGTGACACTTTTCATTTTTGACATTTAGCATTGTGACATTTGTCATTTGACATCTTTGACATTTGCCATCTTGAAATTTGTCATTTTTGACATTTAGCATTGTGACATTTGTCATTTGACATCTTTGACATTTGCCATCTTGAAATTTGTCATTTTTGACATTTAGCATTGTGACATTTGTCATTTGACATCTTTGGCATTTGCCATCTTAAAATTTGTCATTTTTGACATTTTTCATGGTGACACTTTTCATTTTTGACATGTAGCATTGTGACATTTGTCATTTGACATCTTGGACATTTGCCATCTTTAAATTTGTCATTTTTGACATTTTTCATGGTGACACTTATCATTTTTGACATTTAGCAAATTGACATTTGTCAGTTTTGACATTTGCCATCTTGAAATTTGTCATTTTTGACATTTTTCATGGTGAGGCTTTTCATTTTTGACATTTAGCATTGTGACATTTGTCATTTGACATCTTTGACATTTACCATCTTGAAATTTGTCATTTTTGACATTTTTCATGGTGACACTTTTAATTTTTGACATTTAGCATTGTGACATTTGTCATTTGACATCTTTGACATTTTCCATCTTGAAATTTGTCATTTTTGACATTTAGCATTGTGACATTTGTCATTTGACATCTTTGACATTTGCCATCTTGAAATTTGTTATTTTTGACATTTTTTATGGTGACACTTTTCATTTTTTACATTAAGCATTGTGACATTTGTCAGTTTTGACATTTGCCATCTTGAAATTTGTCATTTTTGACATTTTTCATGGTGACACTTTTCATTTTTGACATTTAGCATTGTGACATTTGTCATTTGACATCTTTGACATTTGCCATCTTGAAATTTGTCATTTTTGACACTTTTTATTTTTGACATTTAGCATTGTGACATTTGTCATTTAACATCTTTGATATTTGCCATCTTGAAATTTGTCATTTTTGACATTTTTCATGGTGACACTTTTCATTTTTGACATTTAGCATTGTGACATTTGTCATTTGACATCTTAGACATTTGCCATCTTGAAATTTGTCATTTTTGACACTTTTCATTTTTGACATTTAGCATTGTGACATTTGTCATTTGACATCTTTGACATTTGCCATCTTGAAATTTGTCATTTTTGACATTTTTCATAGTGACACTTTTCATTTTTGACATTTAGCATTGTGACATTTGTCATTTGACATCTTTGACATTTGCCATCTTGAATTTTGTCATTTTTGACATTTTTCATGGTGACACTTTTCATTTTTGACATTTAGCATTGTGACATTTGTCATTTTACATCTTTGACATTTGCCATCTTGAAATTTGTCATTTTTGACATTTTTCATGGTGACACTTTTCATTTTTGACATTTAGCATTGTGACATTTGTCATTTGACATCTTGGACATTTGCCATCTTGAAATTTGTCATTTTTGACATTTTTCATGGTGACACTTATCATTTTTGACATTTAGCATTGTGACATTTGTCAGTTTTGACATTTGCCATCTTGAAATTTGTCATTTTTGACATTTTTTATAGTGACACTTTTGATTTTTGACATTTAGCATTGTGACATTTGTCATTTGACATCTTTGACATTTGCAATTTTAAAAGTTGTCATTTTTGACATTTAGCATTGTGACATTTGTCATTTGACATCTTTGACATTTGCCATCTTGAAATTTGTCATTTTTGACATTTTTCATGGTGACACTTTTCATTTTTGACATTTAGCATTGTGACATTTGTCATTTGACATCTTTGACATTTGCCATCTTGAAATTTGTCATTTTTGACATTTAGCATTGTGACATTTGTCATTTGACATCTTTGACATTTGCCATCTTGGAATTTGTCATTTTTGACATTTAGCATTGTGACATTTGTCATTCGACATCTTTGGCATTTGCCATCTTGAAATTTGTCATTTTTGACATTTTTCATGGTGACACTTTTCATTTTTGACATTTAGCATTGTGACATTTGTCATTTGACATCTTGGACATTTGCCATCTTGAAATTTGTCATTTTTGACATTTTTCATGGTGACACTTATCATTTTTGACATTTAGCATTGTGACATTTGTCAGTTTTGACATTTGCCATCTTGAAATTTGTCATTTTTGACATTTTTCATGGTGACACTTTTCATTTTTGACATTTAGCATTGTGACATTTGTCATTTGACATCTTTGACATTTGCCATCTTGAAATTTGTCATTTTTGACATTTTTCATGGTGACACTTTTCATTTTTGACATTTAGCATTGTGACATTTGTCATTTGACATCTTTGACATTTGCCATCTTGAAATTTGTCATTTTTGACATTTAGCATTGTGACATTTGTCATTTGACATCTTTGACATTTGCCATCTTCAAATTTGTTATTTTTGACATTTTTCATGGTGACACTTTTCATTTTTGACATTTAGCATTGTGACATTTGTCAGTTTTGACCTTTGCCATCTTGAAATTTGTTATTTTTGACATTTTTCATGGTGACACTTTTCATTTTTGACATTTAGCATTGTGACATTTGTCATTTGACATCTTTGACATTTGCCATCTTGAAATTTGTCATTTTTGACACTTTTTATTTTTGACATTTAGCATTGTGACATTTGTCATTTGACATCTTGGACATTTGCCATCTTGAAATTTGTCATTTTTGACATTTTTCATGGTGACACTTATCATTTTTGACATTTAGCATTGTGACATTTGTCAGTTTTGACATTTGCCATCTTGAAATTTGTCATTTTTGACATTTTTGATGGTGACACTTTTCATTTTTGACATTTAGCATTGTGACATTTGTCATTTGACATTTTTGACATTTGCCATCTTGAAATTTGTCATTTTTCATGGTGACACTTTTCATTTTTGACATTTAACATTGTGACATTTGTCATTTGACATCTTTGACATTTGCCATCTTGAAATTTGTCATTTTTGACATTTTTCATGGTGACACTTTTCATTTTTGACATTTAGCATTGTGACATTTGTCATTTGACATCTTGGACATTTGCCATCTTAAAATTTGTCATTTTTAACATTTTTCATGGTCACACTTATCATTTTTGACATTTAGCTTTGTGACATTTGTCAGTTTTGACATTTGCCATCTTGAAATTTGTCATTTTTGACATTTTTCATGGTGACACTTTTCATTTTCGACATTTAGCATTGTGACATTTGTCATTTGACATCTTTGATATTTGCCATCTTAAAATTTGTTATTTTTGACATTTTTCATGGTGACACTTTTCATTTTTGACATTTAGAATTGCGACATTTGTCATTTGACATCTTTGACATTTGCCATCTTGAAATTTGTCATTTTTGACATTTTTCATGGTGACACTTTTCATTTTTGACATTTAGCATTGTGACATTTGTCATTTGACATCTTTGACATTTGCCATCTTGAAATTTGTTATTTTTGACATTTTTCATGGTGACACTTTTCATTTTCGACATTTAGCATTGTGACATTTGTCATTTGACATCTTTGATATTTGCCATCTTAAAATTTGTTATTTTTGACATTTTTCATTGTGACACTTTTCATTTTTGACATTTAGAATTGTGACATTTGTCATTTGACATCTTTGACATTTGCCATCTTGAAATTTGTCATTTTTGACATTTTTCATGGTGACAATTTTCATTTTTGACATTTATCATTGTGACATTTGTCATTTGACATTTTTGACATTTGCCATCTTGAAATTTGTCATTTTTGACATTTTTCATGGTGACACGTTTCGTTTTTGACATTTAGCATTGTGACATTTGTCATTTGACATCTTTGACATTTGCCATCTTGAAATTTGTCATTTTTGACATTTTTCATGGTGACACTTTTCATTTTTGACATTTAGCATTGTGACATTTGTCATTTGACATTTTTGACGTTTGCCATCTTGAAATTTGTCATTTTTGACATTTAGCATTGTGACATTTGTCATCTGACATCTTTGACATTTGCCATCTTGAAAATTGTCATTTTTGACATTTTTCATGGTGACACTTTTCATTTTTGACATTTAGCATTGTGACATTTGTCATTTGACATTTTTGACGTTTGCCATCTTGAAATTTGTCATTTTTGACATTTAGCATTGTGACATTTGTCATCTGACATCTTTGACATTTGCCATCTTGAAAATTGTCATTTTTGACATTTTTCATGGTGACACTTTTCATTTTTGACATTTAGCATTGTGACATTTGTCATTTGACATCTTTGACATTTGCCATCTTGAAATTTGTCATTTTTGACATTTAGCATTGTGACATTTGTCATTTGACATCTTTGATATTTGCCATCTTGAAATTTGTCATTTTTGTCATTTTTCATGGTGACACTTTTCATTTTTGACATTTAACATTGTGACATTTGTCATTTGACATCTTTGACATTTGCCATCTTGAAATTTGTCATTTTTGACATTTTTCATGGTGACACTTTTCATTTTTGACATTTAGCATTGTGACATTTGTCATTTGACATCTTGGACATTTGCCATCTTGAAATTTGTCATTTTTAACATTTTTCATGGTGACACTTATCATTTTTGACATTTAGCATTGTGACATTTGTCAGTTTTGACATTTGCCATCTTGAAATTTGTCATTTTTGACATTTTTCATGGTGACACTTTTCATTTTCGACATTTAGCATTGTGACATTTGTCATTTGACATCTTTGATATTTGCCATCTTAAAATTTGTTATTTTTGACATTTTTCATGGTGACACTTTTCATTTTTGACATTTAGAATTGTGACATTTGTCATTTGACATCTTTGACATTTGCCATCTTGAAATTTGTCATTTTTGTCATTTTTCATGGTGACACTTTTCATTTTTGACATTTAACATTGTGACATTTGTCATTTGACATCTTTGACATTTGCCATCTTGAAATTTGTCATTTTTGACATTTTTCATGGTGACACTTTTCATTTTTGACATTTAGCATTGTGACATTTGTCATTTGACATCTTGGACATTTGCCATCTTGAAATTTGTCATTTTTAACATTTTTCATGGTGACACTTATCATTTTTGACATTTAGCATTGTGACATTTGTCAGTTTTGACATTTGCCATCTTGAAATTTGTCATTTTTGACATTTTTCATGGTGACACTTTTCATTTTCGACATTTAGCATTGTGACATTTGTCATTTGACATCTTTGATATTTGCCATCTTAAAATTTGTTATTTTTGACATTTTTCATGGTGACACTTTTCATTTTTGACATTTAGAATTGTGACATTTGTCATTTGACATCTTTGACATTTGCCATCTTGAAATTTGTCATTTTTGACATTTTTCTTGGTGACACTTTTCATTTTTGACATTTAGCATTGTGACATTTGTCATTTGACATCTTTGACATTTGCCATCTTGAAATTTGTCATTTTTGACATTTTTCATGGTGACACTTTTCATTTTTGACATTTAGCATTGTGACATTTGTCATTTGACATCTTAGACATTTGCCATCTTGAAATTTGTCATTTTTGACACTTTTCATTTTTGACATTTAGCATTGTGACATTTGTCATTTGACATCTTTGACATTTGCCATCTTGAAATTTGTCATTTTTGACATTTTTCATGGTGACACTTTTCATTTTTGACATTTAGCATTGTGACATTTGTCATTTGACATCTTTGACATTTGCCATTTTGAAATTTGTTATTTTTGACATTTTTCATGGTGACACTTTTCATTTTTGACATTTAGCATTGTGACATTTGTCATTTGACATCTTTGATATTTGCCATCTTGAAATTTGTCATTTTGACATTTTTCATGGTGACACTTTTCATTTTTGACATTTAGCATTGTGACATTTGTCATTTGACATCTTTGACATTTGCCATCTTGAAATTTGTCATTTTTGACATTTTTCATGGTGACACTTTTCATTTTTGACATTTAGCATTGTGACATTTGACATCTTTGACATTTGCCATCTTGAAATTTGTCATTTTTGACATTTAGCATTGTGACATTTGTCATTTGACATCTTTGACATTTGCCATCTTGAAATTTGTTATTTTTGACATTTTTCATGGTGACACTTTTCATTTTTGACATTTAGAATTGTGACATTTGTCATTTGACATCTTTGATATTTGCCATCTTGAAATTTGTCATTTTTGACACTTTTCATTTTTGACATTTAGTATTGTGACATTTGTCATTTGACATCTTTGACATTTGCCATCTTGAAATTTGTTATTTTTGACATTTTTTATGGTGACACTTATTATTTTTGACATTTAGCATTGTGACATTTGTCATTTGACATCTTTGACATTTGCCATCTTGAAATTTGTCATTTTTGACATTTTTCATGGTGACACTTTTCATTTTTGACATTTAGCATTGTGACATTTGTCATTTGACATCTTTGACATTTGCCATCTTGAAATTTGTCAGTTTTGACATTTAGCATTGTGACATTTGTCAAATGACATCTTTGACATTTGCCATCTTGAAGTTTGTTATTTTTGACATTTTTCATGGTGACACTTTTCATTTTTGACATTTAGCATTGTGACATTTGTCAGTTTTGACATTTGCCATCTTGAATTTTGTCATTTTTGACATTTTTCATGGTGACACTTTTCATTTTTGACATTTAGCATTGTGACATTTGTCATTTGACATCTTTGACATTTGCCATCTTGAAATTTGTCATTTTTGACATTTTTCATAGTAACACTTTTCATTTTTGACATTTAGCATTGTGACATTTGTCATTTGACATCTTTGACATTTGACATCTTGAAATTTGTCATTTTTGTTATTTAGCATTGTGACATTTGTCATTTGACATCTTTGACATTTGCCATCTTGAAATTTGTCATTTTTGACATTTTTCATGGTGACACTTTTCATTTTTGACATTTAGCATTGTGACATTTGTCATTTGACATCTTGGACATTTGCCATCTTGAAATTTGCCATCTTGAAATTTGTCATTTTTGACATTTTTCATGGTGACACTTATTATTTTTGACATTTAGCATTGTGACATTTGTCATTTGACATCTTTGACATTTGACATCTTGAAATTTGTCATTTTTGACATTTTTCATGGTGACACTTTTCATTTTTGACATTTAGCATTGTGACATGTGTCATTTGACATCTTTGACATTTGATATCTTGAAATTTGTCATTTTTGACATTAAGCATTGTGACATCTGTCATTTGACATCTTTGATATTTGCCATCTTGAAATTTGTCATTTTGACATTTTTCATGGTGACACTTTTCATTTTTGACATTTAGCATTGTGACATTTGTCATTTGACATCTTTGACATTTGCCATCTTGAAATTTGTCATTTTTGACATTTTTCATGGTGACACTTTTCATTTTTGACATTTAGCATTGTGACATTTGTCGAATTCAAAATCTTTGACATTTGCCATCTTGAAATTTGTTATTTTTGACATTTTTCATGGTGACAATTTTCATTTTTGACATTTAGCATTGTGACATTTGTCATTTGACATCTTTGACATTTGCCATCTTGAAATTTGTCATTTTTGACATTTTTCATGGTGACACTTTTTATTTTTGACATTTAGCATTGTGACATTTGTCATTTGACATCTTTGACATTTGACATCTTGAAATTTGTCATTTTTGACATTTTTCATGGTGACACTTTTCATTTTTGACATTTAGCATTGTGACATGTGTCATTTGACATCTTTGATATTTGCAATCTTGAAATTTGTCATTTTTGACATTAAGCATTGTGACATTTGTCATTTGACATCTTTGATATTTGCCATCTTGAAATTTGTCATTTTGACATTTTTCATGGTGACACTTTTCATTTTTGACATTTAGCATTGTGACATTTGTCATTTGACATCTTTGACATTTGCCATCTTGAAATTTGTCATTTTTGACATTTTTCATGGTGACACTTTTCATTTTTGACATTTAGCATTGTGACATTTGTCGAATTCAAAATCTTTGACATTTGCCATCTTGAAATTTGTCATTTTTGACATTTTTCATGGTGACACTTTTCATTTTTGACATTTAGCATTGTGACATTTGTCATTTGACATCTTTGACATTTGCCATCTTGAAATTTGTCATTTTTGACATTTTTCATGGTGACACTTTTCATTCTTAACATTTAGCATTGTGACATTTGTCATTTGACATTTTTGACATTTGCCATCTTGAAATTTGTCATTTTTGACATTTTTCGTGGTGACACTTTTCATTTTTGACATTTAGCATTGTGACATTTGTCATTTGACATCTTAGACATTTGCCATCTTGAATTTTGTCATTTTTGACACTTTTCATTTTTGACATTTAGCATTGTGACATTTGTCATTTGACATCTTTGACATTTGCCATCTTGAAATTTGTCATTTTTGACATTTTTCATGGTGACACTTTTCATTTTGGACATTTAGCATTGTGACATTTGTCATTTGACATCTTTGACATTTGCCGTCTTGAAATTTGTCATTTTTGACATTTTTCATGGTGACACTTTTCATTTTTGACATTTAGCATTGTGACATTTGACATTTGACATCTTTGACATTTGCCATCTTGAAATTTGTCATTTTTGACATTTTTCATAGTGACACTTTTCATTTTTGACATTTAGCATTGTGACATTTGACATCTTTGACATTTGCCATCTTGAAATTTGTCATTTTTGACATTTAGCATTGTGAAATTTGTCATTTGACATCTTTGACATTTGCCATCTTGAAATTTGTTATTTTTGACATTTTTCATGGTGACACTTTTCATTTTTGACATTTAGCATTGTGACATTTGACATTTGACATCTTTGACATTTGCCATCTTGAAATTTGTCATTTTTGACATTTTTCATAGTGACACTTTTTATTTTTGACATTTAGCATTGTGACATTTGACATCTTTGACATTTGCCATCTTGAAATTTGTCATTTTTGACATTTAGCATTGTGAAATTTGTCATTTGACATCTTTGACATTTGCCATCTTGAAATTTGTCATTTTTGACATTTTTTATGGTGACACTTTTCATTTTTGACATTTAGCATTGTGACATTTGTCATTTGATATCTTTGACATTTGCCATCTTGAAATTTGTCATTTTTGACATTTAGCATTGTGACATTTGTCATTTGACATCTTTGACATTTGCCATCTTGAAATTTGTCATTTTTGACATTTAGCATTGTGACACTTTTCATTTTTGACATTTAGCATTGTGACACTTTTCATTTTTGACATTTAGCTTTGTGACATTTGTCATTTTACATCTTTGATATTTGCCATCTTGAAATTTGTCATTTTTGACATTTTTCATGGTGACACTTTTCATTTTTGACATTTAGCATTGTGACATTTGACATTTGTCATCTTTGACATTTGCCATCTTGAAATTTGTCATTTTTGACATTTTTCATGGTGACACTTTTCATTTTTGACATTTAGCATTGTGACATTTGTCATTTGACATCTTTGACATTTGCCATCTTGAAATTTGTCATTTTTGACATTTTTCATGGTGACACTTTTCATTTTTGACATTTAGCATTGTGACATTTGTCATTTGACATCTTTGATATTTGCCATCTTGAAATTTGTTATTTTTGACATTTAGCATTGTGACATTTGTCATTTGACATCTTTGATATTTGCCATCTTGAAATTTGTCATTTTTGACATTTTTCATGGTGACACTTTTCATTTTTGACATTTAGCATTGTGACATTTGTCATTTGACATCTTTGACATTTGCCATCTTGAAATTTGTCATTTTTGACATTTTTCATGGTGACACTTTTCATTTTTGACATTTAGCATTGTGACATTTGTCATATTCAAAATCTTTGACATTTGCCATCTTGAAATTTGTCATTTTTGACATTTTTCATGGTGACACTTTTCATTTTTGACATTTAGCATTGTGACATTTGTCATTTGACATCTTTGACATTTGCCATCTTGAAATTTGTCATTTTTGACATTTTTCATGGTGACACTTTTCATTCTTGACATTTAGCATTGTGACATTTGTCATTTGACATCTTAGACATTTGCCATCTTGAAATTTGTCATTTTTGACACTTTTCATTTTTGACATTTAGCATTGTGACATTTGTCATTTGACATCTTTGACATTTGCCATCTTGAAATTTGTCATTTTTGACATTTTTCATGGTGACACTTTTCATTTTGGACATTTAGCATTGTGACATTTGTCATTTGACATCTTTGACATTTGCCATCTTGAAATTTGTCATTTTTGACATTTTTCATGGTGACACTTTTCATTTTTGACATTTAGCATTGTGACATTTGTCATTTGACATCTTTGACATTTGCCATCTTGAAATTTGTCATTTTTGACATTTAGCATTGTGACATTTGTCATTTGACATCTTTGATATTCGCCATCTTGAAATTTGTCATTTTTGACATTTAGCATTGTGACATTTGTCATTTGACATCTTTGACATTTGCCATCTTGAAATTTGTTATTTTTGACATTTTTTATGGTGACACTTATTATTTTTGACATTTAGCATTGTGACATTTGTCATTTGACATCTTTGACATTTGCCATCTTGAAATTTGTCATTTTTGACAGTTTTCATGGTGACACTTTTCATTTTTGACATTTAGCATTGTGACATTTGTCATTTGACATCTTTGACATTTGCCATCTTGAAATTTGTGAGTTTTGACATTTAGCATTGTGACATTTGTCAAATGACATCTTTGACATTTGCCATCTTGAAATTTGTTATTTTTGACATTTTTCATGGTGACACTTTTTATTTTTGACATTTAGCATTGTGACATTTGTCAGTTTTGACATTTGCCATCTTGAAATTTGTCATTTTTGACATTTTTCATGGTGACACTTTTCATTGTGACATTTGTCATTTGACATCTTTGACATTTGCCATCTTGAAATTTTCATTTTTGACATTTAGCATTGTGACATTTGTCATTTGACATCTTTGACATTGGCCATCTTGAAATTTGTCATTTTTGACATTTAGCATTGTGACACTTTTCATTTTTGACATTAAGCATTGTGACACTTTTCATTTTTGACATTTAGCATTGTGATATTTGTCATTTGACATCTTTGATATTTGCCATCTTGAAATTTGTCATTTTTGACATTTTTCATGGTGACACTTTTCATTTTTGACATTTAGCATTGTGACATTTGTCATTTGACATCTTTGACATTTGCCATCTTGAAATTTGTCATTTTTGACATTTTTCATGGTGACACTTTTCATTTTTGACATTTAGCATTGTGACATTTGTCATATTCAAAATCTTTGACATTTGCCATCTTGAAATTTGTCATTTTTGACATTTTTCATGGTGACACTTTTCATTTTTGACATTTAGCATTGTGACATTTGTCATTTGACATCTTTGACATTTGCCATCTTAAAATTTGTCATTTTTGACATTTTTCATGGTGACACGTTTTATTTTTGACATTTAGCATTGTGACATTTGTCATTTGACATCTTAGACATTTGCCATCTTGAAATTTGTCATTTTTGACACTTTTCATTTTTGACATTTAGCATTGTGACATTTGTCATTTGACATCTTTGACATTTGCCATCTTGAAATTTGTCATTTTTGACATTTTTCATGGTGACACTTTTCATTTTGGACATTTAGCATTGTGACATTTGTCATTTGACATCTTTGACATTTGCCATCTTGAAATTTGTCATTTTTGACATTTTTCATGGTGACACTTTTCATTTTTGACATTTAGCATTGTGACATTTGTCATTTGACATCTTTGACATTTGCCATCTTGAAATTTGTCATTTTTGACATTTAGCATTGTGACATTTGTCATTTGACATCTTTGATATTCGCCATCTTGAAATTTGTCATTTTTGACATTTAGCATTGTGGCATTTGTCATTTGACATCTTTGACATTTGCCATCTTGAAATTTGTTATTTTTGACATTTTTTATGGTGACACTTATTATTTTTGACATTTAGCATTGTGACATTTGTCATTTGACATCTTTGACATTTGCCATCTTGAAATTTGTCATTTTTGACAGTTTTCATGGTGACACTTTTCATTTTTGACATTTAGCATTGTGACATTTGTCATTTGACATCTTTGACATTTGCCATCTTGAAATTTGTGAGTTTTGACATTTAGCATTGTGACATTTGTCAAATGACATCTTTGACATTTGCCATCTTGAAATTTGTTATTTTTGACATTTTTCATGGTGACACTTTTTATTTTTGACATTTAGCATTGTGACATTTGTCAGTTTTGACATTTGCCATCTTGAAATTTGTCATTTTTGACATTTTTCATGGTGACACTTTTCATTGTGACATTTGTCATTTGACATCTTTGACATTTGCCATCTTGAAATTTTCATTTTTGACATTTAGCATTGTGACATTTGTCATTTGACATCTTTGACATTGGCCATCTTGAAATTTGTCATTTTTGACATTTAGCATTGTGACACTTTTCATTTTTGACATTAAGCATTGTGACACTTTTCATTTTTGACATTTAGCATTGTGATATTTGTCATTTGACATCTTTGATATTTGCCATCTTGAAATTTGTCATTTTTGACATTTTTCATGGTGACACTTTTCATTTTTGACATTTAGCATTCTGACATTTGTCATTTGACATCTTTGACATTTGCCATCTTGAAATTTGTCATTTTTGACATTTTTCATGGTGACACTTTTCATTTTTGACATTTAGCATTGTGACATTTGTCATATGACATCTTTGACATTTGCCATCTTGAAATTTGTCATTTTTGACATTTTTCATGGTGACACTTTTCATTTTTGACATTTAGCATTGTGACATTTGTCATTTGACATCTTTGACATTTGCCATCTTAAAATTTGTCATTTTTGACATTTTTCATGGTGACACGTTTTATTTTTGACATTTAGCATTGTGACATTTGTCATTTGACATCTTAGACATTTACCATCTTGAAATTTGTCATTTTTGACACTTTTCATGGTGACACTTTTCATTTTTGACATTTAGCATTGTGACATTTCTCATTTGACATCTTTGACATTTGCCATTTTGAAATTTGTCATTTTTGACATTTTTCATGGTGACACTTTTCATTTTTGACATTTAGCATTGTGACATTAGTCAGTTTTGACATTTGCCATCTTGAAATTTGTCATTTTTGACATTTTTCATGTTGACACTTTTCATTTTTGACATGTAGCATTGTGACATTTGTCATTTGACATCTTTGACATTTGCCATCTTGAAATTTGTCATTTTTGACATTTTTCATGGTGACACTTTTCATTTTTGACATTTAGCATTGTGACATTTGTCATTTGACATCTTTGACATTTGCCATCTTGAAATTTGTCATTTTTGACATTTAGCATTGTGACATTTGTCATTTGACATCTTAGACATTTGCCATCTTGAAATTTGTCATTTTTGACATTTTTCATGGTGACAATTTTCATTTTTGACATTTAGCATTGTGACATTTGTCATTTGACATCTTTGACATTTGCCATCTTGAAATTTGTCATTTTTGACATTTTTCATGGTGACACTTTTCATTTTTGACATTTAGCATTGTGACATTTGTCATTTGACATCTTTGACATTTGCCATCTTGAAATTTGTCATTTTTGACATTTTTCATGGTGACACTTTTCATTTTTGACATTTAGCATTGTGACATTTGTCATTTGACATCTTTGACATTTGCCATCTTGAAATTTGTCATTTTTGACATTTAGCATTGTGACATTTGTCATTTGACATCTTTGACATTTGCCATCTTGAAATTTGTCAGTTTTGACATTTAGCATTGTGACATTTGTCAAATGACATCTTTGACATTTGCCATCTTGAAATTTGTTATTTTTGACATTTTTCATGGTGACACTTTTCATTTTTGACATTTAGCATTGTGACATTTGTCAGTTTTGACATTTGCCATCTTGAAATTTGTCATTTTTGACATTTTTCATGGTGACACTTTTCATTTTTGACATTTAGCATTGTGACATTTGTCATTTGACATCTTTGACATTTGCCATCTTGAAATTTGTCATTTTTGACATTTTTCATGGTGACACTTTTCATTTTTGACATTTAGCATTGTGACATTTGTCATTTGACATCTTTGACATTTGCCATCTTAAAATTTGTCATTTTTGACATTTTTCATGGTGACACGTTTTATTTTTGACATTTAGCATTGTGACATTTGTCATTTGACATCTTAGACATTTACCATCTTGAAATTTGTCATTTTTGACACTTTTCATGGTGACACTTTTCATTTTTGACATTTAGCATTGTGACATTTCTCATTTGACATCTTTGACATTTGCCATTTTGAAATTTGTCATTTTTGACATTTTTCATGGTGACACTTTTCATTTTTGACATTTAGCATTGTGACATCAGTCAGTTTTGACATTTGCCATCTTGAAATTTGTCATTTTTGACATTTTTCATGTTGACACTTTTCATTTTTGACATTTAGCATTGTGACATTTGTCATTTGACATCTTTGACATTTGCCATCTTGAAATTTGTCATTTTTGACATTTTTCATGGTGACACTTTTCATTTTTGACATTTAGCATTGTGACATTTGTCATTTGACATCTTTGACATTTGCCATCTTGAAATTTGTCATTTTTGACATTTTTCATGGTGACACTTTTCATTTTTGACATTTAGCATTGTGACATTTCTCATTTGACATCTTTGACATTTGCCATTTTGAAATTTGTCATTTTTGACATTTTTCATGGTGACACTTTTCATTTTTGACATTTAGCATTGTGACATCAGTCAGTTTTGACATTTGCCATCTTGAAATTTGTCATTTTTGACATTTTTCATGTTGACACTTTTCATTTTTGACATTTAGCATTGTGACATTTGTCATTTGACATCTTTGACATTTGCCATCTTGAAATTTGTCATTTTTGACATTTTTCATGGTGACACTTTTCATTTTTGACATTTAGCATTGTGACATTTGTCATTTGACATCTTTGACATTTGCCATCTTGAAATTTGTCATTTTTGACATTTTTCATGGTGACACTTTTCATTTTTGACATTTAGCATTGTGACATTTGTCATTTGACATCTTTGACATTTGCCATCTTGAAATTTGTCATTTTTGACATTTAGCATTGTGACATTTGTCATTTGACATCTTTGACATTTGCCATCTTGAAATTTGTTATTTTTGACATTTTTTATGGTGACACTTATTATTTTTGACATTTAGCATTGTGACATTTGTCATTTGACATCTTTGACATTTGCCATCTTGAAATTTGTCATTTTTGACATTTTTCATGGTGACACTTTTCATTTTTGACATTTAGCATTGTGACATTTGTCATTTGACATCTTTGACATTTGCCATCTTGAAATTTGTCAGTTTTGACATTTAGCATTGTGACATTTGTCAAATGACATCTTTGACATTTGCCATCTTGAAATTTGTTATTTTTGACATTTTTCATGGTGACACTTTTCATTTTTGACATTTAGCATTGTGACATTTGTCAGTTTTGACATTTGCCATCTTGAAATTTGTCATTTTTGACATTTTTCATGGTGACACTTTTCATTTTTGACATTTAGCATTGTGACATTTGTCATTTGACATCTTTGATATTTGCCATCTTGAAATTTGTCATTTTTGACATTTTTCATGGTGACACTTTTCATTTTTGACATTTAGCATTGTGACATTTGTCATTTGACATCTTTGACATTTGCCATCTTAAAATTTGTCATTTTTGACATTTTTCATGGTGACACGTTTTATTTTTGACATTTAGCATTGTGACATTTGTCATTTGACATCTTAGACATTTACCATCTTGAAATTTGTCATTTTTGACACTTTTCATGGTGACACTTTTTATTTTTGACATTTAGCATTGTGACATTTCTTATTTGACATCTTTGACATTTGCCATTTTGAAATTTGTCATTTTTGACATTTTTCATGGTGACACTTTTCATTTTTGACATTTAGCATTGTGACATCAGTCAGTTTTGACATTTGCCATCTTGAAATTTGTCATTTTTGACATTTTTCATGTTGACACTTTTCATTTTTGACATTTAGCATTGTGACATTTGTCATTTGACATCTTTGACATTTGCCATCTTGAAATTTGTCATTTTTGACATTTTTCATGGTGACACTTTTCATTTTTGACATTTAGCATTGTGACATTTGTCATTTGACATCTTTGACATTTGCCATCTTGAAATTTGTCATTTTTGACATTTTTCATGGTGACACTTTTCATTTTTGACATTTAGCATTGTGACATTTGTCATTTGACATCTTAGACATTTGCCATCTTGAAATTTGTCATTTTTGACATTTTTCATGGTGACACTTTTCATTTTTGACATTTAGCATTGTGACATTTGTCATTTGACATCTTAGACATTTGCCATCTTGAAATTTGTCATTTTTGACATTTTTCATGGTGACAATTTTCATTTTTGACATTTAGCATTGTGACATTTGTCATTTGACATCTTTGACATTTGCCATCTTGAAATTTGTCATTTTTGACATTTTTCATGGTGACACTTTTCATTTTTGACATTTAGCATTGTGACATTTGTCATTTGACATCTTTGACATTTGCCATCTTGAAATTTGTCATTTTTGACATTTTTCATAATGACACTTTTCATTTTTGACATTTAGCATTGTGACATTTGTCATTTGACATCTTTGACATTTGCCATCTTGAAATTTGTCATTTTTGACATTTTTCATGGTGACACTTTTCATTTTTGACATTTAGCATTGTGACATTTGTCATTTGACATCTTTGACATTTGCCGTCTTGAAATTTGTCATTTTTGACATTTTTTATGGTGACACTTTTCATTTTTGACATTTAGCATTGTGACATTTGTCATTTGACATCTTTGACATTTGCCATCTTGAAATTTGTCATTTTTGACATTTTTCATGGTGACACTTTTCATTTTTGACATTTAGCATTGTAACATTTGTCATTTGACATCTTAGACATTTGCCATCTTGAAATTTGTCATTTTTGACATTTAGCATTGTGACATTTGTCATTTCACATCTTTGACATTTGCCATCTTGAAATTTGTCATTTTTGACATTTTTCATGGTGACAATTTTCATTTTTGACATTTAGCATTGTGACATTTGTCATTTGACATCTTTGAAATTTGCCATCTTTGACATTTGCCATCTTGAAGTTTGTCATTTTTGACATTTTTCATGGTGACACTTTTCATTTTTGACATTTAGCATTGTGACATTTGTCATTTGACATCTTTGACATTTGCCATCTTGAAATTTGTCATTTTTGACATTTTTCATGGTGACACTTTTCATTTTTGACATTTAGCATTGTGACATTTGTCATTTGACATCTTTGACATTTGCCATCTTGAAATTTGTCATTTTTGACATTTTTCATGGTGACACTTTTCATTTTTGACATTTAGCATTGTGACATTTGACATCTTTGACATTTGCCATCTTGAAATTTGTCATTTTTGACATTTAGCATTGTGACATTTGTCATTTGACATCTTTGACATTTGCCATCTTGAAATTTGTTATTTTTGACATTTTTCATGGTGACACTTTTCATTTTTGACATTTAGCATTGTGACATTTGTCATTTGACATCTTTGATATTTGCCATCTTGAAATTTGTCATTTTTGACATTTAGCATTGTGACATTTGTCATTTGACATCTTTGACATTTGCCATCTTGAAATTTGTTATTTTTGACATTTTTTATGGTGACACTTATTATTTTTGACATTTAGCATTGTGACATTTGTCATTTGACATCTTTGACATTTGCCATCTTGAAATTTGTCATTTTTGACATTTTTCATGGTGACACTTTTCATTTTTGACATTTAGCATTGTGACATTTGTCATTTGACATCTTTGACATTTGCCATCTTGAAATTTGTCAGTTTTGACATTTAGCATTGTGACATTTGTCAAATGACATCTTTGACATTTGCCATCTTGAAATTTGTTATTTTTGACATTTTTCATGGTGACACTTTTCATTTTTGACATTTAGCATTGTGACATTTGTCAGTTTTGACATTTGCCATCTTGAAATTTGTCATTTTTGACATTTTTCATGGTGACACTTTTCATTTTTGACATTTAGCATTGTGACATTTGTCATTTGACATCTTTGACATTTGCCATTTTGAAATTTGTCATTTTTGACATTTAGCATTGTGACATTTGTCATTTGACATCTTTGACATTGGCCATCTTGAAATTTGTCATTTTTGACATTTAGCATTGTGACACTTTTCATTTTTGACATTAAGCATTGTGACACTTTTCATTTTTGACATTTAGCATTGTGACATTTGTCATTTGACATCTTTGATATTTGCCATCTTGAAATTTGTCATTTTTGACATTTTTCATGGTGACACTTTTCATTTTTGACATTTAGCATTGTGACATTTGTCATTTAACATCTTTGACATTTGCCATCTTGAAATTTGTCATTTTTGACATTTTTCATGGTGACACTTTTCATTTTTGACATTTAGCATTGTGACATTTGTCATTTGACATCTTTGACATTTGCCATCTTAAAATTTGTCATTTTTGACATTTTTCATGGTGACACATCTTAAAATTTGTCATTTTTGACACTTTTCATTTTTGACATTTAGCATTGTGACATTTGTCATTTGACATCTTTGACATTTGCCATCTTGAAATTTGTTATTTTTGACATTTTTTATGGTGACACTTATTATTTTTGACATTTAGCATTGTGACATTTGTCATTTGACATCTTTGACATTTGCCATCTTGAAATTTGTCATTTTTGACATTTTTCATGGTGACACTTTTCATTTTTGACATTTAGCATTGTGACATTTGTCATTTGACATCTTTGACATTTGCCATCTTGAAATTTGTCAGTTTTGACATTTAGCATTGTGACATTTGTCAAATGACATCTTTGACATTTGCCATCTTGAAGTTTGTTATTTTTGACATTTTTCATGGTGACACTTTTCATTTTTGACATTTAGCATTGTGACATTTGTCAGTTTTGACATTTGCCATCTTGAAATTTGTCATTTTTGACATTTTTCATGGTGACACTTTTCATTTTTGACATTTAGCATTGTGACATTTGTCATTTGACATCTTTGACATTTGCCATCTTGAAATTTGTCATTTTTGACATTTAGCATTGTGACATTTGTCCTTTGACATCTTTGACATTGGCCATCTTGAAATTTGTCATTTTTGACATTTAGCATTGTGACACTTTTCATTTTTGACATTAAGCATTGTGACACTTTTCATTTTTGACATTTAGCATTGTGACATTTGTCATTTGACATCTTTGATATTTGCCATCTTGAAATTTGTCATTTTTTACATTTTTCATGGTGACACTTTTCATTTTTGACATTTAGCATTGTGACATTTGTCATTTAACATCTTTGACATTTGCCATCTTGAAATTTGTCATTTTTGACATTTTTCATGGTGACACTTTTCATTTTTGACATTTAGCATTGTGACATTTGTCATTTGACATCTTTGACATTTGCCATCTTGAAATTTGTCATTTTTGACATTTTTCATGGTGACACTTTTCATTTTTGACATTTAGCATTGTGACATTTGTCATTTGACATCTTTGACATTTGCCATCTTAAAATTTGTCATTTTTGACATTTTTCATGGTGACACGTTTTATTTTTGACATTTAGCATTGTGACATTTGTCATTTGACATCTTAGACATTTACCATCTTGAAATTTGTCATTTTTGACACTTTTCATGGTGACACTTTTCATTTTTGACATTTAGCATTGTGACATTTCTCATTTGACATCTTTGACATTTGCCATTTTGAAATTTGTCATTTTTGACATTTTTCATGGTGACACTTTTCATTTTTGACATTTAGCATTGTGACATCAGTCAGTTTTGACATTTGCCATCTTGAAATTTGTCATTTTTGACATTTTTCATGTTGACACTTTTCATTTTTGACATTTAGCATTGTGACATTTGTCATTTGACATCTTTGACATTTGCCATCTTGAAATTTGTCATTTTTGACATTTTTCATGGTGACACTTTTCATTTTTGACATTTAGCATTGTGACATTTGTCATTTGACATCTTTGACATTTGCCATCTTGAAATTTGTCATTTTTGACATTTTTCATGGTGACACTTTTCATTTTTGACATTTAGCATTGTGACATTTGTCATTTGACATCTTAGACATTTGCCATCTTGAAATTTGTCATTTTTGACATTTTTCATGGTGACACTTTTCATTTTTGACATTTAGCATTGTGACATTTGTCATTTGACATCTTAGACATTTGCCATCTTGAAATTTGTCATTTTTGACATTTTTCATGGTGACAATTTTCATTTTTGACATTTAGCATTGTGACATTTGTCATTTGACATCTTTGACATTTGCCATCTTGAAATTTGTCATTTTTGACATTTTTCATGGTGACACTTTTCATTTTTGACATTTAGCATTGTGACATTTGTCATTTGACATCTTTGACATTTGCCATCTTGAAATTTGTCATTTTTGACATTTTTCATGGTGACACTTTTCATTTTTGACATTTAGCATTGTGACATTTGTCATTTGACATCTTTGACATTTGCCATCTTGAAATTTGTCATTTTTGACATTTTTCATGGTGACACTTTTCATTTTTGACATTTAGCATTGTGACATTTGTCATTTGACATCTTTGACATTTGCCGTCTTGAAATTTGTCATTTTTGACATTTTTTATGGTGACACTTTTCATTTTTGACATTTAGCATTGTGACATTTGTCATTTGACATCTTTGACATTTGCCATCTTGAAATTTGTCATTTTTGACATTTTTCATGGTGACACTTTTCATTTTTGACATTTAGCATTGTAACATTTGTCATTTGACATCTTAGACATTTGCCATCTTGAAATTTGTCATTTTTGACATTTAGCATTGTGACATTTGTCATTTCACATCTTTGACATTTGCCATCTTGAAATTTGTCATTTTTGACATTTTTCATGGTGACAATTTTCATTTTTGACATTTAGCATTGTGACATTTGTCATTTGACATCTTTGACATTTGCCATCTTTGACATTTGCCATCTTGAAGTTTGTCATTTTTGACATTTTTCATGGTGACACTTTTCATTTTTGACATTTAGCATTGTGACATTTGTCATTTGACATCTTTGACATTTGCCATCTTGAAATTTGTCATTTTTGACATTTTTCATGGTGACACTTTTCATTTTTGACATTTAGCATTGTGACATTTGTCATTTGACATCTTTGACATTTGCCATCTTGAAATTTGTCATTTTTGACATTTTTCATGGTGACACTTTTCATTTTTGACATTTAGCATTGTGACATTTGACATCTTTGACATTTGCCATCTTGAAATTTGTCATTTTTGACATTTAGCATTGTGACATTTGTCATTTGCCATCTTGAAATTTGTTATTTTTGACATTTTTCATGGTGACACTTTTCATTTTTGACATTTAGCATTGTGACATTTGTCATTTGACATCTTTGATATTTGCCATCTTGAAATTTGTCATTTTTGACATTTAGCATTGTGACATTTGTCATTTGACATCTTTGACATTTGCCATCTTGAAATTTGTTATTTTTGACATTTTTTATGGTGACACTTATTATTTTTGACATTTAGCATTGTGACATTTGTCATTTGACATCTTTGACATTTGCCATCTTGAAATTTGTCATTTTTGACATTTTTCATGGTGACACTTTTCATTTTTGACATTTAGCATTGTGACATTTGTCATTTGACATCTTTGACATTTGCCATCTTGAAATTTGTCAGTTTTGACATTTAGCATTGTGACATTTGTCAAATGACATCTTTGACATTTGCCATCTTGAAATTTGTTATTTTTGACATTTTTCATGGTGACACTTTTCATTTTTGACATTTAGCATTGTGACATTTGTCAGTTTTGACATTTGCCATCTTGAAATTTGTCATTTTTGACATTTTTCATGGTGACACTTTTCATTTTTGACATTTAGCATTGTGACATTTGTCATTTGACATCTTTGACATTTGCCATTTTGAAATTTGTCATTTTTGACATTTAGCATTGTGACATTTGTCATTTGACATCTTTGACATTGGCCATCTTGAAATTTGTCATTTTTGACATTTAGCATTGTGACACTTTTCATTTTTGACATTAAGCATTGTGACACTTTTCATTTTTGACATTTAGCATTGTGACATTTGTCATTTGACATCTTTGATATTTGCCATCTTGAAATTTGTCATTTTTGACATTTTTCATGGTGACACTTTTCATTTTTGACATTTAGCATTGTGACATTTGTCATTTAACATCTTTGACATTTGCCATCTTGAAATTTGTCATTTTTGACATTTTTCATGGTGACACTTTTCATTTTTGACATTTAGCATTGTGACATTTGTCATTTGACATCTTTGACATTTGCCATCTTGAAATTTGTTATTTTTGACATTTTTCATGGTGACACTTTTCATTTTTGACATTTAGCATTGTGACATTTGTCATTTGACATCTTTGATATTTGCCATCTTAAAATTTGTCATTTTTGACATTTTTCATGGTGACACGTTTTATTTTTGACATTTAGCATTGTGACATTTGTCATTTGACATCTTAGACATTTACCATCTTGAAATTTGTCATTTTTGACACTTTTCATGGTGACACTTTTCATTTTTGACATTTAGCATTGTGACATTTCTCATTTGACATTTTTGACATTTGCCATTTTGAAATTTGTCATTTTTGACATTTTTCATGGTGACACTTTTCATTTTTGACATTTAGCATTGTGACATTAGTCAGTTTTGACATTTGCCATCTTGAAATTTGTCATTTTTGACATTTTTCATGTTGACACTTTTCATTTTTGACATTTAGCATTGTGACATTTGTCATTTGACATCTTTGACATTTGCCATCTTGAAATTTGTCATTTTTGACATTTTTCATGGTGACACTTTTCATTTTTGACATTTAGCATTGTGACATTTGTCATTTGACATCTTTGACATTTGCCATCTTGAAATTTGTCAGTTTTGACATTTAGCATTGTGACATTTGTCAAATGACATCTTTGACATTTGCCATCTTGAAATTTGTTATTTTTGACATTTTTCATGGTGACACTTTTCATTTTTGACATTTAGCATTGTGACATTTGTCAGTTTTGACATTTGCCATCTTGAAATTTGTCATTTTTGACATTTTTCATGGTGACACTTTTCATTTTTGACATTTAGCATTGTTACATTTGTCATTTGACATCTTTGACATTTGCCATCTTGAAATTTGTCATTTTTGACATTTTTCATGGTGACACTTTTCATTTTTGACATTTAGCATTGTGACATTTGTCATTTGACATCTTTGACATTTGCCATCTTAAAATTTGTCATTTTTGACATTTTTCATGGTGACACGTTTTATTTTTGACATTTAGCATTGTGACATTAGTCAGTTTTGACATTTGCCATCTTGAAATTTGTCATTTTTGACATTTTTCATGTTGACACTTTTCATTTTTGACATTTAGCATTGTGACATTTGTCATTTGACATCTTTGACATTTGCCATCTTGAAATTTGTCATTTTTGACATTTTTCATGGTGACACTTTTCATTTTTGACATTTAGCATTGTGACATTTGTCATTTGACATCTTTGACATTTGCCATCTTGAAATTTGTCATTTTTGACATTTTTCATGGTGACACTTTTCATTTTTGACATTTAGCATTGTGACATTTGTCATTTGACATCTTAGACATTTGCCATCTTGAAATTTGTCATTTTTGACATTTTTCATGGTGACACTTTTCATTTTTGACATTTAGCATTGTGACATTTGTCATTTGACATCTTAGACATTTGCCATCTTGAAATTTGTCATTTTTGACATTTTTCATGGTGACAATTTTCATTTTTGACATTTAGCATTGTGACATTTGTCATTTGACATCTTTGACATTTGCCATCTTGAAATTTGTCATTTTTGACATTTTTCATGGTGACACTTTTCATTTTTGACATTTAGCATTGTGACATTTGTCATTTGACATCTTTGACATTTGCCATCTTGAAATTTGTCATTTTTGACATTTTTCATGGTGACACTTTTCATTTTTGACATTTAGCATTGTGACATTTGTCATTTGACATCTTTGACATTTGCCATCTTGAAATTTGTCATTTTTGACATTTTTCATGGTGACACTTTTCTTTTTTGACATTTAGCATTGTGACATTTGTCATTTGACATCTTTGACATTTGCCGTCTTGAAATTTGTCATTTTTGACATTTTTTATGGTGACACTTTACATTTTTGACATTTAGCATTGTGACATTTGTCATTTGACATCTTTGACATTTGCCATCTTGAAATTTGTCATTTTTGACATTTTTCATGGTGACACTTTTCATTTTTGACATTTAGCATTGTAACATTTGTCATTTGACATCTTAGACATTTGCCATCTTGAAATTTGTCATTTTTGACACTTTTCATTTTTGACATTTAGCATTGTGACATTTGTCATTTCACATCTTTGACAATTGCCATCTTGAAATTTGTCATTTTTGACATTTTTCATGGTGACAATTTTCATTTTTGACATTTAGCATTGTGACATTTGTCATTTGACATCTTTGACATTTGCCATCTTTGACATTTGCCATCTTGAAGTTTGTCATTTTTGACATTTTTCATGGTGACACTTTTCATTTTTGACATTTAGCATTGTGACATTTGTCATTTGACATCTTTGACATTTGCCATCTTGAAATTTGTCATTTTTGACATTTTTCATGGTGACACTTTTCATTTTTGACATTTAGCATTGTGACATTTGTCATTTGACATCTTTGACATTTGCCATCTTGAAATTTGTCATTTTTGACATTTTTCATGGTGACACTTTTCATTTTTGACATTTAGCATTGTGACATTTGACATCTTTGACATTTGCCATCTTGAAATTTGTCATTTTTGACATTTAGCATTGTGACATTTGTCATTTGACATCTTTGACATTTGCCATCTTGAAATTTGTTATTTTTGACATTTTTCATGGTGACACTTTTCATTTTTGACATTTAGCATTGTGACATTTGTCATTTGACATCTTTGATATTTGCCATCTTGAAATTTGTCATTTTTGACACTTTTCATTTTTGACATTTAGCATTGTGACATTTGTCATTTGACATCTTTGACATTTGCCATCTTGAAATTTGTTATTTTTGACATTTTTTATGGTGACACTTATTATTTTTGACATTTAGCATTGTGACATTTGTCATTTGACATCTTTGACATTTGCCATCTTGAAATTTGTCATTTTTGACATTTTTCATGGTGACACTTTTCATTTTTGACATTTAGCATTGTGACATTTGTCATTTGACATCTTTGACATTTGCCATCTTGAAATTTGTCAGTTTTGACATTTAGCATTGTGACATTTGTCAAATGACATCTTTGACATTTGCCATCTTGAAGTTTGTTATTTTTGACATTTTTCATGGTGACACTTTTCATTTTTGACATTTAGCATTGTGACATTTGTCAGTTTTGACATTTGCCATCTTGAAATTTGTCATTTTTGACATTTTTCATGGTGACACTTTTCATTTTTGACATTTAGCATTGTGACATTTGTCATTTGACATCTTTGACATTTGCCATCTTGAAATTTGTCATTTTTGACATTTAGCATTGTGACATTTGTCATTTGACATCTTTGACATTGGCCATCTTGAAATTTGTCATTTTTGACATTTAGCATTGTGACACTTTTCATTTTTGACATTAAGCATTGTGACACTTTTCATTTTTGACATTTAGCATTGTGACATTTGTCATTTGACATCTTTGATATTTGCCATCTTGAAATTTGTCATTTTTTACATTTTTCATGGTGACACTTTTCATTTTTGACATTTAGCATTGTGACATTTGTCATTTAACATCTTTGACATTTGCCATCTTGAAATTTGTCATTTGTGACATTTTTCATGGTGACACTTTTCATTTTTGACATTTAGCATTGTGACATTTGTCATTTGACATCTTTGACATTTGCCATCTTGAAATTTGTCATTTTTGACATTTTTCATGGTGACACTTTTCATTTTTGACATTTAGCATTGTGACATTTGTCATTTGACATCTTTGACATTTGCCATCTTAAAATTTGTCATTTTTGACATTTTTCATGGTGACACGTTTTATTTTTGACATTTAGCATTGTGACATTTGTCATTTGACATCTTAGACATTTACCATCTTGAAATTTGTCATTTTTGACACTTTTCATGGTGACACTTTTCATTTTTGACATTTAGCATTGTGACATTTCTCATTTGACATCTTTGACATTTGCCATTTTGAAATTTGTCATTTTTGACATTTTTCATGGTGACACTTTTCATTTTTGACATTTAGCATTGTGACATTTGTCATTTGACATCTTAGACATTTGCCATCTTGAAATTTGTCATTTTTGACATTTTTCATGGTGACACTTTTCATTTTTGACATTTAGCTTTGTGACATTTGTCATTTGACATCTTAGACATTTGCCATCTTGAAATTTGTCATTTTTGACAATTTTCATGGTGACAATTTTCATTTTTGACATTTAGCATTGTGACATTTGTCATTTGACATCTTTGACCGTTGCCATCTTGAAATTTGTCATTTTTGACATTTTTCATGGTGACACTTTTCATTTTGGACATTTAGCATTGTGACATTTGTCATTTGACATCTTTGACATTTGCCATCTTGAAATTTGTCATTTTTGACATTTTTCATGGTGACACTTTTCATTTTTGACATTTAGCATTGTGACATTTGTCATTTGACATCTTTGACATTTGCCATCTTGAAATTTGTCATTTTTGACCTTTTTCATGGTGACACTTTTCATTTTTGACATTTAGCATTGTGACATTTGTCATTGGACATCTTTGACATTTGCCGTCTTGAAATTTGTCATTTTTGACATTTTTTATGGTGACACTTTTCATTTTTGACATTTAGCATTGTGACATTTGTCATTTGACATCTTTGACATTTGCCATCTTGAAATTTGTCATTTTTGACATTTTTCATGGTGACACTTTTCATTTTTGACATTTAGCATTGTAACATTTGTCATTTGACATCTTAGACATTTGCCATCTTGAAATTTGTCATTTTTGACACTTTTCATTTTTGACATTTAGCATTGTGACATTTGTCATTTCACATCTTTGACATTTGCCATCTTGAAATTTGTCATTTTTGACATTTTTCATGGTGACAATTTTCATTTTTGACATTTAGCATTGTGACATTTGTCATTTGACATCTTTGACATTTGCCATCTTTGACGTTTGCCATCTTGAAGTTTGTCATTTTTGACATTTTTCATGGCGACACTTTTCATTTTTGACATTTAGCATTGTGACATTTGTCATTTGACATCTTTGACATTTGCCATCTTGAAATTTGTCATTTTTGACATTTTTCATGGTGACACTTTTCATTTTTGACATTTAGCATTGTGACATTTGTCATTTGACATCTTTAACATTTGCCATCTTGAAATTTGTCATTTTTGACATTTAGCATTGTGATATTTGTCATTTGACATCTTTGACATTTGCCATCTTGAAATTTGTTATTTTTGACATTTTTCATGGTGACACTTTTCATTTTTGACATTTAGCATTGTGACATTTGTCAGTTTTGACATTTGCCATCTTGAAATTTGTCATTTTTGACATTTAGCATTATGACATTTGTTATTTGATATCTTTGACATTTGCCATCTTGAAATTTGTCATTTTTGACATTTAGCATTGTGACATTTGTCATTTGACATCTTTGACATTTGCCATCTTGAAATTTGTTATTTTTGACATTTTTCATGGTGACACTTTTCATTTTTGACATTTAGCATTGTGACATTTGTCAGTTTTGACATTTGCCATCTTGAAATTTGTCATTTTTGACATTTTTCATGGTGACACTTTTTATTTTTGACATTTAGCATTGTGACATTTGTCATTTGACATCTTTGACATTTGCCATCTTGAAATTTGTTATTTTTGACATTTTTCATTATGACACTTTTCAATTTTGACATTTAGCATTGTGACATTTGTCAGTTTTGACATTTGCCATCTTGAAATTTGTCATTTTTGACATTTTTCATGGTGACAGTTTTTATTTTTGACAGTTAGCATTGTGACATTTGTCATTTGACATCTTTGACATTTGCCATCTTGAATTTTGTCATTTTTGACATTTTTCATGGTGACACTTCTCATTTTTGACATTTAGCATTGTGACATTTGTCATTTGACAATATTGACATTTGCCATTTTGAAATTTGTCATTTTTGACATTTTTCATGGTGACACTTTTCATTTTTGACATTTAGCATTGTGACATTTGTCATTTAACATCTTTGACATTTGCCATCTTGAAATTTGTCATTTTTGTTATTTAGCATTGTGACATTTGTCATTTGACATCTTTGACATTTGACATCTTGAAATTTGTCATTTTTGACATTTTTCATGGTGACAATTTTCATTTTTGACATTTAGCATTGTGACATTTGTCATTTGACATCTTTGACATTTGCCATCTTTGACATTTGCCATCTTTGACATTTGCCATCTTGAAGTTTGTCATTTTTGACATTTTTCATGGTGACACTTTTCATTTTTGACATTTAGCATTGTGACATTTGTCATTTGACATCTTTGACATTTGCCATCTTGAAATTTGTTATTTTTGACATTTAGCATTGTGATATTGTCATTTGACATCTTTGACATTTGCCATCTTCAATTTTGTCATTTTTGACATTTTTCATGGTGACACTTTTTATTTTTGACATTTAGCATTGTGACATTTGTCATTTGACAATATTGACATTTGCCATTTTGAAATTTGTCATTTTTGACATTTTTCATGGTGATACTTTTCATTTTTGACATTTAGCATTGTGACATTTGTCATTTGACATCTTTGACATTTGCCATCTTGAAATTTGTCATTTTTGTTATTTAGCATTGTGACATTTGTCATTTGACATCTTTGACATTTGACATTTTGAAATTTGTCATTTTTGTTATTTAGCATTGTGACATTTGTCATTTGACATCTTTGACATTTGCCATCTTGAAATTTGTCATTTTTGACATTTTTCATGGTGACACTTTTCATTTTTGACATTTAGCATTGTGACATTTGTCATTTGACATCTTGGACATTTGCCATCTTAAAATTTGTCATTTTTGACATTTTTCATGGTGACACTTATCATTTTTGACATTTAGAATTGTGACATTTGTCAGTTTTGACATTTGCCATCTTGAAATTTGTCATTTTTGACATTTTTTATGGTGACACTTTTCATTTTTGACATTTAGCATAGTGACATTTGTCATTTGACATCTTTGACATTTGCAATCTTAAAATTTGTCATTTTTGACATTTAGCATTGTGACATTTGTCATTTGACAGCTTTGACATTTGCCATCTTGAAATTTGTCATTTTTGACATTTTTCATGGTGACACTTTTCAGTTTTGACATTTAGCATTGTGACATTTGTCATTTGACATCTTTGACATTTGCCATCTTAAAATTCGTCATTTTTGACATTTAGCATTGTGACATTTGTCATTTGACATCTTTGGCATTTGCCATCTTGAAATTTGTCATTTTTGACATTTTTCATGGTGACACTTTTCATTTTTGACATGTAGCATTGTGACATTTGTCATTTGACATCTTGGACATTTGCCATCTTGAAATTTGTCATTTTTGACATTTTTCATGGTGACACTTATCATTTTTGACATTAAGCATTGTGACATTTGTCAGTTTTGACATTTGCCATCTTAAAATTTGTCATTTTTACATTTTTCATGGTGACACTTTTCATTTTTGACATTTAGCATTGTGACATTTGTCGTTTGACATCTTTGACATTTGCCATCTTGAAATTTGTCATTTTTGACATTTTTCGTGGTGACACTTTTCATTTTTGACATTTAGCATTGTGACATTTGTCATTTGACATCTTTGACATTTGCCATCTTGAAATTTGTTATTTTTGACATTTTTCATATTGACACTTTTCATTTTTGACATTTAGCATTGTGACATTTGTCAGTTTTGACATTTGCCATCTTGAAATTTGTCATTTTTGACATTTTTCATGGTGACACTTTTCATTTTTAACATTTAGCATTGTGACATTTGTCATTTGACATCTTTGACATTTGCCATCTTGAAATTTGTCATTTTTGACACTTTTTATTTTTGACATTTTTCATGGTGACAGTTTTTATTTTTGACATTTAGCATTGTGACATTTGTCATTTGACATCTTTGACATTTGCCATCTTAAATTTTGTCATTTTTGACATTTTTCATGGTGACACTTTTCATTTTTGACATTTAGCATTGTGACATTTGTCATTTGACATCTTTGACATTTGCCATTTTGAAATTTGTCATTTTTGACATTTTTCATGGTGACACTTTTCATTTTTGACATTTAGCATTTTGACATTTGTCATTTGACATCTTTGACATTTGACATCTTGAAATTTGTCATTTTTGTTATTTAGCATTGTGACATTTGTCATTTGACATCTTTGACATTTGCCATCTTGAAATTTGTCATTTTTGACATTTTTTTTGGTGACACTTTTCATTTTTGACATTTAGCATTGTGACATTTGACATCTTGGACATTTGCCATCTTAAAATTTGTCATTTTTGACATTTTTCATGGTGACACTTATCATTTTTGAAATTTAGCATTGTGACATTTGTCAGTTTTGACATTTGCCATCTTGAAATTTGTCATTTTTGACATTTTTTATGGTGACACTTTTCATTTTTGACATTTAGCAGTGTGACATTTGTCATTTGACATCTTTGACATTTGCAATCTTAAAATTTGTCATTTTTGACATTTAGCATTGTGACATTTGTCATTTGACATCTTTGACATTTGCCATCTTGAAATTTGTCATTTTTCATGGTGACACTTTTCATTTTTGACATTTAGCATTGTGACATTTGTCATTTGACATCTTTGACATTTGCCATCTTGAAATTTGTCATTTTTGACATTTAGCATTGTGACATTTGTCATTTGACATCTTTGACATTTGCCATCTTGAAATTTGTCATTTTTGACATTTAGCATTGTGACATTTGTCATTTGACATCTTTGGCATTTGCCATCTTGAAATTTGTCATTTTTGACATTTTTCATGGTGACACTTTTCATTTTTGACATGTAGCATTGTGACATTTGTCATTTGACATCTTGGACATTTGCCATCTTTAACTTTGTCATTTTTGACATTTTTCATGGTGACACTTATCATTTTTGACATTTAGCATTGTGACATTTGTCAGTTTTGACATTTGCCATCTTGAAATTTGTCATTTTTGACATTTTTCATGGTGAGACTTTTCATTTTTGACATTTAGCATTGTGACATTTGTCATTTGACATCTTTGACATTTACCATCTTGAAATTTGTCATTTTTGACATTTTTCATGGTGACACTTTTAATTTTTGACATTTAGCATTGTGACATTTGTCATTTGACATCTTTGACATTTGCCATCTTGAAATTTGTCATTTTTGACATTTAGCATTGTGACATTTGTCATTTGACATCTTTGACATTTGCCATCTTGAAATTTGTTATTTTTGACATTTTTTATGGTGACACTTTTCATTTTTTACATTAAGCATTGTGACATTTGTCAGTTTTGACATTTGCCATCTTGAAATTTGTCATTTTTGACATTTTTCATGGTGACACTTTTCATTTTTGACATTTAGCATTGTGACATTTGTCATTTGACATCTTTGACATTTGCCATCTTGAAATTTGTCATTTTTGACACTTTTTATTTTTGACATTTAGCATTGTGACATTTGTCATTTAACATCTTTGACATTTGCCATCTTGAAATTTGTCATTTTTGACATTTTTCATGGTGACACTTTTCATTTTTGACATTTAGCATTGTGACATTTGTCATTTGACATCTTAGACATTTGCCATCTTGAAATTTGTCATTTTTGACACTTTTCATTTTTGACATTTAGCATTGTGACATTTGTCATTTGACATCTTTGACATTTGCCATCTTGAAATTTGTCATTTTTGACATTTTTCATAGTGACACTTTTCATTTTTGACATTTAGCATTGTGACATTTGTCATTTGACATCTTTGACATTTGACATCTTGAATTTTGTCATTTTTGACATTTTTCATGGTGACACTTTTTATTTTTGACATTTAGCATTGTGACATTTGTCATTTTACATCTTTGACATTTGCCATCTTGAAATTTGTCATTTTTGACATTTTTCATGGTGACACTTTTCATTTTTGACATTTAGCATTGTGACATTTGTCATTTGACATCTTGGACATTTGCCATCTTGAAATTTATCATTTTTGACATTTTTCATGGTGACACTTATCATTTTTGACATTTAGCATTGTGACATTTGTCAGTTTTGACATTTGCCATCTTGAAATTTGTCATTTTTGACATTTTTTATAGTGACATTTTGATTTTTGACATTTAGCATTGTGACATTTGTCATTTGACATCTTTGACATTTGCAATTTTAAAAGTTGTCATTTTTGACATTTAGCATTGTGACATTTATCATTTGACATCTTTGACATTTGCCATCTTGAAATTTGTCATTTTTGACATTTTTCATGGTGACACTTTTCATTTTTGACATTTAGCATTGTGACATTTGTCATTTGACATCTTTGATATTTGCCATCTTGAAATTTGTCATTTTTGACATTTAGCATTGTGACATTTGTCATTTGACATCTTCGACATTTGCCATCTTGGAATTTGTCATTTTTGACATTTAGCATTGTGACATTTGTCATTCGACATCTTTGGCATTTGCCATCTTGAAATTTGTCATTTTTGACATTTTTCATGGTGACACTTTTCATTTTTGACATTTAGCATTGTGACATTTGTCATTTGACATCTTGGACATTTGCCATCTTGAAATTTGTCATTTTTGACATTTTTCATGGTGACACTTATCATTTTTGACATTTAGCATTGTGACATTTGTCAGTTTTGACATTTGCCATCTTGAAATTTGTCATTTTTGACATTTTTCATGGTGACACTTTTCATTTTTGACATTTAGCATTGTGACATTTGTCATTTGACATCTTTGACATTTGCCATCTTGAAATTTGTCATTTTTGACATTTTTCATGGTGACACTTTTCATTTTTGACATTTAGCATTGTGACATTTGTCATTTGACATCTTTGACATTTGCCATCTTGAAATTTGTCATTTTTGACATTTAGCATTGTGACATTTGTCATTTGACATCTTTGACATTTGCCATCTTCAAATTTGTTATTTTTGACATTTTTCATGGTGACACTTTTCATTTTTGACATTTAGCATTGTGACATTTGTCAGTTTTGACCTTTGCCATCTTGAAATTTGTTATTTTTGACATTTTTCATGGTGACACTTTTCATTTTTGACATTTAGCATTGTGACATTTGTCATTTGACATCTTTGACATTTGCCATCTTGAAATTTGTCATTTTTGACACTTTTTATTTTTGACATTTAGCATTGTGACATTTGTCATTTGACATTTTGGACATTTGTTATCTTGAAATTTGTCATTTTTGACATTTTTCATGGTGACACTTATCATTTTTGACATTTAGCATTGTGACATTTGTCAGTTTTGACATTTGCCATCTTGAAATTTGTCATTTTTGACATTTTTGATGGTGACACTTTTCATTTTTGACATTTAGCATTGTGACATTTGTCATTTGACATTTTTGACATTTGCCATCTTGAAATTTGTCATTTTTCATGGTGACACTTTTCATTTTTGACATTTAACATTGTGACATTTGTCATTTGACATCTTTGACATTTGCCATCTTGAAATTTGTCATTTTTGACATTTTTCATGGTGACACTTTTCATTTTTGACATTTAGCATTGTGACATTTGTCATTTGACATCTTGGACATTTGCCATCTTAAAATTTGTCATTTTTAACATTTTTCATGGTCACACTTATCATTTTTGACATTTAGCATTGTGACATTTGTCAGTTTTGACATTTGCCATCTTGAAATTTGTCATTTTTGACATTTTTCATGGTGACACTTTTCATTTTCGACATTTAGCATTGTGACATTTGTCATTTGACATCTTTGATATTTGCCATCTTAAAATTTGTTATTTTTGAAATTGTTCATGGTGACACTTTTCATTTTTGACATTTAGAATTGTGACATTTGTCATTTGACATCTTTGACATTTGCCATCTTGAAATTTGTCATTTTTGACATTTTTCATGGTGACACTTTTCATTTTTGACATTTAGCATTGTGACATTTGTCATTTGACATCTTTGACATTTGCCATCTTGAAATTTGTCATTTTTGACATTTTTCATGGTGACACTTTTCATTTTTGACATTTAGCATTGTGACATTTGTCATTTGACATCTTAGACATTTGCCATCTTGAAATTTGTCATTTTTGACACTTTTCATTTTTGACATTTAGCATTGTGACATTTGTCATTTGACATCTTTGACATTTGCCATCCTGAAATTTGTCATTTTTGACATTTTTCATGGTGACACTTTTCATTTTTGTCATTTAGCATTGTGACATTTGTCATTTGACATCTTTGACATTTGCCATTTTGAAATTTGTTATTTTTGACATTTTTCATGGTGACACTTTTCATTTTTGACATTTAGCATTGTGACATTTGTCATTTGACATCTTTGACATTTGCCATCTTGAAATTTGTCATTTTTGACATTTTTCATGGTGACACTTTTCATTTTTGACATTTTTCATGGTGACACTTTTCATTTTTGACATTTAGCATTGTGACATTTGACATCTTTGACATTTGCCATCTTGAAATTTGTCATTTTTGACATTTAGCATTGTGACATTTGTCATTTGACATCTTTGACATTTGCTATCTTGAAATTTGTCATTTTTGACATTTAGCATTGTGACACTTTTCATTTTTGACATTTAGCATTGTGACATTTGTCATTTGACATCTTTGACATTTGCCATCTTGAAATTTGTCATTTTTGACATTTTTCATGGTGACACTTTTCATTTTTGACATTTAGCATTGTGACATTTGTCATTTGACATCTTGGACATTTGCCATCTTGAAATTTGTCATTTTTGACATTTTTCATGGTGACACTTTTCATTTTTGACATTTAGCATTGTGACATTTGTCATTTGACATCTTTGACATTTGCCATCTTGAAATTTGTTATTTTTGACATTTTTCATGTTGACACTTTTCATTTTTGACATTTAGCATTGTGACATTTGTCATTTGACATCTTTGACATTTGCCATCTTGAAATTTGTCATTTTTGACATTTTTCATGGTGACACTTTTCATTTTTGACATTTAGCATTGTGACATTTGTCATTTGACATCTTAGACATTTGCCATCTTGAAATTTGTCTTTTTTGACACTTTTCATGGTGACGCTTTTCATTTTTGACATTTAGCATTGTGACATTTGTCAGTTTTGACATTTGCCATCTTGAAATTTGTCATTTTTGACATTTTTGATGGTGACACTTTTCATTTTTGACATTTAGCATTGTGACATTTGTCATTTGACATTTTTGACATTTGCCATCTTGAAATTTGTCATTTTTCATGGTGACACTTTTCATTTTTGACATTTAACATTGTGACATTTGTCATTTGACATCTTTGACATTTGCCATCTTGAAATTTGTCATTTTTGACATTTTTCATGGTGACACTTTTCATTTTTGACATTTAGCATTGTGACATTTGTCATTTGACATCTTGGACATTTGCCATCTTAAAATTTGTCATTTTTAACATTTTTCATGGTCACACTTATCATTTTTGACATTTAGCATTGTGACATTTGTCAGTTTTGACATTTGCCATCTTGAAATTTGTCATTTTTGACATTTTTCATGGTGACACTTTTCATTTTCGACATTTAGCATTGTGACATTTGTCATTTGACATCTTTGATATTTGCCATCTTAAAATTTGTTATTTTTGAAATTGTTCATGGTGACACTTTTCATTTTTGACATTTAGAATTGTGACATTTGTCATTTGACATCTTTGACATTTGCCATCTTGAAATTTGTCATTTTTGACATTTTTCATGGTGACACTTTTCATTTTTGACATTTAGCATTGTGACATTTGTCATTTGACATCTTTGACATTTGCCATCTTGAAATTTGTCATTTTTGACATTTTTCATGGTGACACTTTTCATTTTTGACATTTAGCATTGTGACATTTGTCATTTGACATCTTAGACATTTGCCATCTTGAAATTTGTCATTTTTGACACTTTTCATTTTTGACATTTAGCATTGTGACATTTGTCATTTGACATCTTTGACATTTGCCATCCTGAAATTTGTCATTTTTGACATTTTTCATGGTGACACTTTTCATTTTTGTCATTTAGCATTGTGACATTTGTCATTTGACATCTTTGACATTTGCCATTTTGAAATTTGTTATTTTTGACATTTTTCATGGTGACACTTTTCATTTTTGACATTTAGCATTGTGACATTTGTCATTTGACATCTTTGACATTTGCCATCTTGAAATTTGTCATTTTTGACATTTTTCATGGTGACACTTTTCATTTTTGACATTTTTCATGGTGACACTTTTCATTTTTGACATTTAGCATTGTGACATTTGACATCTTTGACATTTGCCATCTTGAAATTTGTCATTTTTGACATTTAGCATTGTGACATTTGTCATTTGACATCTTTGACATTTGCTATCTTGAAATTTGTCATTTTTGACATTTAGCATTGTGACACTTTTCATTTTTGACATTTAGCATTGTGACATTTGTCATTTGACATCTTTGACATTTGCCATCTTGAAATTTGTCATTTTTGACATTTTTCATGGTGACACTTTTCATTTTTGACATTTAGCATTGTGACATTTGTCATTTGACATCTTTGACATTTGCCATCTTGAAATTTGTCATTTTTGACATTTTTCATGGTGACACTTTTCATTTTTGACATTTAGCATTGTGACATTTGTCATTTGACATCTTTGACATTTGCCATCTTGAAATTTGTTATTTTTGACATTTTTCATGTTGACACTTTTCATTTTTGACATTTAGCATTGTGACATTTGTCATTTGACATCTTTGACATTTGCCATCTTGAAATTTGTCATTTTTGACATTTTTCATGGTGACACTTTTCATTTTTGACATTTAGCATTGTGACATTTGTCATTTGACATCTTAGACATTTGCCATCTTGAAATTTGTCTTTTTTGACACTTTTCATGGTGACGCTTTTCATTTTTGACATTTAGCATTGTGACATTTGTCATTTGACATCTTTGACATTTGCCATTTTGAAATTTGTCATTTTTGACATTTTTCATGGTGACACTTTTCATTTTTGACATTTAGCATTGTGACATTAGTCAGTTTTGACATTTGCCATCTTCAAATTTGTCATTTTTGACATTTTTCATGGTGACACTTTTCATTTTTGACATTTAGCATTGTGACATTTGTCATTTGACATCTTTGACATTTGCCATCTTGAAATTTGTCATTTTTGACATTTTTCATGGTGACACTTTTCATTTTTGACATTTAGCATTGTGACATTTGTCATTTGACATCTTTGACATTTGCCATCTTGAAATTTGTCATTTTTGACATTTTTCATGGTGACACTTTTCATTTTTGACATTTAGCATTGTGACATTTGTCATTTGACATCTTAGACATTTGCCATCTTGAAATTTGTCATTTTTGACACTTTTCATTTTTGACATTTAGCATTGTGACATTTGTCATTTGACATCTTTGACATTTGCCATCTTGAAATTTGTCATTTTTGACATTTTTCATGGTGACAATTTTCATTTTTGACATTTAGCATTGTGACATTTGTCATTTGACATCTTTGACATTTGCCATCTTGAAATTTGTCATTTTTGACATTTTTCATGGTGACACTTTTCATTTTTGACATTTAGCATTGTGACATTTGTCATTTGACATCTTTGACATTTGCCATCTTGAAATTTGTCATTTTTGACATTTTTCATGGTGACACTTTTCATTTTTGACATTTAGCATTGTGACATTTGTCATTTGACATCTTTGACATTTGCCATCTTGAAATTTGTCATTTTTGACATTTTTCATGGTGACACTTTTCATTTTTGACATTTAGCATTGTGACATTTGTCATTTGACATCTTTGACATTTGCCATCTTGAAATTTGTCATTTTTGACATTTTTTATGGTGACACTTTTCATTTTTGACATTTAGCATTGTGACATTTGTCATTTGACATCTTTGACATTTGCTATCTTAAAATTTGTCATTTTTGACATTTTATGGTGACACTTTTTATTTTTGACATTTAGCATTGTGACATTTGTCATTTGACATCTTAGACATTTGCCATCTTGAAATTTGTCATTTTTGACACTTTTCATTTTTGACATTTAGCATTGTGACATTTGTCATTTCACATCTTTAACATTTGCCATCTTGAAATTTGTCATTTTTGACATTTTTCATGGTGACAATTTTCATTTTTGACATTTAGCATTGTAACATTTGTCATTTGACATCTTTGACATTTGCCATCTTGAAATTTGTCATTTTTGACATTTTTCATGGTGACACTTTTCATTTTTGACATTTAGCATTGTGACATTTGTCATTTGACATCTTTGACATTTGCCATCTTGAAATTTGTCATTTTTGACATTTTTCATGGTGACACTTTTCATTTTTGACATTAAGCATTGTGACATTTGTCATTTGACATCTTTGACATTTGCCATCTTGAAATTTGTCATTTTTGACATTTTTCATGGTGACACTTTTCATTTTTGACATTTAGCATTGTGACATTTGTCATTTGACATCTTTGACATTTGCCATCTTGAAATTTGTCATTTTTGACATTTTTTATGGTGACACTTTTCATTTTTGACATTTAGCATTGTGACATTTGTCATTTGACATCTTTGACATTTGTCATTTGACATCTTTGACATTTGCCATCTTGAAATTTGTCATTTTTGACATTTTTCATGGTGACACTTTATATTTTTGACATTTAGCATTGTGACATTTGTCATTTGACATCTTAGACATTTGCCATCTTGAAATTTGTCATTTTTGACACTTTTCATTTTTGACATTTAGCATTGTGACATTTGTCAGTTTTGACATTTGCCATCTTGAAATTTGTCATTTCTGACATTTAGCATTGTGACATTTGTTATTTGATATCTTTGACATTTGCCATCTTGAAATTTGTCATTTTTGACATTTAGCATTGTGACATTTGTCATTTGACATCTTTGACATTTGCCATCTTGAAATTTGTTATTTTTGACATTTTTCATGGTGACACTTTTCATTTTTGACATTTAGCATTGAGACATTTGTCAGTTTTGACATTTGCCATCTTGAAATTTGTCATTTTTGACATTTTTCATGGTGACACTTTTCATTTTTGACATTTAGCATTGTGACATTTGTCATTTGACATCTTTGACATTTGCCATCTTGAAATTTGTCATTTTTGACATTTTTCATGGTGACACTTTTCATTTTTGACATTTAGCATTGTGACATTTGTCATTTGACATCTTTGACATTTGCCATCTTGAAATTTGTTATTTTTGACATTTTTCATGTTGACACTTTTCATTTTTGACATTTAGCATTGTGACATTTGTCATTTGACATCTTTGACATTTGCCATCTTGAAATTTGTCATTTTTGACATTTTTCATGGTGACACTTTTCATTTTTGACATTTAGCATTGTGACATTTGTCATTTGACATCTTAGACATTTGCCATCTTGAAATTTGTCTTTTTTGACACTTTTCATGGTGACGCTTTTCATTTTTGACATTTAGCATTGTGACATTTGTCATTTGACATCTTTGACATTTGCCATTTTGAAATTTGTCATTTTTGACATTTTTCATGGTGACACTTTTCATTTTTGACATTTAGCATTGTGACATTAGTCAGTTTTGACATTTGCCATCTTCAAATTTGTCATTTTTGACATTTTTCATGGTGACACTTTTCATTTTTGACATTTAGCATTGTGACATTTGTCATTTGACATCTTTGACATTTGCCATCTTGAAATTTGTCATTTTTGACATTTTTCATGGTGACACTTTTCATTTTTGACATTTAGCATTGTGACATTTGTCATTTGACATCTTTGACATTTGCCATCTTGAAATTTGTCATTTTTGACATTTTTCATGGTGACACTTTTCATTTTTGACATTTAGCATTGTGACATTTGTCATTTGACATCTTAGACATTTGCCATCTTGAAATTTGTCATTTTTGACACTTTTCATTTTTGACATTTAGCATTGTGACATTTGTCATTTGACATCTTTGACATTTGCCATCTTGAAATTTGTCATTTTTGACATTTTTCATGGTGACAATTTTCATTTTTGACATTTAGCATTGTGACATTTGTCATTTGACATCTTTGACATTTGCCATCTTGAAATTTGTCATTTTTGACATTTTTCATGGTGACACTTTTCATTTTTGACATTTAGCATTGTGACATTTGTCATTTGACATCTTTGACATTTGCCATCTTGAAATTTGTCATTTTTGACATTTTTCATGGTGACACTTTTCATTTTTGACATTTAGCATTGTGACATTTGTCATTTGACATCTTTGACATTTGCCATCTTGAAATTTGTCATTTTTGACATTTTTCATGGTGACACTTTTCATTTTTGACATTTAGCATTGTGACATTTGTCATTTGACATCTTTGACATTTGCCATCTTGAAATTTGTCATTTTTGACATTTTTTATGGTGACACTTTTCATTTTTGACATTTAGCATTGTGACATTTGTCATTTGACATCTTTGACATTTGCTATCTTAAAATTTGTCATTTTTGACATTTTATGGTGACACTTTTTATTTTTGACATTTAGCATTGTGACATTTGTCATTTGACATCTTAGACATTTGCCATCTTGAAATTTGTCATTTTTGACACTTTTCATTTTTGACATTTAGCATTGTGACATTTGTCATTTCACATCTTTAACATTTGCCATCTTGAAATTTGTCATTTTTGACATTTTTCATGGTGACAATTTTCATTTTTGACATTTAGCATTGTAACATTTGTCATTTGACATCTTTGACATTTGCCATCTTGAAATTTGTCATTTTTGACATTTTTCATGGTGACACTTTTCATTTTTGACATTTAGCATTGTGACATTTGTCATTTGACATCTTTGACATTTGCCATCTTGAAATTTGTCATTTTTGACATTTTTCATGGTGACACTTTTCATTTTTGACATTAAGCATTGTGACATTTGTCATTTGACATCTTTGACATTTGCCATCTTGAAATTTGTCATTTTTGACATTTTTCATGGTGACACTTTTCATTTTTGACATTTAGCATTGTGACATTTGTCATTTGACATCTTTGACATTTGCCATCTTGAAATTTGTCATTTTTTACATTTTTTATGGTGACACTTTTCATTTTTGACATTTAGCATTGTGACATTTGTCATTTGACATCTTTGACATTTGTCATTTGACATCTTTGACATTTGCCATCTTGAAATTTGTCATTTTTGACATTTTTCATGGTGACACTTTATATTTTTGACATTTAGCATTGTGACATTTGTCATTTGACATCTTAGACATTTGCCATCTTGAAATTTGTCATTTTTGACACTTTTCATTTTTGACATTTAGCATTGTGACATTTGTCAGTTTTGACATTTGCCATCTTGAAATTTGTCATTTCTGACATTTAGCATTGTGACATTTGTTATTTGATATCTTTGACATTTGCCATCTTGAAATTTGTCATTTTTGACATTTAGCATTGTGACATTTGTCATTTGACATCTTTGACATTTGCCATCTTGAAATTTGTTATTTTTGACATTTTTCATGGTGACACTTTTCATTTTTGACATTTAGCATTGTGACATTTGTCAGTTTTGACATTTGCCATCTTGAAATTTGTCATTTTTGACATTTTTCATGGTGACACTTTTCATTTTTGACATTTAGCATTGTGACATTTGTCATTTGACATCTTTGACATTTGCCATCTTGAAATTTGTTATTTTTGACATTTTTCATTATGACACTTTTCTTTTTTGACATTTAGCATTGTGACGTTTGTCAGTTTTGACATTTGCCATCTTGAAATTTGTCATTTTTGACATTTTTCATGGTGACAGTTTTTATTTTTGACATTTAGCATTGTGACATTTGTCATTTGACATCTTTGACATTTGCCATCTTAAATTTTGTCATTTTTGACATTTTTCATGGTGACACTTTTCATTTTTGACATTTAGCATTGTGACATTTGTCATTTGACATCTTTGACATTTGCCATTTTGAAATTTGTCATTTTTGACATTTTTCATGGTGACACTTTTCATTTTTGACATTTAGCATTTTGACATTTGTCATTTGACATCTTTGACATTTGACATCTTGAAATTTGTCATTTTTGTTATTTAGCATTGTGACATTTGTCATTTGACATCTTTGACATTTGCCATCTTGAAATTTGTCATTTTTGACATTTTTTTTGGTGACACTTTTCATTTTTGACATTTAGCATTGTGACATTTGACATCTTGGACATTTGCCATCTTAAAATTTGTCATTTTTGACATTTTTCATGGTGACACTTATCATTTTTGAAATTTAGCATTGTGACATTTGTCAGTTTTGACATTTGCCATCTTGAAATTTGTCATTTTTGACATTTTTTATGGTGACACTTTTCATTTTTGACATTTAGCAGTGTGACATTTGTCATTTGACATCTTTGACATTTGCAATCTTAAAATTTGTCATTTTTGACATTTAGCATTGTGACATTTGTCATTTGACATCTTTGACATTTGCCATCTTGAAATTTGTCATTTTTGTTATTTAGCATTGTGACATTTGTCATTTGACATCTTTGACATTTGCCATCTTGAAATTTGTCATTTTTGACATTTTTTTTGGTGACACTTTTCATTTTTGACATTTAGCATTGTGACATTTGACATCTTGGACATTTGCCATCTTAAAATTTGTCATTTTTGACATTTTTCATGGTGACACTTATCATTTTTGAAATTTAGCATTGTGACATTTGTCAGTTTTGACATTTGCCATCTTGAAATTTGTCATTTTTGACATTTTTTATGGTGACACTTTTTATTTTTGACATTTAGCAGTGTGACATTTGTCATTTGACATCTTTGACATTTGCAATCTTAAAATTTGTCATTTTTGACATTTAGCATTGTGACATTTGTCATTTGACATCTTTGACATTTGCCATCTTGAAATTTGTCATTTTTGACATTTTTCATGGTGACACTTTTCATTTTTGACATTTAGCATTGTGACATTTGTCATTTGACATCTTTGACATTTGCCATCTTGAAATTTGTCATTTTTGACATTTAGCATTGTGACATTTGTCATTTGACATCTTTGACATTTGCCATCTTGAAATTTGTCATTTTTGACATTTAGCATTGTGACATTTGTCATTTGACATCTTTGGCATTTGCCATCTTGAAATTTGTCATTTTTGACATTTTTCATGGTGACACTTTTCATTTTTGACATGTAGCATTGTGACATTTGTCATTTGACATCTTGGACATTTGCCATCTTTAAATTTGTCATTTTTGACATTTTTCATGGTGACACTTATCATTTTTGACATTTAGCATTGTGACATTTGTCAGTTTTGACATTTGCCATCTTGAAATTTGTCATTTTTGACATTTTTCATGGTGAGACTTTTCATTTTTGACATTTAGCATTGTGACATTTGTCATTTGACATCTTTGACATTTACCATCTTGAAATTTGTCATTTTTGACATTTTTCATGGTGACACTTTTAATTTTTGACATTTAGCATTGTGACATTTGTCATTTGACATCTTTGACATTTGCCATCTTGAAATTTGTCATTTTTGACATTTAGCATTGTGACATTTGTCATTTGACATCTTTGACATTTGCCATCTTGAAATTTGTTATTTTTGACATTTGTTATGGTGACACTTTTCATTTTTTACATTAAGCATTGTGACATTTGTCAGTTTTGACATTTGCCATCTTGAAATTTGTCATTTTTGACATTTTTCATGGTGAGACTTTTCATTTTTGACATTTAGCATTGTGACATTTGTCATTTGACATCTTTGACATTTACCATCTTGAAATTTGTCATTTTTGACATTTTTCATGGTGACACTTTTAATTTTTGACATTTAGCATTGTGACATTTGTCATTTGACATCTTTGACATTTGCCATCTTGAAATTTGTCATTTTTGACATTTAGCATTGTGACATTTGTCATTTGACATCTTTGACATTTGCCATCTTGAAATTTGTTATTTTTGACATTTTTTATGGTGACACTTTTCATTTTTTACATTAAGCATTGTGACATTTGTCAGTTTTGACATTTGCCATCTTGAAATTTGTCATTTTTGACATTTTTCATGGTGACACTTTTCATTTTTGACATTTAGCATTGTGACATTTGTCATTTGACATCTTTGACATTTGCCATCTTGAAATTTGTCATTTTTGACACTTTTTATTTTTGACATTTAGCATTGTGACATTTGTCATTTAACATCTTTGACATTTGCCATCTTGAAATTTGTCATTTTTGACATTTTTCATGGTGACACTTTTCATTTTTGACATTTAGCATTGTGACATTTGTCATTTGACATCTTAGACATTTGCCATCTTGAAATTTGTCATTTTTGACACTTTTCATTTTTGACATTTAGCATTGTGACATTTGTCATTTGACATCTTTGACATTTGCCATCTTGAAATTTGTCATTTTTGACATTTTTCATAGTGACACTTTTCATTTTTGACATTTAGCATTGTGACATTTGTCATTTGACATCTTTGACATTTGCCATCTTGAATTTTGTCATTTTTGACATTTTTCATGGTGACACTTTTCATTTTTGACATTTAGCATTGTGACATTTGTCATTTTACATCTTTGACATTTGCCATCTTGAAATTTGTCATTTTTGACATTTTTCATGGTGACACTTTTCATTTTTGACATTTAGCATTGTGACATTTGTCATTTGACATCTTGGACATTTGCCATCTTGAAATTTGTCATTTTTGACATTTTTCATGGTGACACTTATCATTTTTGACATTTAGCATTGTGACATTTGTCAGTTTTGACATTTGCCATCTTGAAATTTGTCATTTTTGACATTTTTTATAGTGACACTTTTGATTTTTGACATTTAGCATTGTGACATTTGTCATTTGACATCTTTGACATTTGCAATTTTAAAAGTTGTCATTTTTGACATTTAGCATTGTGACATTTGTCATTTGACATCTTTGACATTTGCCATCTTGAAATTTGTCATTTTTGACATTTTTCATGGTGACACTTTTCATTTTTGACATTTAGCATTGTGACATTTGTCATTTGACATCTTTGACATTTGCCATCTTGAAATTTGTCATTTTTGACATTTAGCATTGTGACATTTGTCATTTGACATCTTTGACATTTGCCATCTTGGAATTTGTCATTTTTGACATTTAGCATTGTGACATTTGTCATTCGACATCTTTGGCATTTGCCATCTTGAAATTTGTCATTTTTGACATTTTTCATGGTGACACTTTTCATTTTTGACATTTAGCATTGTGACATTTGTCATTTGACATCTTGGACATTTGCCATCTTGAAATTTGTCATTTTTAACATTTTTCATGGTGACACTTATCATTTTTGACATTTAGCATTGTGACATTTGTCAGTTTTGACATTTGCCATCTTGAAATTTGTCATTTTTGACATTTTTCATGGTGACACTTTTCATTTTTGACATTTAGCATTGTGACATTTGTCATTTGACATCTTTGACATTTGCCATCTTGAAATTTGTCATTTTTGACATTTTTCATGGTGACACTTTTCATTTTTGACATTTAGCATTGTGACATTTGTCATTTGACATCTTTGACATTTGCCATCTTGAAATTTGTCATTTTTGACATTTAGCATTGTGACATTTGTCATTTGACATCTTTGACATTTGCCATCTTCAAATTTGTTATTTTTGACATTTTTCATGGTGACACTTTTCATTTTTGACATTTAGCATTGTGACATTTGTCAGTTTTGACCTTTGCCATCTTGAAATTTGTTATTTTTGACATTTTTCATGGTGACACTTTTCATTTTTGACATTTAGCATTGTGACATTTGTCATTTGACATCTTTGACATTTGCCATCTTGAAATTTGTCATTTTTGACACTTTTTATTTTTGACATTTAGCATTGTGACATTTGTCATTTGACATCTTGGACATTTGCCATCTTGAAATTTGTCATTTTTGACATTTTTCATGGTGACACTTATCATTTTTGACATTTAGCATTGTGACATTTGTCAGTTTTGACATTTGCCATCTTGAAATTTGTCATTTTTGACATTTTTGATGGTGACACTTTTCATTTTTGACATTTAGCATTGTGACATTTGTCATTTGACATTTTTGACATTTGCCATCTTGAAATTTGTTATTTTTCATGGTGACACTTTTCATTTTTGACATTTAACATTGTGACATTTGTCATTTGACATCTTTGACATTTGCCATCTTGAAATTTGTCATTTTTGACATTTTTCATGGTGACACTTTTCATTTTTGACATTTAGCATTGTGACATTTGTCATTTGACATCTTGGACATTTGCCATCTTAAAATTTGTCATTTTTAACATTTTTCATGGTCACACTTATCATTTTTGACATTTAGCATTGTGACATTTGTCAGTTTTGACATTTGCCATCTTGAAATTTGTCATTTTTGACATTTTTCATGGTGACACTTTTCATTTTCGACATTTAGCATTGTGACATTTGTCATTTGACATCTTTGATATTTGCCATCTTAAAATTTGTTATTTTTGACATTTTTCATGGTGACACTTTTCATTTTTGACATTTAGAATTGTGACATTTGTCATTTGACATCTTTGACATTTGCCATCTTGAAATTTGTCATTTTTGACATTTTTCATGGTGACACTTTTCATTTTTGACATTTAGCATTGTGACATTTGTCATTTGACATCTTTGACATTTGCCATCTTGAAATTTGTTATTTTTGACATTTTTCATGGTGACACTTTTCATTTTCGACATTTAGCATTGTGACATTTGTCATTTGACATCTTTGATATTTGCCATCTTAAAATTTGTTATTTTTGACATTTTTCATTGTGACACTTTTCATTTTTGACATTTAGAATTGTGACATTTGTCATTTGACATCTTTGACATTTGCCATCTTGAAATTTGTCATTTTTGACATTTTTTATGGTGACAATTTTCATTTTTGACATTTAGCATTGTGACATTTGTCATTTGACATCTTTGACATTTGCCATCTTGAAATTTGTCATTTTTGACATTTTTCATGGTGACACGTTTCGTTTTTGACATTTAGCATTGTGACATTTGTCATTTGACATCTTTGACATTTGCCATCTTGAAATTTGTCATTTTTGACATTTTTCATGGTGACACTTTTCATTTTTGACATTTAGCATTGTGACATTTGTCATTTGACATTTTTGACGTTTGCCATCTTGAAATTTGTCATTTTTGACATTTAGCATTGTGACATTTGTCATCTGACATCTTTGACATTTGCCATCTTGAAAATTGTCATTTTTGACATTTTTCATGGTGACACTTTTCATTTTTGACATTTAGCATTGTGACATTTGTCATTTGACATCTTTGACATTTGCCATCTTGAAATTTGTCATTTTTGACATTTAGCATTGTGACATTTGTCATTTGACATCTTTGATATTTGCCATCTTGAAATTTGTCATTTTTGTCATTTTTCATGGTGACACTTTTCATTTTTGACATTTAACATTGTGACATTTGTCATTTGACATCTTTGACATTTGCCATCTTGAAATTTGTCATTTTTGACATTTTTCATGGTGACACTTTTCATTTTTGACATTTAGCATTGTGACATTTGTCATTTGACATCTTGGACATTTGCCATCTTGAAATTTGTCATTTTTAACATTTTTCATGGTGACACTTATCATTTTTGACATTTAGCATTGTGACATTTGTCAGTTTTGACATTTGCCATCTTGAAATTTGTCATTTTTGACATTTTTCATGGTGACACTTTTCATTTTCGACATTTAGCATTGTGACATTTGTCATTTGACATCTTTGATATTTGCCATCTTAAAATTTGTTATTTTTGTCATTTTTCATGGTGACACTTTTCATTTTTGACATTTAGAATTGTGACATTTGTCATTTGACATCTTTGACATTTGCCATCTTGAAATTTGTCATTTTTGACATTTTTCTTGGTGACACTTTTCATTTTTGACATTTAGCATTGTGACATTTGTCATTTGACATCTTTGACATTTGCCATCTTGAAATTTGTCATTTTTGACATTTTTCATGGTGACACTTTTCATTTTTGACATTTAGCATTGTGACATTTGTCATTTGACATCTTAGACATTTGCCATCTTGAAATTTGTCATTTTTGACACTTTTCATTTTTGACATTTAGCATTGTGACATTTGTCATTTGACATCTTTGACATTTGCCATCTTGAAATTTGTCATTTTTGACATTTTTCATGGTGACACTTTTCATTTTTGACATTTAGCATTGTGACATTTGTCATTTGACATCTTTGACATTTGCCATTTTGAAATTTGTTATTTTTGACATTTTTCATGGTGACACTTTTCATTTTTGACATTTAGCATTGTGACATTTGTCATTTGACATCTTTGATATTTGCCATCTTGAAATTTGTCATTTTGACATTTTTCATGGTGACACTTTTCATTTTTGACATTTAGCATTGTGACATTTGTCATTTGACATCTCTGACATTTGCCATCTTGAAATTTGTCATTTTTGACATTTTTCATGGTGACACTTTTCATTTTTGACATTTAGCATTGTGACGTTTGACATCTTTGACATTTGCCATCTTGAAATTTGTCATTTTTGACATTTAGCATTGTGACATTTGTCATTTGACATCTTTGACATTTGCCATCTTGAAATTTGTTATTTTTGACATTTTTCATGGTGACACTTTTCATTTTTGACATTTAGCATTGTGACATTTGTCATTTGACATCTTTGATATTTGCCATCTTGAAATTTGTCATTTTTGACACTTTTCATTTTTGACATTTAGCATTGTGACATTTGTCATTTGACATCTTTGACATTTGCCATCTTGAAATTTGTTATTTTTGACATTTTTTATGGTGACACTTATTATTTTTGACATTTAGCATTGTGACATTTGTCATTTGACATCTTTGACATTTGCCATCTTGAAATTTGTCATTTTTGACATTTTTCATGGTGACACTTTTCATTTTTGACATTTAGCATTGTGACATTTGTCATTTGACATCTTTGACATTTGCCATCTTGAACTTTGTCAGTTTTGGCATTTAGCATTGTGACATTTGTCAAATGACATCTTTGACATTTGCCATCTTGAAGTTTGTTATTTTTGACATTTTTCATGGTGACACTTTTCATTTTTGACATTTAGCATTGTGACATTTGTCAGTTTTGACATTTGCCATCTTGAAATTTGTCATTTTTGACATTTTTCATGGTGACACTTTTCATTTTTGACATTTAGCATTGTGACATTTGTCATTTGACATCTTTGACATCAGCCATCTTGAAATTTGTCATTTTTGACATTTAGCATTGTGACACTTTTCATTTTTGACATTAAGCATTGTGACACTTTTCATTTTTGACATTTAGCATTGTGACATTTGTCATTTGACATCTTTGATATTTGCCATCTTGAAATTTGTCATTTTTTACATTTTTCATGGTGACACTTTTCATTTTTGACATTTAGCATTGTGACATTTGTCATTTAACATCTTTGACATTTGCCATCTTGAAATTTGTCATTTTTGACATTTTTCATGGTGACACTTTTCATTTTTGACATTTAGCATTGTGACATTTGTCATTTGACATCTTTGACATTTGCCATCTTGAAATTTGTCATTTTTGACATTTTTCATGGTGACACTTTTCATTTTTGACATTTAGCATTGTGACATTTGTCATTTGACATCTTTGACATTTGCCATCTTAAAATTTGTCATTTTTGACATTTTTCATGGTGACACGTTTTATTTTTGACATTTAGCATTGTGACATTTGTCATTTGACATCTTAGACATTTACCATCTTGAAATTTGTCATTTTTGACACTTTTCATGGTGACACTTTTCATTTTTGACATTTAGCATTGTGACATTTCTCATTTGACATCTTTGACATTTGCCATTTTGAAATTTGTCATTTTTGACATTTTTCATGGTGACACTTTTCATTTTTGACATTTAGCATTGTGACATTTGTCATTTGACATCTTAGACATTTGCCATCTTGAAATTTGTCATTTTTGACATTTTTCATGGTGACACTTTTCATTTTTGACATTTAGCATTGTGACATTTGTCATTTGACATCTTAGACATTTGCCATCTTGAAATTTGTCATTTTTGACATTTTTCATGGTGACAATTTTCATTTTTGACATTTAGCATTGTGACATTTGTCATTTGACATCTTTGACCGTTGCCATCTTGAAATTTGTCATTTTTGACATTTTTCATGGTGACACTTTTCATTTTGGACATTTAGCATTGTGACATTTGTCATTTGACATCTTTGACATTTGCCATCTTGAAATTTGTCATTTTTGACATTTTTCATGGTGACACTTTTCATTTTTGACATTTAGCATTGTGACATTTGTCATTTGACATCTTTGACATTTGCCATCTTGAAATTTGTCATTTTTGACATTTTTCATGGTGACACTTTTCATTTTTGACATTTAGCATTGTGACATTTGTCATTTGACATCTTTGACATTTGCCATCTTGAAATTTGTCATTTTTGACATTTTTCATGGTGACACTTTTCATTTTTGACATTTAGCATTGTAACATTTGTCATTTGACATCTTAGACATTTGCCATCTTGAAATTTGTCATTTTTGACACTTTTCATTTTTGACATTTAGCATTGTGACATTTGTCATTTCACATCTTTGACATTTGCCATCTTGAAATTTGTCATTTTTGACATTTTTCATGGTGACAATTTTCATTTTTGACATTTAGCATTGTGACATTTGTCATTTGACATCTTTGACATTTGCCATCTTTGACGTTTGCCATCTTGAAGTTTGTCATTTTTGACATTTTTCATGGTGACACTTTTCATTTTTGACATTTAGCATTGTGACATTTGTCATTTGACATCTTTGACATTTGCCATCTTGAAATTTGTCATTTTTGACATTTTTCATGGTGACACTTTTCATTTTTGACATTTAGCATTGTGACATTTGTCATTTGACATCTTTGACATTTGCCATCTTGAAATTTGTCATTTTTGACATTTAGCATTGTGATATTTGTCATTTGACATCTTTGACATTTGCCATCTTGAAATTTGTTATTTTTGACATTTTTCATGGTGACACTTTTCATTTTTGACATTTAGCATTGTGACATTTGTCAGTTTTGACATTTGCCATCTTGAAATTTGTCATTTTTGACATTTAGCATTGTGACATTTGTTATTTGATATCTTTGACATTTGCCATCTTGAAATTTGTCATTTTTGACATTTAGCATTGTGACATTTGTCATTTGACATCTTTGACATTTGCCATCTTGAAATTTGTTATTTTTGACATTTTTCATGGTGACACTTTTCATTTTTGACATTTAGCATTGTGACATTTGTCAGTTTTGACATTTGCCATCTTGAAATTTGTCATTTTTGACATTTTTCATGGTGACACTTTTTATTTTTGACATTTAGCATTGTGACATTTGTCATTTGACATCTTTGACATTTGCCATCTTGAAATTTGTTATTTTTGACATTTTTCATTATGACACTTTTCAATTTTGACATTTAGCATTGTGACATTTGTCAGTTTTGACATTTGCCATCTTGAAATTTGTCATTTTTGACATTTTTCATGGTGACAGTTTTTATTTTTGACAGTTAGCATTGTGACATTTGTCATTTGACATCTTTGACATTTGCCATCTTGAATTTTGTCATTTTTGACATTTTTCATGGTGACACTTCTCATTTTTGACATTTAGCATTGTGACATTTGTCATTTGACAATATTGACATTTGCCATTTTGAAATTTGTCATTTTTGACATTTTTCATGGTGACACTTTTCATTTTTGACATTTAGCATTGTGACATTTGTCATTTGACATCTTTGACATTTGCCATCTTTGACATTTGCCATCTTCAATTTTGTCATTTTTGACATTTTTCATGGTGACACTTTTTATTTTTGACATTTAGCATTGTGACATTTGTCATTTGACAATATTGACATTTGCCATTTTGAAATTTGTCATTTTTGTCATTTTTCATGGTGATACTTTTCATTTTTGACATTTAGCATTGTGACATTTGTCATTTGACATCTTTGACATTTGCCATCTTGAAATTTGTCATTTTTGTTATTTAGCATTGTGACATTTGTCATTTGACATCTTTGACATTTGACATCTTGAAATTTGTCATTTTTGTTATTTAGCATTGTGACATTTGTCATTTGACATCTTTGACATTTGCCATCTTGAAATTTGTCATTTTTGACATTTTTCATGGTGACACTTTTCATTTTTGACATTTAGCATTGTGACATTTGTCATTTGACATCTTGGACATTTGCCATCTTAAAATTTGTCATTTTTGACATTTTTCATGGTGACACTTATCATTTTTGACATTTAGAATTGTGACATTTGTCAGTTTTGACATTTGCCATCTTGAAATTTGTCATTTTTGACATTTTTTATGGTGACACTTTTCATTTTTGACATTTAGCATAGTGACATTTGTCATTTGACATCTTTGACATTTGCAATCTTAAAATTTGTCATTTTTGACATTTAGCATTGTGACATTTGTCATTTGACAGCTTTGACATTTGCTATCTTGAAATTTGTCATTTTTGACATTTTTCATGGTGACACTTTTTAGTTTTGACATTTAGCATTGTGACATTTGTCATTTGACATCTTTGACATTTGCCATCTTGAAATTTGTCATTTTTGACATTTAGCATTGTGACATTTGTCATTTGACATCTTTGACATTTGCCATCTTGAAATTCGTCATTTTTGACATTTAGCATTGTGACATTTGTCATTTGACATCTTTGGCATTTGCCATCTTGAAATTTGTCATTTTTGACATTTTTCATGGTGACACTTTTCATTTTTGACATGTAGCATTGTGACATTTGTCATTTGACATCTTGGACATTTGCCATCTTGAAATTTGTCATTTTTGACATTTTTCATGGTGACACTTATCATTTTTGACATTAAGCATTGTGACATTTGTCAGTTTTGACATTTGCCATCTTAAAATTTGTCATTTTTGACATTTTTCATGGTGACACTTTTCATTTTTGACATTTAGCATTGTGACATTTGTCATTTGACATCTTTGACATTTGCCATCTTGAAATTTGTCATTTTTGACATTTTTCGTGGTGACACTTTTCATTTTTGACATTTAGCATTGTGACATTTGTCATTTGACATCTTTGACATTTGCCATCTTGAAATTTGTCATTTTTGACATTTAGCATTGTGACATTTGTCATTTGACATCTTTGACATTTGCCATCTTGAAATTTGTTATTTTTGACATTTTTCATATTGACACTTTTCATTTTTGACATTTAGCATTGTGACATTTGTCAGTTTTGACATTTGCCATCTTGAAATTTGTCATTTTTGACATTTTTCATGGTGACACTTTTCATTTTTAACATTTAGCATTGTGACATTTGTCATTTGACATCTTTGACATTTGCCATCTTGAAATTTGTCATTTTTGACACTTTTTATTTTTGACATTTAGCATTGTGACATTTGTCATTTGACGTCTTTGACATTTGCCATCTTGAAATTTGTCATTTTTGACATTTTTCATGGTGACACTTTTCATTTTTGACATTTAGCATTGTGACATTTGTTATTTGACATCTTTGACATTTGCCATCTTGAAATTTGTCATTTTTGACATTTAGCATTGTGACATTTGTCATTTGACATCTTTGACATTTGCCATCTTGAAATTTGTCATTTTTGACATTTAGCATTGTGACATTTGTCATTTGACATCTTTGGTATTTGCCATCTTGAAATTTGTCATTTTTGACATTTTTCATGGTGACACTTTTCATTTTTGACATTTAGCATTGTGACATTTGTCATTTGACATCTTGGACATTTGCCATGTTGAAATTTGTCATTTTTGACATTTTTCATGGTGACACTTATCATTTTTGACATTTAGCATTGTGACATTTGTCAGTTTTGACATTTGCCATCTTGAAATTTGTCATTTTTGACATTTAGCATTGTGACATTTGTCATTTGACATCTTTAATATTTGCCATCTTGAAATTTGTTATTTTTGACATTTTTCATGGTGACACTTTTCATTTTTGTCATTTAGCATTGTGACATTTGTCATTTGACATCTTTGACATTTGCCATCTTGAAATTTGTCATTTTTGACATTTAGCATTGTGACATTTGTCATTTGACATCTTTGACATGTGCCATCTTGAAATTTGTTATTTTTGACATTTTTCATGGTGACACTTTTCATTTTTGACATTTAGCATTGTAACATTTGTCAGTTTTGACATTTGCCATCTTGAAATTTGTCATTTTTGACATTTTTCATGGTGACACTTTTCATTTTTGACATTTAGCATTGTGAAATTTGTCATTTGACATCTTTGACATTTTCCATCTTGAAATTTGTCATTTTTGACATTTTTCTTTTTGACACTTTTCTTTTTTGACATTTAGCATTGTGACATTTGTCATTTGACATCTTGGACATTTGCCATCTTGAAATTTGTCATTTTTCATGGTGACACTTATCATTTTTGACATTTAGCATTGTGACATTTGTCAGTTTTGACATTTGCCATCTTGAAATTTGTCATTTTTAACATTTTTCATGGTGACACTTTTCATTTTTGACATTTAGCATTGTGACATTTGTCATTTGACATTTTTGACATTTGCCATCTTGAAATTTGTCATTTTTCATGGTGACACTTTTCATTTTTGACATTTAACATTGTGACATTTGTCATTTGACATCTTTGACATTTGCCATCTTGAAATTTGTCATTTTTGACATTTTTCATGGTGACACTTTTCATTTTTGACATTTAGCATTGTGACATTTGTCATTTGACATCTTGGACATTTGCCATCTTGAAATTTGTCATTTTTGACATTTTTCATGGTGACACTTATCATTTTTGACATTTAGCATTGTGACATTTGTCAGTTTTGACATTTGCCATCTTGAAATTTGTCATTTTTGACATTTTTCATGGTGACACTTTTCATTTTTGACATTTAGCATTGTGACATTTGTCATTTGACATCTTTGATATTTGCCATCTTAAAATTTGTTATTTTTGACATTTTTCATGGTGACACTTTTCATTTTTGACATTTAGCATTGTGACATTTGTCATTTGACATCTTTGACATTTGCCATCTTGAAATTTGTCATTTTTGACATTTTTCATGGTGACACTTTTCATTTTTGACATTTAGCATTGTGACATTTGTCATTTGACATCTTTGACATTTGCCATCTTGAAATTTGTTGTTTTTGACATTTTTCATGGTGACACTTTTCATTTTTGACATTTAGCATTGTGACATTTGTCATTTGACATCTTAGACATTTGCCATCTTGAAATTTGTCATTTTTGACACTTTTCATTTTTGACATTTAGCATTGTGACATTTGTCATTTGACATCTTTGACATTTACCACCTTGAAATTTGTCATTTTTGACATTTTTCATGGTGACAATTTTCATTTTTGACATTTAGCATTGTGACATTTGTCATTTGACATCTTTGACATTTGCCATCTTGAAATTTGTCATTTTTGACATTTTTCATGGTGACACTTTTCATTTTTGACATTTAGCATTGTGACATTTGTCATTTGACATCTTTGACATTTGCCATCTTGAAATTTGTCATTTTTGACATTTTTCATGGTGACACTTTTCATTTTTGACATTTAGCATTGTGACATTTGTCATTTGACATTTGCCATCTTAAAATTTGTCATTTTTGACATTTAGCTTTTGTGACATTTGTCATTTGACATCTTTGACATTTGCCATCTTGAAATTTGTCATTTTTGACATTTTTCATGGTGACACTTTTCATTTTTGACATTTAGCATTGTGACATTTGTCATTTGACATCTTTGACATTTGCCATCTTGAAATTTGTCATTTTTGACATTTAGCATTGTGACATTTGTCATTTGACATTTGCCATCTTGAAATTTGTCATTTTTGACATTTTTCATGGTGACACTTTTCATTTTTGACATTTAGCATTGTGACATTTGTCATTTGACATTTGCCATCTTGAAATTTGTTATTTTTGACATTTAGCTTTTGTGACATTTGTCATTTGACATCTTTGACATTTGCCATCTTGAAATTTGTCATTTTTGACATTTTTCATGGTGACACTTTTCATTTTTGACATTTAGCATTGTGACATTTGTCATTTGACATCTTTGACATTTGCCATCTTGAAATTTGTCATTTTTGACATTTAGCATTGTGACATTTGTCATTTGACATTTGCCATCTTGAAATTTGTCATTTTTGACATTTAGCTTTTGTGACATTTGTCATTTGACATCTTTGACATTTGCCATCTTGAAATTTGTCATTTTTGACATTTTTCATTGTGACACTTTTCATTTTTGACATTTAGCATTGTGACATTTGTCATTTGACATCTTTGACATTTGCCATCTTGAAATTTGTCATTTTTGACATTTTTCATAGTGACACTTTTCATTTTTGACATTTAGCATTGTGACATTTGTCATATTTAAAATCTTTGACATTTGCCATCTTGAAATTTGTCATTTTTGACATTTTTTATGGTGACACTTTTCATTTTTGACATTTAGCATTGTGACATTTGTTATTTGACATCTTTGACATTTGCCGTCTTGAAATTTGTCATTTTTGACATTTTTCATGGTGACACTTTTCATTTTTGACATTTAGCATTGTGACATTTGTCATTTGACATCTTTGACATTTGCCATCTTAAAATTTGTCATTTTTGACATTTTTCATGGTGACACTTTTCATTTTTGACATTTAGCATTGTGACATTTGTCATTTGACATCTTAGACATTTGCCATCTTGAAATTTGTCATTTTTGACACTTTTCATTTTTGACATTTAGCATTGTGACATTTGTCATTTGACATCTTTGACATTTGCCATCTTGAAATTTGTCATTTTTGACACTTTTCATTTTTGACATTTAGCATTGTGACATTTGTCATTTGACATCTTTGACATTTGCCATCTTGAAATTTGTCATTTTTGACATTTAGCATTGTGACATTTGTCATTTGACATCTTTGATATTTGCCATCTTGAAATTTGTCATTTTTGACATTTTTCATGGTGACACTTTTCATTTTTGACATTTAGCATTGTGACATTTGTCATTTGACATCTTTGACATTTGCCATCTTGAAATTTGTCATTTTTGACATTTTTCATGGTGACACTTTTCATTTTTGACATTTAGCATTGTGACATTTGTCATTTGACATCTTTGACATTTGCCATCTTGAAATTTGTCATTTTTGACATTTTTCATGTTGACACTTTTCATTTTTGACATTTAGCATTGTGACATTTGTCATTTGACATCTTTGACATTTGCCATCTTGAAATTTGTCATTTTTGACATTTTTCATGGTGACACTTTTCATTTTTGACATTTAGCATTGTGACATTTATCATTTGACATCTTAGACATTTGCCATCTTGAAATTTGTCTTTTTTGACACTTTTCATGGTGACGCTTTTCATTTTTGACATTTAGCATTGTGACATTTGTCATTTGACATCTTTGACATTTGCCATTTTGAAATTTGTCATTTTTGACATTTTTCATGGTGACACTTTTCATTTTTGACATTTAGCATTGTGACATTAGTCAGTTTTGACATTTGCCATCTTCAAATTTGTCATTTTTGACATTTTTCATGGTGACACTTTTCATTTTTGACATTTAGCATTGTGACATTTGTCATTTGACATCTTTGACATTTGCCATCTTGAAATTTGTCATTTTTGACATTTTTCATGGTGACACTTTTCATTTTTGACATTTAGCATTGTGACATTTGTCATTTGACATCTTTGACATTTGCCATCTTGAAATTTGTCATTTTTGACATTTTTCATGGTGACACTTTTCATTTTTGACATTTAGCATTGTGACATTTGTCATTTGACATCTTAGACATTTGCCATTTTGAAATTTGTCATTTTTGACACTTTTCATTTTTGACATTTAGCATTGTGACATTTGTCATTTGACATCTTTGACATTTGCCATCTTGAAATTTGTCATTTTTGACATTTTTCATGGTGACAATTTTCATTTTTGACATTTAGCATTGTGACATTTGTCATTTGACATCTTTGACATTTGCCATCTTGAAATTTGTCATTTTTGACATTTTTCATGGTGACACTTTTCATTTTTGACATTTAGCATTGTGACATTTGTCATTTGACATCTTTGACATTTGCCATCTTGAAATTTGTCATTTTTGACATTTTTCATGGTGACACTTTTCATTTTTGACATTTAGCATTGTGACATTTGTCATTTGACATCTTTGACATTTGCCATCTTGAAATTTGTCATTTTTGACATTTTTCATGGTGACACTTTTCATTTTTGACATTTAGCATTGTGACATTTGTCATTTGACATCTTTGACATTTGCCATCTTGAAATTTGTCATTTTTGACGTTTTTTATGGTGACACTTTTCATTTTTGACATTTAGCATTGTGACATTTGTCATTTGACATCTTTGACATTTGCCATCTTAAAATTTGTCATTTTTGACATTTTATGGTGACACTTTTCATTTTTGACATTTAGCATTGTGACATTTGTCATTTGACATCTTAGACATTTGCCATCTTGAAATTTGTCATTTTTGACACTTTTCATTTTTGACATTTAGCATTGTGACATTTGTCATTTCACATCTTTAACATTTGCCATCTTGAAATTTGTCATTTTTGACATTTTTCATGGTGAAAATTTTCATTTTTGACATTTAGCATTGTAACATTTGTCATTTGACATCTTTGACATTTGCCATCTTGAAATTAGTCATTTTTGACATTTTTCATGGTGACACTTTTCATTTTTGACATTTAGCATTGTGACATTTGTCATTTGACATCTTTGACATTTGCCATCTTGAAATTTGTCATTTTTGACATTTTTCATGGTGACACTTTTCATTTTTGACATTTAGCATTGTGACATTTGTCATTTGACATCTTTGACATTTGCCATCTTGAAATTTGTCATTTTTGACATTTTTCATGGTGACACTTTTCATTTTTGACATTTAGCATTGTGACATTTGTCATTTGACATCTTTGACATTTGCCATCTTGAAATTTGTCATTTTTGACATTTTTTATGGTGACACTTTTCATTTTTGACATTTAGCATTGTGACATTTGTCATTTGACATCTTTGACATTTGCCATCTTGAAATTTGTCATTTTTGACATTTTTCATGGTGACACTTTATATTTTTGACATTTAGCATTGTGACATTTGTCATTTGACATCTTAGACATTTGCCATCTTGAAATTTGTCATTTTTGACACTTTTCATTTTTGACATTTAGCATTGTGACATTTGTCAGTTTTGACATTTGCCATCTTGAAATTTGTCATTTCTGACATTTAGCATTGTGACATTTGTTATTTGATATCTTTGACATTTGCCATCTTGAAATTTGTCATTTTTGACATTTAGCATTGTGACATTTGTCATTTGACATCTTTGACATTTGCCATCTTGAAATTTGTTATTTTTGACATTTTTCATGGTGACACTTTTCATTTTTGACATTTAGCATTGTGACATTTGTCAGTTTTGACATTTGCCATCTTGAAATTTGTCATTTTTGACATTTTTCATGGTGACACTTTTCATTTTTGACATTTAGCATTGTGACATTTGTCATTTGACATCTTTGACATTTGCCATTTTGAAATTTGTTATTTTTGACATTTTTCATTATGACACTTTTCTTTTTTGACATTTAGCATTGTGACATTTGTCAGTTTTGACATTTGCCATCTTGAAATTTGTCATTTTTGACATTTTTCATGGTGACAGTTTTTATTTTTGACATTTAGCATTGTGACATTTGTCATTTGACATCTTTGACATTTGCCATCTTAAATTTTGTCATTTTTAACATTTTTCATGGTGACACTTTTCATTTTTGACATTTAGCATTGTGACATTTGTCATTTGACATCTTTGACATTTGCCATTTTGAAATTTGTCATTTTTGACATTTTTCATGGTGACACTTTTCATTTTTGACATTTAGCATTTTGACATTTGTCATTTGACATCTTTGACATTTGACATCTTGAAATTTGTCATTTTTGTTATTTAGCATTGTGACATTTGTCATTTGACATCTTTGACATTTGCCATCTTGAAATTTGTCATTTTTGACATTTTTTTTGGTGACACTTTTCATTTTTGACATTTAGCATTGTGACATTTGACATCTTGGACATTTGCCATCTTAAAATTTGTCATTTTTGACATTTTTCATGGTGACACTTATCATTTTTGAAATTTAGCATTGTGACATTTGTCAGTTTTGACATTTGCCATCTTGAAATTTGTCATTTTTGACATTTTTTATGGTGACACTTTTCATTTTTGACATTTAGCAGTGTGACATTTGTCATTTGACATCTTTGACATTTGCAATCTTAAAATTTGTCATTTTTGACATTTAGCATTGTGACATTTGTCATTTGACATCTTTGACATTTGCCATCTTGAAATTTGTCATTTTTGTTATTTAGCATTGTGACATTTGTCATTTGACATCTTTGACATTTGCCATCTTGAAATTTGTCATTTTTGACATTTTTTTTTGTGACACTTTTCATTTTTGACATTTAGCATTGTGACATTTGACATCTTGGACATTTGCCATCTTAAAATTTGTCATTTTTGACATTTTTCATGGTGACACTTATCATTTTTGAAATTTAGCATTGTGACATTTGCCATCTTGAAATTTGTCATTTTTGACATTTTTCATGGTGACACTTTTCATTTTTGACATTTAGCATTGTGACATTTGTCATTTGACATCTTTGACATTTGCCATCTTGAAATTTGTCATTTTTGACATTTAGCATTGTGACATTTGTCATTTGACATCTTTGACATTTGCCATCTTGAAATTTGTCATTTTTGACATTTAGCATTGTGACATTTGTCATTTGACATCTTTGGCATTTGCCATCTTGAAATTTGTCATTTTTGACATTTTTCATGGTGACACTTTTCATTTTTGACATGTAGCATTGTGACATTTGTCATTTGACATCTTGGACATTTGCCATCTTTAAATTTGTCATTTTTGACATTTTTCATGGTGACACTTATCATTTTTGACATTTAGCATTGTGACATTTGTCAGTTTTGACATTTGCCATCTTGAAATTTGTCATTTTTGACATTTTTCATGGTGACACTTTTAATTTTTGACATTTAGCATTGTGACATTTGTCATTTGACATCTTTGACATTTGCCATCTTGAAATTTGTCATTTTTGACATTTAGCATTGTGACATTTGTCATTTGACATCTTTGACATTTGCCATCTTGAAATTTGTTATTTTTGACATTTGTTATGGTGACACTTTTCATTTTTTACATTAAGCATTGTGACATTTGTCAGTTTTGACATTTGCCATCTTGAAATTTGTCATTTTTGACATTTTTCATGGTGACACATTTTCATTTTTGACATTTAGCATTGTGACATTTGTCATTTGACATCTTTGACATTTGCCATCTTGAAATTTGTCATTTTTGACACTTTTTATTTTTGACATTTAGCATTGTGACATTTGTCATTTAACATCTTTGACATTTGCCATCTTGAAATTTGTCATTTTTGACATTTTTCATGGTGACACTTTTCATTTTTGACATTTAGCATTGTGACATTTGTCATTTGACATCTTAGACATTTGCCATCTTGAAATTTGTCATTTTTGACACTTTTCATTTTTGACATTTAGCATTGTGACATTTGTCATTTGACATCTTTGACATTTGCCATCTTGAAATTTGTCATTTTTGACATTTTTCATAGTGACACTTTTCATTTTTGACATTTAGCATTGTGACATTTGTCATTTGACATCTTTGACATTTGCCATCTTGAATTTTGTCATTTTTGACATTTTTCATGGTGACACTTTTCATTTTTGACATTTAGCATTGTGACATTTGTCATTTTACATCTTTGACATTTGCCATCTTGAAATTTGTCATTTTTGACATTTTTCATGGTGACACTTTTCATTTTTGACATTTAGCATTGTGACATTTGTCATTTGACATCTTGGACATTTGCCATCTTTAAATTTGTCATTTTTGACATTTTTCATGGTGACACTTATCATTTTTGACATTTAGCATTGTGACATTTGTCAGTTTTGACATTTGCCATCTTGAAATTTGTCATTTTGACATTTTTTATAGTGACACTTTTGATTTTTGACATTTAGCATTGTGACATTTGTCATTTGACATCTTTGACATTTGCAATTTTAAAAGTTGTCATTTTTGACATTTAGCATTGTGACATTTATCATTTGACATCTTTGACATTTGCCATCTTGAAATTTGTCATTTTTGACATTTTTCATGGTGACACTTTTCATTTTTGACATTTAGCATTGTGACATTTGTCATTTGACATCTTTGATATTTGCCATCTTGAAATTTGTCATTTTTGACATTTAGCATTGTGACATTTGTCATTTGACATCTTTGACATTTGCCATCTTGGAATTTGACATTTAGCATTGTGACATTTGTCATTCGACATCTTTGGCATTTGCCATCTTGAAATTTGTCATTTTTGACATTTTTCATGGTGACACTTTTCATTTTTGACATTTAGCATTGTGACATTTGTCATTTGACATCTTGGACATTTGCCATCTTGAAATTTGTCATTTTTGACATTTTTCATGGTGACACTTATCATTTTTGACATTTAGCATTGTGACATTTGTCAGTTTTGACATTTGCCATCTTGAAATTTGTCATTTTTGACATTTTTCATGGTGACACTTTTCATTTTTGACATTTAGCATTGTGACATTTGTCATTTGACATCTTTGACATTTGCCATCTTAAAATTTGTCATTTTTGACATTTTTCATGGTGACACTTTTCATTTTTGACATTTAGCATTGTGACATTTGTCATTTGACATCTTTGACATTTGCCATCTTGAATTTTGTCATTTTTGACATTTTTCATGGTGACACTTTTCATTTTTGACATTTAGCATTGTGACATTTGTCATTTTACATCTTTGACATTTGCCATCTTGAAATTTGTCATTTTTGACATTTTTCATGGTGACACTTTTCATTTTTGACATTTAGCATTGTGACATTTGTCATTTGACATCTTGGACATTTGCCATCTTGAAATTTGTCATTTTTGACATTTTTCATGGTGACACTTATCATTTTTGACATTTAGCATTGTGACATTTGTCAGTTTTGACATTTGCCATCTTGAAATTTGTCATTTTGACATTTTTTATAGTGACACTTTTGATTTTTGACATTTAGCATTGTGACATTTGTCATTTGACATCTTTGACATTTGCAATTTTAAAAGTTGTCATTTTTGACATTTAGCATTGTGACATTTATCATTTGACATCTTTGACATTTGCCATCTTGAAATTTGTCATTTTTGACATTTTTCATGGTGACACTTTTCATTTTTGACATTTAGCATTGTGACATTTGTCATTTGACATCTTTGATATTTGCCATCTTGAAATTTGTCATTTTTGACATTTAGCATTGTGACATTTGTCATTTGACATCTTTGACATTTGCCATCTTGGAATTTGTCATTTTTGACATTAAGCATTGTGACATTTGTCATTCGACATCTTTGGCATTTGCCATCTTGAAATTTGTCATTTTTGACATTTTTCATGGTGACACTTTTCATTTTTGACATTTAGCATTGTGACATTTGTCATTTGACATCTTGGACATTTGCCATCTTGAAATTTGTCATTTTTGACATTTTTCATGGTGACACTTATCATTTTTGACATTTAGCATTGTGACATTTGTCAGTTTTGACATTTGCCATCTTGAAATTTGTCATTTTTGACATTTTTCATGGTGACACTTTTCATTTTTGACATTTAGCATTGTGACATTTGTCATTTGACATCTTTGACATTTGCCATCTTGAAATTTGTCATTTTTGACATTTTTCATGGTGACACTTTTCATTTTTGACATTTAGCATTGTGACATTTGTCATTTGACATCTTTGACATTTGCCATCTTGAAATTTGTCATTTTTGACATTTAGCATTGTGACATTTGTCATTTGACATCTTTGACATTTGCCATCTTCAAATTTGTTATTTTTGACATTTTTCATGGTGACACTTTTCATTTTTGACATTTAGCATTGTGACATTTGTCAGTTTTGACCTTTGCCATCTTGAAATTTGTTATTTTTGACATTTTTCATGGTGACACTTTTCATTTTTGACATTTAGCATTGTGACATTTGTCATTTGACATCTTTGACATTTGCCATCTTGAAATTTGTCATTTTTGACACTTTTTATTTTTGACATTTAGCATTGTGACATTTGTCATTTGACATTTTGGACATTTGCCATCTTGAAATTTGTCATTTTTGACATTTTTCATGGTGACACTTATCATTTTTGACATTTAGCATTGTGACATTTGTCAGTTTTGACATTTGCCATCTTGAAATTTGTCATTTTTGACATTTTTGATGGTGACACTTTTCATTTTTGACATTTAGCATTGTGACATTTGTCATTTGACATTTTTGACATTTGCCATCTTGAAATTTGTCATTTTTCATGGTGACACTTTTCATTTTTGACATTTAACATTGTGACATTTGTCATTTGACATCTTTGACATTTGTCATCTTGAAATTTGTCATTTTTGACATTTTTCATGGTGACACTTTTCATTTTTGACATTTAGCATTGTGACATTTGTCATTTGACATCTTGGACATTTGCCATCTTAAAATTTGTCATTTTTAACATTTTTCATGGTCACACTTATCATTTTTGACATTTAGCATTGTGACATTTGTCAGTTTTGACATTTGCCATCTTGAAATTTGTCATTTTTGACATTTTTCATGGTGACACTTTTCATTTTCGACATTTAGCATTGTGACATTTGTCATTTGACATCTTTGATATTTGCCATCTTAAAATTTGTTATTTTTGACATTTTTCATGGTGACACTTTTCATTTTTGACATTTAGAATTGTGACATTTGTCATTTGACATCTTTGACATTTGCCATCTTGAAATTTGTCATTTTTGACATTTTTCATGGTGACACTTTTCATTTTTGACATTTAGCATTGTGACATTTGTCATTTGACATCTTTGACATTTGCCATCTTGAAATTTGTTATTTTTGACATTTTTCATGGTGACACTTTTCATTTTCGACATTTAGCATTGTGACATTTGTCATTTGACATCTTTGATATTTGCCATCTTAAAATTTGTTATTTTTGACATTTTTCATGGTGACACTTTTTATTTTTGACATTTAGAATTGTGACATTTGTCATTTGACATCTTTGACATTTGCCATCTTGAAATTTGTCATTTTTGACATTTTTCATGGTGACAATTTTCATTTTTGACATTTAGCATTGTGACATTTGTCATTTGACATCTTTGACATTTGCCATCTTGAAATTTGTCATTTTTGACATTTTTCATGGTGACACTTTTCGTTTTTTGACATTTAGCATTGTGACATTTGTCATTTGACATCTTTGACATTTGCCATCTTGAAATTTGTCATTTTTGACATTTTTCATGGTGACACTTTTCATTTTTGACATTTAGCATTGTGACATTTGTCATTTGACATTTTGGACGTTTGCCATCTTGAAATTTGTCATTTTTGACATTTAGCATTGTGACATTTGTCATTTGACATCTTTGACATTTGCCATCTTGAAAATTGTCATTTTTGACATTTTTCATGGTGACACTTTTCATTTTTGACATTTAGCATTGTGACATTTGTCATTTGACATCTTTGACATTTGCCATCTTGAAATTTGTCATTTTTGACATTTAGCATTGTGACATTTGTCATTTGACATCTTTGATATTTGCCATCTTGAAATTTGTCATTTTTGTCATTTTTCATGGTGACACTTTTCATTTTTGACATTTAACATTGTGACATTTGTCATTTGACATCTTTGACATTTGCCATCTTGAAATTTGTCATTTTTGACATTTTTCATGGTGACACTTTTCATTTTTGACATTTAGCATTGTGACATTTGTCATTTGACATCTTGGACATTTGCCATCTTGAAATTTGTCATTTTTAACATTTTTCATGGTGACACTTATCATTTTTGACATTTAGCATTGTGACATTTGTCAGTTTTGACATTTGCCATCTTGAAATTTGTCATTTTTGACATTTTTCATGGTGACACTTTTCATTTTCGACATTTAGCATTGTGACATTTGTCATTTGACATCTTTGATATTTGCCATCTTAAAATTTGTTATTTTTGACATTTTTCATGGTGACACTTTTCATTTTTGACATTTAGAATTGTGACATTTGTCATTTGACATCTTTGACATTGGCCATCTTGAAATTTGTCATTTTTGACATTTTTCATGGTGACACTTTTCATTTTTGACATTTAGCATTGTGACATTTGTCATTTGACATCTTTGACATTTGCCATCTTGAAATTTGTCATTTTTGACATTTTTCATGGTGACACTTTTCATTTTTGACATTTAGCATTGTGACATTTGTCATTTGACATCTTAGACATTTGCCATCTTGAAATTTGTCATTTTTGACACTTTTCATTTTTGACATTTAGCATTGTGACATTTGTCATTTGACATCTTTGACATTTGCCATCTTGAAATTTGTCATTTTTGACATTTTTCATGGTGACACTTTTCATTTTTGTCATTTAGCATTGTGACATTTGTCATTTGACATCTTTGACATTTGCCATTTTGAAATTTGTTATTTTTGACATTTTTCATGGTGACACTTTTCATTTTTGACATTTAGCATTGTGACATTTGTCATTTGACATCTTTGACATTTGCCATCTTGAAATTTGTCATTTTTGACATTTTTCATGGTGACACTTTTCATTTTTGACATTTTTCATGGTGACACTTTTCATTTTTGACATTTAGCATTGTGACATTTGACATCTTTGACATTTGCCATCTTGAAATTTGTCATTTTTGACATTTAGCATTGTGACATTTGTCATTTGACATCTTTGACATTTGCTATCTTGAAATTTGTCATTTTTGACATTTAGCATTGTGACACTTTTCATTTTTGACATTTAGTATTGTGACACTTTTCATTTTTGACATTTAGCATTGTGACATTTGTCATTTGACATCTTTGATATTTGCCATCTTGAAATTTGTCATTTTTGACATTTTTCATGGTGACACTTTTCATTTTTGACATTTAGCATTGTGACATTTGTCATTTGACATCTTTGACATTTGCCATCTTGAAATTTGTCATTTTTGACATTTTTCATGGTGACACTTTTCATTTTTGACATTTAGCATTGTGACATTTGTCATTTGACATCTTTGACATTTGCCATCTTGAAATTTGTCATTTTTGACATTTTTCATGTTGACACTTTTCATTTTTGACATTTAGCATTGTGACATTTGTCATTTGACATCTTTGACATTTGCCATCTTGAAATTTGTCATTTTTGACATTTTTCATGGTGACACTTTTCATTTTTGACATTTAGCATTGTGACATTTGTCATTTGACATCTTAGACATTTGCCATCTTGAAATTTGTCTTTTTTGACACTTTTCATGGTGACGCTTTTCATTTTTGACATTTAGCATTGTGACATTTGTCATTTGACATCTTTGACATTTGCCATTTTGAAATTTGTCATTTTTGACATTTTTCATGGTGACACTTTTCATTTTTGACATTTAGCATTGTGACATTAGTCAGTTTTGACATTTGCCATCTTCAAATTTGTCATTTTTGACATTTTTCATGGTGACACTTTTCATTTTTGACATTTAGCATTGTGACATTTGTCATTTGACATCTTTGACATTTGCCATCTTGAAATTTGTCATTTTTGACATTTAGCATTGTGACATTTGTCATTTGACATCTTTGACATTTGCCATCTTGAAATTTGTCATTTTTGACATTTAGCATTGTGACATTTGTCATTTGACATCTTTGGCATTTGCCATCTTGAAATTTGTCATTTTTGACATTTTTCATGGTGACACTTTTCATTTTTGACATGTAGCATTGTGACATTTGTCATTTGACATCTTGGACATTTGCCATCTTTAAATTTGTCATTTTTGACATTTTTCATGGTGACACTTATCATTTTTGACATTTAGCATTGTGACATTTGTCAGTTTTGACATTTGCCATCTTGAAATTTGTCATTTTTGACATTTTTCATGGTGAGACTTTTCATTTTTGACATTTAGCATTGTGACATTTGTCATTTGACATCTTTGACATTTACCATCTTGAAATTTGTCATTTTTGACATTTTTCATGGTGACACTTTTAATTTTTGACATTTAGCATTGTGACATTTGTCATTTGACATCTTTGACATTTGCCATCTTGAAATTTGTCATTTTTGACATTTAGCATTGTGACATTTGTCATTTGACATCTTTGACATTTGCCATCTTGAAATTTGTTATTTTTGACATTTTTTATGGTGACACTTTTCATTTTTTACATTAAGCATTGTGACATTTGTCAGTTTTGACATTTGCCATCTTGAAATTTGTCATGTTTGACATTTTTCATGGTGACACTTTTCATTTTTGACATTTAGCATTGTGACATTTGTCATTTGACATCTTTGACATTTGCCATCTTGAAATTTGTCATTTTTGACACTTTTTATTTTTGACATTTAGCATTGTGACATTTGTCATTTAACATCTTTGACATTTGCCATCTTGAAATTTGTCATTTTTGACATTTTTCATGGTGACACTTTTCATTTTTGACATTTAGCATTGTGACATTTGTCATTTGACATCTTAGACATTTGCCATCTTGAAATTTGTCATTTTTGACACTTTTCATTTTTGACATTTAGCATTGTGACATTTGTCATTTGACATCTTTGACATTTGCCATCTTGAAATTTGTCATTTTTGACATTTTTCATAGTGACACTTTTCATTTTTGACATTTAGCATTGTGACATTTGTCATTTGACATCTTTGACATTTGCCATCTTGAATTTTGTCATTTTTGACATTTTTCATGGTGACACTTTTCATTTTTGACATTTAGCATTGTGACATTTGTCATTTTACATCTTTGACATTTGCCATCTTGAAATTTGTCATTTTTGACATTTTTCATGGTGACACTTTTCATTTTTGACATTTAGCATTGTGACATTTGTCATTTGACATCTTGGACATTTGCCATCTTGAAATTTGTCATTTTTGACATTTTTCATGGTGACACTTATCATTTTTGACATTAAGCATTGTGACATTTGTCAGTTTTGACATTTGCCATCTTGAAATTTGTCATTTTGACATTTTTTATAGTGACACTTTTGATTTTTGACATTTAGCATTGTGACATTTGTCATTTGACATCTTTGACATTTGCAATTTTAAAAGTTGTCATTTTTGACATTTAGCATTGTGACATTTATCATTTGACATCTTTGACATTTGCCATCTTGAAATTTGTCATTTTTGACATTTTTCATGGTGACACTTTTCATTTTTGACATTTAGCATTGTGACATTTGTCATTTGACATCTTTGATATTTGCCATCTTGAAATTTGTCATTTTTGACATTTAGCATTGTGACATTTGTCATTTGACATCTTTGACATTTGCCATCTTGGAATTTGTCATTTTTGACATTTAGCATTGTGACATTTGTCATTCGACATCTTTGGCATTTGCCATCTTGAAATTTGTCATTTTTGACATTTTTCATGGTGACACTTTTCATTTTTGACATTTAGCATTGTGACATTTGTCATTTGACATCTTGGACATTTGCCATCTTGAAATTTGTCATTTTTGACATTTTTCATGGTGACACTTATCATTTTTGACATTTAGCATTGTGACATTTGTCAGTTTTGACATTTGCCATCTTGAAATTTGTCATTTTTGACATTTTTCATGGTGACACTTTTCATTTTTGACATTTAGCATTGTGACATTTGTCATTTGACATCTTTGACATTTGCCATCTTGAAATTTGTCATTTTTGACATTTTTCATGGTGACACTTTTCATTTTTGACATTTAGCATTGTGACATTTGTCATTTGACATCTTTGACATTTGCCATCTTGAAATTTGTCATTTTTGACATTTAGCATTGTGACATTTGTCATTTGACATCTTTGACATTTGCCATCTTCAAATTTGTTATTTTTGACATTTTTCATGGTGACACTTTTCATTTTTGACATTTAGCATTGTGACATTTGTCAGTTTTGACCTTTGCCATCTTGAAATTTGTTATTTTTTACATTTTTCATGGTGACACTTTTCATTTTTGACATTTAGCATTGTGACATTTGTCATTTGACATCTTTGACATTTGCCATCTTGAAATTTGTCATTTTTGACACTTTTTATTTTTGACATTTAGCATTGTGACATTTGTCATTTGACATTTTGGACATTTGCCATCTTGAAATTTGTCATTTTTGACATTTTTCATGGTGACACTTATCATTTTTGACATTTAGCATTGTGACATTTGTCAGTTTTGACATTTGCCATCTTGAAATTTGTCATTTTTAACATTTTTCATGGTGACACTTATCATTTTTGACATTTAGCATTGTGACATTTGTCAGTTTTGACATTTGCCATCTTGAAATTTGTCATTTTTGACATTTTTCATGGTGACACTTTTCATTTTCGACATTTAGCATTGTGACATTTGTCATTTGACATCTTTGATATTTGCCATCTTAAAATTTGTTATTTTTGACATTTTTCATGGTGACACTTTTCATTTTTGACATTTAGAATTGTGACATTTGTCATTTGACATCTTTGACATTGGCCATCTTGAAATTTGTCATTTTTGACATTTTTAATGGTGACACTTTTCATTTTTGACATTTAGCATTGTGACATTTGTCATTTGACATCTTTGACATTTGCCATCTTGAAATTTGTCATTTTTGACATTTTTCATGGTGACACTTTTCATTTTTGACATTTAGCATTGTGACATTTGTCATTTGACATCTTAGACATTTGCCATCTTGAAATTTGTCATTTTTGACACTTTTCATTTTTGACATTTAGCATTGTGACATTTGTCATTTGACATCTTTGACATTTGCCATCTTGAAATTTGTCATTTTTGACATTTTTCATGTTGACACTTTTCATTTTTGTCATTTAGCATTGTGACAATTGTCATTTGACATCTTTGACATTTGCCATTTTGAAATTTGTTATTTTTGACATTTTTCATGGTGACACTTTTCATTTTTGACATTTAGCATTGTGACATTTGTCATTTGACATCTTTGACATTTGCCATCTTGAAATTTGTCATTTTTGACATTTTTCATGGTGACACTTTTCAGTTTTGACATTTTTCATGGTGACACTTTTCATTTTTGACATTTAGCATTGTGACATTTGACATCTTTGACATTTGCCATCTTGAAATTTGTCATTTTTGACATTTAGCATTGTGACATTTGTCATTTGACATCTTTGACATTTGCTATCTTGAAATTTGTCATTTTTGACATTTAGCATTGTGACACTTTTCATTTTTGACATTTAGTATTGTGACACTTTTCATTTTTGACATTTAGCATTGTGACATTTGTCATTTGACATCTTTGATATTTGCCATCTTGAAATTTGTCATTTTTGACATTTTTCATGGTGACACTTTTCATTTTTGACATTTAGCATTGTGACATTTGTCATTTGACATCTTTGACATTTGCCATCTTGAAATTTGTCATTTTTGACATTTTTCATGGTGACACTTTTCATTTTTGACATTTAGCATTGTGACATTTGTCATTTGACATCTTTGACATTTGCCATCTTGAAATTTGTCATTTTTGACATTTTTCATGTTGACACTTTTCATTTTTGACATTTAGCATTGTGACATTTGTCATTTGACATCTTTGACATTTGCCATCTTGAAATTTGTCATTTTTGACATTTTTCATGGTGACACTTTTCATTTTTGACATTTAGCATTGTGACATTTGTCATTTGACATCTTAGACATTTGCCATCTTGAAATTTGTCTTTTTTGACACTTTTCATGGTGACGCTTTTCATTTTTGACATTTAGCATTGTGACATTTGTCATTTGACATCTTTGACATTTGCCATTTTGAAATTTGTCATTTTTGACATTTTTCATGGTGACACTTTTCATTTTTGACATTTAGCATTGTGACATTAGTCAGTTTTGACATTTGCCATCTTCAAATTTGTCATTTTTGACATTTTTCATGGTGACACTTTTCATTTTTGACATTTAGCATTGTGACATTTGTCATTTGACATCTTAGACATTTGCCATCTTGAAATTTGTCATTTTTGACACTTTTCATTTTTGACATTTAGCATTGTGACATTTGTCATTTGACATCTTTGACATTTGCCATCTTGAAATTTGTCATTTTTGACATTTTTCATGGTGACAATTTTCATTTTTGACATTTAGCATTGTGACATTTGTCATTTGACATCTTTGACATTTGCCATCTTGAAATTTGTCATTTTTGACATTTTTCATGGTGACACTTTTCATTTTTGACATTTAGCATTGTGACATTTGTCATTTGACATCTTTGACATTTGCCATCTTGAAATTTGTCATTTTTGACATTTTTCATGGTGACACTTTTCATTTTTGACATTTAGCATTGTGACATTTGTCATTTGACATCTTTGACATTTGCCATCTTGAAATTTGTCATTTTTGACATTTTTCATGGTGACACTTTTCATTTTTGACATTTAGCATTGTGACATTTGTCATTTGACATCTTTGACATTTGCCATCTTGAAATTTGTCATTTTTGACATTTTTTACGGTGACACTTTTCATTTTTGACATTTAGCATTGTGACATTTGACATCTTGGACATTTGCCATCTTAAAATTTGTCATTTTTGACATTTTTCATAGTGACACTTATCATTTTTGAAATTTAGCATTGTGACATTTGTCAGTTTTGACATTTGCCATCTTGAAATTTGTCATTTTTGAAATTTTTTATGGTGACACTTTTTATTTTTGACATTTAGCAGTGTGACATTTGTCATTTGACATCTTTGACATTTGCAATCTTAAAATTTGTCATTTTTGACATTTAGCATTGTGACATTTGTCATTTGACATCTTTGACATTTGCCATCTTGAAATTTGTCATTTTTGACATTTTTCATGGTGACACTTTTCATTTTTGACATTTAGCATTGTGACATTTGTCATTTGACATCTTTGACATTTGCCATCTTGAAAGTTGTCATTTTTGACATTTAGCATTGTGACATTTGTCATTTGACATCTTTGACATTTGCCATCTTGAAATTTGTCATTTTTGACATTTAGCATTGTGACATTTGTCATTTGACATCTTTGACATTTGCCATCTTGAAATTTGTCATTTTTGACATTTTTCATGGTGACACTTTTCATTTTTGACATGTAGCATTGTGACATTTGTCATTTGACATCTTGGACATTTGCCATCTTTAAATTTGTCATTTTTGACATTTTTCATGGTGACACTTATCATTTTTGACATTTAGCATTGTGACATTTGTCAGTTTTGACATTTGCCATCTTGAAATTTGTCATTTTTGACATTTTTCATGGTGAGACTTTTCATTTTTGACATTTAGCATTGTGACATTTGTCATTTGACATCTTTGACATTTACCATCTTGAAATTTGTCATTTTTGACATTTTTCATGGTGACACTTTTAATTTTTGACATTTAGCATTGTGACATTTGTCATTTGACATCTTTGACATTTGCCATCTTGAAATTTGTCATTTTTGACATTTAGCATTGTGACATTTGTCATTTGACATCTTTGACATTTGCCATCTTGAAATTTGTTATTTTTGACATTTTTTATGGTGACACTTTTCATTTTTTACATTAAGCATTGTGACATTTGTCAGTTTTGACATTTGCCATCTTGAAATTTGTCATTTTTGACATTTTTCATGGTGACACTTTTCATTTTTGACATTTAGCATTGTGACATTTGTCATTTGACATCTTTGACATTTGCCATCTTAAAATTTGTCATTTTTGACGCTTTTTATTTTTGACATTTAGCATTGTGACATTTGTCATTTAACATCTTTGACATTTGCCATCTTGAAATTTGTCATTTTTGACATTTTTCATGGTGACACTTTTCATTTTTGACATTTAGCATTGTGACATTTGTCATTTGACATCTTAGACATTTGCCATCTTGAAATTTGTCATTTTTGACACTTTTCATTTTTGACATTTAGCATTGTGACATTTGTCATTTGACATCTTTGACATTTGCCATCTTGAAATTTGTCATTTTTGACATTTTTCATAGTGACACTTTTCATTTTTGACATTTAGCATTGTGACATTTGTCATTTGACATCTTTGACATTTGCCATCTTGAATTTTGTCATTTTTGACATTTTTCATGGTGACACTTTTCATTTTTGACATTTAGCATTGTGACATTTGTCATTTTACATCTTTGACATTTGCCATCTTGAAATTTGTCATTTTTGACATTTTTCATGGTGACACTTTTCATTTTTGACATTTAGCATTGTGACATTTGTCATTTGACATCTTGGACATTTGCCATCTTAAAATTTGTCATTTTTGACATTTTTCATGGTGACACTTATCATTTTTGACATTTAGCATTGTGACATTTGTCAGTTTTGACATTTGCCATCTTGAAATTTGTCATTTTTGACATTTTTTATAGTGACACTTTTGATTTTTGACATTTAGCATTGTGACATTTGTCATTTGACATCTTTGACATTTGCAATTTTAAAAGTTGTCATTTTTGACATTTAGCATTGTGACATTTGTCATTTGACATCTTTGACATTTGCCATCTTGAAATTTGTCATTTTTGACATTTTTCATGGTGACACTTTTTATTTTTGACATTTAGCATTGTGACATTTGTCATTTGACATCTTTGACATTTGCCATCTTGAAATTTGTCATTTTTGACATTTAGCATTGTGACATTTGTCATTTGACATCTTTGACATTTGCCATCTTGGAATTTGTCATTTTTGACATTTAGCATTGTGACATTTGTCATTCGACATCTTTGGCATTTGCCATCTTGAAATTTGTCATTTTTGACATTTTTCATGGTGACACTTTTCATTTTTGACATTTAGCATTGTGACATTTGTCATTTGACATCTTGGACATTTGCCATCTTGAAATTTGTCATTTTTGACATTTTTCATGGTGACACTTATCATTTTTGACATTTAGCATTGTGACATTTGTCAGTTTTGACATTTGCCATCTTGAAATTTGTCATTTTTGACATTTTTCATGGTGACACTTTTCATTTTTGACATTTAGCATTGTGACATTTGTCATTTGACATCTTTGATATTTGCCATCTTGAAATTTGTCATTTTTGACATTTTTCATGGTGACACTTTTCATTTTTGACATTTAGCATTGTGACATTTGTCATTTGACATCTTTGACATTTGCCATCTTGAAATTTGTCATTTTTGACATTTAGCATTGTGACATTTGTCATTTGACATCTTTGACATTTGCCATCTTCAAATTTGTTATTTTTGACATTTTTCATGGTAACACTTTTCATTTTTGACATTTAGCATTGTGACATTTGTCAGTTTTGACCTTTGCCATCTTGAAATTTGTTATTTTTGACATTTTTCATGGTGACACTTTTCATTTTTGACATTTAGCATTGTGACATTTGTCATTTGACATCTTTGACATTTGCCATCTTGAAATTTGTCATTTTTGACACTTTTTATTTTTGACATTTAGCATTGTGACATTTGTCATTTGACATCTTGGACATTTGCCATCTTGAAATTTGTCATTTTTGACATTTTTCATGGTGACACTTATCATTTTTGACATTTAGCATTGTGACATTTGTCAGTTTTGACATTTGCCATCTTGAAATTTGTCATTTTTGACATTTTTGATGGTGACACTTTTCATTTTTGACATTTAGCATTGTGACATTTGTCATTTGACATTTTTGACATTTGCCATCTTGAAATTTGTCATTTTTCATGGCGACACTTTTCATTTTTGACATTTAACATTGTGACATTTGTCATTTGACATCTTTGACATTTGCCATCTTGAAATTTGTCATTTTTGACATTTTTCATGGTGACACTTTTCATTTTTGACATTTAGCATTGAGACATTTGTCATTTGACATCTTGGACATTTGCCATCTTAAAATTTGTCATTTTTAACATTTTTCATGGTCACACTTATCATTTTTGACATTTAGCATTGTGACATTTGTCAGTTTTGACATTTGCCATCTTGAAATTTGTCATTTTTGACATTTTTCATGGTGACACTTTTCATTTTCGACATTTAGCATTGTGACATTTGTCATTTGACATCTTTGATATTTGCCATCTTAAAATTTGTTATTTTTGACATTTTTCATGGTGACACTTTTCATTTTTGACATTTAGAATTGTGACATTTGTCATTTGACATCTTTGACATTTGCCATCTTGAAATTTGTCATTTTTGACATTTTTCATGGTGACACTTTTCATTTTTGACATTTAGCATTGTGACATTTGTCATTTGACATCTTTGACATTTGCCATCTTGAAATTTGTTATTTTTGACATTTTTCATGGTGACACTTTTCATTTTCGACATTTAGCATTGTGACATTTGTCATTTGACATCTTTGATATTTGCCATCTTAAAATTTGTTATTTTTGACATTTTTCATTGTGACACTTTTCATTTTTGACATTTAGAATTGTGACATTTGTCATTTGACATCTTTGACATTTTCCATCTTGAAATTTGTCATTTTTGACATTTTTCATGGTGACAATTTTCATTTTTGACATTTAGCATTGTGACATTTGTCATTTGACATCTTTGACATTTGCCATCTTGAAATTTGTCATTTTTGACATTTTTCATGGTGACACTTTTCGTTTTTGACATTTAGCATTGTGACATTTGTCATTTGACATCTTTGACATTTGCCATCTTGAAATTTGTCATTTTTGACATTTTTCATGGTGACACTTTTCATTTTTGACATTTAGCATTGTGACATTTGTCATTTGACATTTTTGACGTTTGCCATCTTGAAATTTGTCATTTTTGACATTTAGCATTGTGACATTTGTCATCTGACATCTTTGACATTTGCCATCTTGAAAATTGTCATTTTTGACATTTTTCATGGTGACACTTTTCATTTTTGACATTTAGCATTGTGACATTTGTCATTTGACATCTTTGACATTTGCCATCTTGAAATTTGTCATTTTTGACATTTAGCATTGTGACATTTGTCATTTGACATCTTTGATATTTGCCATCTTGAAATTTGTCATTTTTGTCATTTTTCATGGTGACACTTTTCATTTTTGACATTTAACATTGTGACATTTGTCATTTGACATCTTTGACATTTGCCATCTTGAAATTTGTCATTTTTGACATTTTTCATGGTGACACTTTTCATTTTTGACATTTAGCATTGTGACATTTGTCATTTGACATCTTGGACATTTGCCATCTTGAAATTTGTCATTTTTAACATTTTTCATGGTGACACTTATCATTTTTGACATTTAGCATTGTGACATTTGTCAGTTTTGACATTTGCCATCTTGAAATTTGTCATTTTTGACATTTTTCATGGTGACACTTTTCATTTTCGACATTTAGCATTGTGACTTTTGTCATTTGACATCTTTGATATTTGCCATCTTAAAATTTGTTATTTTTGACATTTTTCATGGTGACACTTTTCATTTTTGACATTTAGAATTGTGACATTTGTCATTTGACATCTTTGACATTTGCCATCTTGAAATTTGTCATTTTTGACATTTTTCATGGTGACACTTTTCATTTTTGACATTTAGCATTGTGACATTTGTCATTTGACATCTTTGACATTTGCCATCTTGAAATTTGTCATTTTTGACATTTTTCATGGTGACACTTTTCATTTTTGACATTTAGCATTGTGACATTTGTCATTTGACATCTTAGACATTTGCCATCTTGAAATTTGTCATTTTTGACACTTTTCATTTTTGACATTTAGCATTGTGACATTTGTCATTTGACATCTTTGACATTTGCCATCTTGAAATTTGTCATTTTTGACATTTTTCATGGTGACATTTTTCATTTTTGACATTTAGCATTGTGACATTTGTCATTTGACATCTTTGACATTTGCCATTTTGAAATTTGTTATTTTTGACATTTTTCATGGTGACACTTTTCATTTTTGACATTTAGCATTGTGACATTTGTCATTTGACATCTTTGACATTTGCCATCTTGAAATTTGTTATTTTTAACATTTTTCATGGTGACACTTATCATTTTTGACATTTAGCATTGTGACATTTGTCATTTGACATCTTTGACATTTGCCATCTTAAAATTTGTCATTTTTGACATTTTTCATGGTGACACTTTTCATTTTTGACATTTAGCATTGTGACATTTGTCATTTGACATCTTTGACATTTGCCATCTTAAAATTTGTCAGTTTTGACATTTAGCATTGTGACATTTGTCATTTGACATCTTTGACATTTGCTATCTTGAAATTTGTTATTTTTGACATTTTTCATGGTGACACTTTTCATTTTTGACATTTAGCATTGTGACATTTGTCAGTTTTGACATTTGCCATCTTGAAATTTGTCATTTTTGACATTTTTCATGGTGACACTTTTCATTTTTGACATTTAGCATTGTGACATTTGTCATTTGACATCTTTGACATTTGCCATCTTGAAATTTGTCATTTTTGACATTTAGCATTGTGACATTTGTCATTTGACATCTTTGACATTTGCCATCTTGAAATTTGTCATTTTTGACATTTAGCATTGTGACACTTTTCATTTTTGACATTTAGTATTGTGACACTTTTCATTTTTGACATTTAGCATTGTGACATTTGTCATTTGACATCTTTGATATTTGCCATCTTGAAATTTGTCATTTTTGTCATTTTTCATGGTGACACTTTTCATTTTTGACATTTAACATTGTGACATTTGTCATTTGACATCTTTGACATTTGCCATCTTGAAATTTGTCATTTTTGACATTTTTCATGGTGACACTTTTCATTTTTGACATTTAGCATTGTGACATTTGTCATTTGACATCTTGGACATTTGCCATCTTGAAATTTGTCATTTTTAACATTTTTCATGGTCACACTTATCATTTTTGACATTTAGCATTGTGACATTTGTCAGTTTTGACATTTGCCATCTTGAAATTTGTCATTTTTGACATTTTTCATGGTGACACTTTTCATTTTTGACATTTAGCATTGTGACATTTGTCATTTGACATCTTTGACATTTGTCATTTTGAAATTTGTTATTTTTGACATTTTTCATGGTGACAATTTTCATTTTTGACATTTAGCATTGTGACATTTGTCATTTGACATCTTTGACATTTGCCATCTTGAAATTTGTCATTTTTGACATATTTCATGGTGACACTTTTCATTTTTGACATTTAGCATTGTGACATTTGACATCTTTGACATTTGCCATCTTGAAATTTGTTATTTTTGACATTTTTCATGGTGACACTTTTCATTTTTGACATTTAGCATTGTGACATTTGTCATTTGACATCTTTGCTATTTGCCATCTTGAAATTTGTCATTTTTGACATTTAGCATTGTGACATTTGTCATTTGACATCTTTGACATTTGCCATCTTGAAATTTGTTATTTTTGACATTTTTCATGGTGACACTTATCATTTTTGACATTTAGCATTGTGACATTTGTCATTTGACATCTTTGACATTTGCCATCTTTGACATTTGCCATCTTAAAATTTGTCATTTTTGACATTTTTCATGGTGACACTTTTCATTTTTGACATTTAGCATTGTGACATTTGTCATTTGACATCTTTGACATTTGCCATCTTAAAATTTGTCAGTTTTGACATTTAGCATTGTGACATTTGTCATTTGACATCTTTGACATTTGCCATCTTGAAATTTGTTATTTTTGACATTTTTCATGGTGACACTTTTCATTTTTGACATTTAGCATTGTGACATTTGTCAGTTTTGACATTTGCCATCTTGAAATTTGTCATTTTTGACATTTTTCATGGTGACACTTTTCATTTTTGACATTTAGCATTGTGACATTTGTCATTTGACATCTTTGACATTTGCCATCTTGAAATTTGTCATTTTTGACATTTAGCATTGTGACATTTGTCATTTGACATCTTTGACATTTGCCATCTTGAAATTTGTCATTTTTGACATTTAGCATTGTGACACTTTTCATTTTTGACATTTAGTATTGTGACACTTTTCATTTTTGACATTTAGCATTGTGACATTTGTCATTTGACATCTTTGATATTTGCCATCTTGAAATTTGTCATTTTTGACATTTTTCATGGTGACACTTTTCATTTTTGACATTTAGCATTGTGACATTTGTCATTTGACATCTTTGACATTTGTCATCTTAAAATTTGTCACTTTTGACATTTTTCATGGTGACACTTTTCATTTTTGACATTTAGCATTGTGACATTTGTCATTTGACATCTTTGACATTTGCCATCTTGAAATTTGTCATTTTTGACATTTTTCATGGTGACACCTTTCATTTTTGACATTTAGCATTGTGACATTTGACATCTTTGACATTTGCCATCTTGAAATTTGTCATTTTTGACATTTTTCATGGTGACACTTTTCATTTGTGACATTTAGCATTGTGACATTTGTCATTTGACATCTTAGACATTTGCCATCTTGAAATTTGTCATTTTTGACACTTTTCATGGTGACACTTTTCATTTTTGACATTTAGCATTGTGACATTTGACATCTTTGACATTTGCCATTTTGAAATTTGTCATTTTTGACATTTGTCATTTTTGACACTTTTCATTTTTGACATTTAGCATTGTGACATTTGTCATTTCACATCTTTGACATTTGCCATCTTGAAATTTGTCATTTTTACATTTTTCATGGTGACAATTTTCATTTTTGACATTTAGCATTGTGACATTTGTCATTTGACATCTTTGACATTTGCCATCTTGAAATTTGTCATTTTTGACATTTTTTATGGTGACACTTTTCATTTTTGACATTTAGCATTGTGACATTTGTCATTTGACATCTTTGACATTTGCCATCTTGAAATTTGTCATTTTTGACATTTTTCATGGTGACACTTTTCATTTTTGACATTTAGCATTGTGACATTTGTCATTTGACATCTTTGACATTTGCCATCTTGAAATTTGTCATTTTTGACATTTTTCATGGTGACACTTTTCATTTTTGAAATTTAGCATTGTGACATTTGTCATTTGACATCTTTGACATTTGCCATCTTGAAATTTGTCATTTTTGACATTTTTCATGGTGACACTTTTTATTTTTGACATTTAGCATTGTGACATTTGTCATTTGACATCTTAGACATTTGCCATCTTGAAATTTGTCATTTTTGACACTTTTCATTTTTGACATTTAGCATTGTGACATTTGTCAGTTGACATCTTTGACATTTGCCATCTTGAAATTTGTCATTTTTGACATTTTTCATGGTGACAATTTTCATTTTTGACATTTAGCATTGTGACATTTGTCATTTGACATCTTTGCAATTTGCCATCTTGAAATTTGTCATTTTTGACATTTAGCATTGTGGCATTTGTCATTTGACATCTTTGACATTTGCCATCTTGAAATTTGTTATTTTTGACATTTTTCATGGTGACACTTTTCATTTTTGACATTTAGCATTGTGACATTTGTCAGTTTTGACATTTGTCATCTTGAAATTTGTCATTTTTGACATTTTTCATGGTGACACTTTTCATTTTTGACATTTAGCATTGTGACATTTGTCATTTGACATCTTTGACATTTGCCATTTTGAAATTTGTCATTTTTGACATTTAGCATTGTGATATTTGTCATTTGACATCTTTGACATTTGCCATCTTGAAATTTGTTATTTTTGACATTTTTCATGGTGACACTTTTCATTCTTGACATTTAGCATTGTGACATTTGTCAGTTTTGACATTTGCCATCTTGAAATTTGTCATTTTTGACATTTAGCATTGTGACATTTGTTATTTGATATCTTTGACATTTGCCATCTTGAAATTTGTCATTTTTGACATTTTTCATGGTGACACTTTTCATTTTTGACATTTAGCATTGTGACATTTGTCATTTGACATCTTTGACATTTGCCATCTTGAAATTTGTCATTTTTGACATTTTTCATGGTGACACTTTTCATTTTTGACATTTAGCATTGTGACATTTGTCATTTGACATTTTTGACGTTTGCCATCTTGAAATTTGTCATTTTTGACATTTAGCATTGTGATATTTGTCATTTGACATCTTTGACATTTGCCATCTTGAAATTTGTTATTTTTGACATTTTTCATGGTGACACTTTTCATTCTTGACATTTAGCATTGTGACATTTGTCAGTTTTGACATTTGCCATCTTGAAATTTGTCATTTTTGACATTTAGCATTGTGACATTTGTTATTTGATATCTTTGACATTTGCCATCTTGAAATTTGTCATTTTTGACATTTTTCATGGTGACACTTTTCATTTTTGACATTTAGCATTGTGACATTTGTCATTTGACATCTTTGACATTTGCCATCTTGAAATTTGTTATTTTTGACATTTTTCATGGTGACACTTTTCATTTTTGACATTTAGCATTGTGACATTTGTCATTTGACATTTTTGACGTTTGCCATCTTGAAATTTGTCATTTTTGACATTTAGCATTGTGACATTTGTCATCTGACATCTTTGACATTTGCCATCTTGAAAATTGTCATTTTTGACATTTTTCATGGTGACACTTTTCATTTTTGACATTAAGCATTGTGACATTTGTCATTTGACATCTTTGACATTTGCCATCTTGAAATTTGTCATTTTTGACATTTAGCATTGTGACATTTGTCATTTGACATCTTTGATATTTGCCATCTTGAAATTTGTCATTTTTGTCATTTTTCATGGTGACACTTTTCATTTTTGACATTTAACATTGTGACATTTGTCATTTGACATCTTTGACATTTGCCATCTTGAAATTTGTCATTTTTGACATTTTTCATGGTGACACTTTTCATTTTTGACATTTAGCATTGTGACATTTGTCATTTGACATCTTGGACATTTGCCATCTTGAAATTTGTCATTTTTAACATTTTTCATGGTGACACTTATCATTTTTGACATTTAGCATTGTGACATTTGTCAGTTTTGACATTTGCCATCTTGAAATTTGTCATTTTTGACATTTTTCATGGTGACACTTTTCATTTTCGACATTTAGCATTGTGACATTTGTCATTTGACATCTTTGATATTTGCCATCTTAAAATTTGTTATTTTTGACATTTTTCATGGTGACACTTTTCATTTTTGACATTAAGAATTGTGACATTTGTCATTTGACATCTTTGACATTTGCCATCTTGAAATTTGTCATTTTTGACATTTTTCATGGTGACACTTTTCATTTTTGACATTTAGCATTGTGACATTTGTCATTTGACATCTTTGACATTTGCCATCTTGAAATTTGTCATTTTTGACATTTTTCATGGTGACACTTTTCATTTTTGACATTTAGCATTGTGACATTTGTCATTTGTCATCTTAAAATTTGTCACTTTTGACATTTTTCATGGTGACACTTTTCATTTTTGACATTTAGCATTGTGACATTTGTCATTTGACATCTTTGACATTTGCCATCTTGAAATTTGTCATTTTTGACATTTTTCATGGTGACACCTTTCATTTTTGACATTTAGCATTGTGACATTTGACATCTTTGACATTTGCCATCTTGAAATTTGTCATTTTTGACATTTTTCATGGTGACACTTTTCATTTGTGACATTTAGCATTGTGACATTTGTCATTTGACATCTTAGACATTTGCCATCTTGAAATTTGTCATTTTTGACACTTTTCATGGTGACACTTTTCATTTTTGACATTTAGCATTGTGACATTTGACATCTTTGACATTTGCCATTTTGAAATTTGTCATTTTTGACATTTGTCATGGTGACACTTTTCATTTTTGACATTTAGCATTGTGACATTAGTCAGTTTTGACATTTGCCATCTTGAAATTTGTCATTTTTGACATTTTTCATGGTGACACTTTTCATTTTTGACATTTAGCATTGCGACATTTGTCATTTGACATCTTTGACATTTGCCATCTTGAAATTTGTCATTTTTGACATTTTTCATGGTGACACGTTTCATTTTTGACATTTAGCATTGTGACATTTGTTATTTGACATCTTTGACATTTGCCATCTTGAAATTTGTCATTTTTGACATTTTTCATGGTGACACTTTTCATTTTTGACATTTAGCATTGTGACATTTGTCATCTTAGACATTTGCCATCTTGAAATTTGTCATTTTTGACACTTTTCATTTTTGACATTTAGCATTGTGACATTTGTCATTTGACATCTTTGACATTTGCCATCTTGAAATTTGTCATTTTTGACATTTTTCATGGTGACACTTTCATTTTTGACATTTAGCATTGTGACATTTGTCATTTGACATCTTTGACATTTGCCATCTTGAAATTTGTCATTTTTGACATTTTTCATGGTGACACTTTTCATTTTTGACATTTAGCATTGTGACATTTGTCATTTGACATCTTTGACATTTGCCATCTTGAAATTTGTCATTTTTGACATTTTTTATGGTGACACTTTTCATTTTTGACATTTAGCATTGTGACATTTGTCATTTGACATCTTTGACATTTGCCATCTTGAAATTTGTCATTTTTGACATTTTTTATGGTGACACTTTTCATTTTTGACATTTAGCATTGTGACATTTGTCATTTGACATCTTTGACATTTGCCATCTTGAAATTTGTCATTTTTGACATTTTTCATGGTGACACTTTTCATTTTTGACATTTAGCATTGTGACATTTGTCATTTGACATCTTTGACATTTGCCATCTTGAAATTTGTCATTTTTGACATTTTTTATGGTGACACTTTTCATTTTTGACATTTAGCATTGTGACATTTGTCATTTGACATCTTTGACATTTGCCATCTTGAAATTTGTCATTTTTGACATTTTTCATGGTGACACTTTTCATTTTTGACATTTAGCATTGTGACATTTGTCATTTGACATCTTTGACATTTGCCATCTTGAAATTTGTCATTTTTGACATTTTTCATGGTGACACTTTTCATTTTTGAAATTTAGCATTGTGACATTTGTCATTTGACATCTTTGACATTTGCCATCTTGAAATTTGTCATTTTTGACATTTTTCATGGTGACACTTTTTATTTTTGACATTTAGCATTGTGACATTTGTCATTTGACATCTTAGACATTTGCCATCTTGAAATTTGTCATTTTTGACACTTTTCATTTTTGACATTTAGCATTGTGACATTTGTCAGTTGACATCTTTGACATTTGCCATCTTGAAATTTGTCATTTTTGACATTTTTCATGGTGACACTTTTCATTTTTGACATTTAGCATTGTGACATTTGTCATTTGACATCTTTGACATTTGCCATCTTGAAATTTGTCATTTTTGACATTTTTCATGGTGACACTTTTCATTTTTGAAATTTAGCATTGTGACATTTGTCATTTGACATCTTAGACATTTGCCATCTTGAAATTTGTCATTTTTGACACTTTTCATGGTGACACTTTTCATTTTTGACATTTAGCATTGTGACATTTGACATCTTTGACATTTGCCATTTTGAAATTTGTCATTTTTGACATTTGTCATGGTGACACTTTTCATTTTTGACATTTAGCATTGTGACATTAGTCAGTTTTGACATTTGCCATCTTGAAATTTGTCATTTTTGACATTTTTCATGGTGACACTTTTCATTTTTGACATTTAGCATTGCGACATTTGTCATTTGACATCTTTGACATTTGCCATCTTGAAATTTGTCATTTTTGACATTTTTCATGGTGACACGTTTCATTTTTGACATTTAGCATTGTGACATTTGTTATTTGACATCTTTGACATTTGCCATCTTGAAATTTGTCATTTTTGACATTTTTCATGGTGACACTTTTCATTTTTGACATTTAGCATTGTGACATTTGTCATCTTAGACATTTGCCATCTTGAAATTTGTCATTTTTGACACTTTTCATTTTTGACATTTAGCATTGTGACATTTGTCATTTGACATCTTTGACATTTGCCATCTTGAAATTTGTCATTTTTGACATTTTTCATGGTGACACTTTCATTTTTGACATTTAGCATTGTGACATTTGTCATTTGACATCTTTGACATTTGCCATCTTGAAATTTGTCATTTTTGACATTTTTCATGGTGACACTTTTCATTTTTGACATTTAGCATTGTGACATTTGTCATTTGACATCTTTGACATTTGCCATCTTGAAATTTGTCATTTTTGACATTTTTTATGGTGACACTTTTCATTTTTGACATTTAGCATTGTGACATTTGTCATTTGACATCTTTGACATTTGCCATCTTGAAATTTGTCATTTTTGACATTTTTTATGGTGACACTTTTCATTTTTGACATTTAGCATTGTGACATTTGTCATTTGACATCTTTGACATTTGCCATCTTGAAATTTGTCATTTTTGACATTTTTCATGGTGACACTTTTCATTTTTGACATTTAGCATTGTGACATTTGTCATTTGACATCTTAGCATTTGCCATCTTAAAATTTGTCATTTTTGACACTTTTCATTTTTGACATTTAGCATTGTGACATTTGTCATTTCACATCTTTGACATTTGCCATCTTGAAATTTGTCATTTTTACATTTTTCATGGTGACAATTTTCATTTTTGACATTTAGCATTGTGACATTTGTCATTTGACATCTTTGACATTTGCCATCTTGAAATTTGTCATTTTTGACATTTTTTATGGTGACACTTTTCATTTTTGACATTTAGCATTGTGACATTTGTCATTTGACATCTTTGACATTTGCCATCTTGAAATTTGTCATTTTTGACATTTTTCATGGTGACACTTTTCATTTTTGACATTTAGCATTGTGACATTTGTCATTTGACATCTTTGACATTTGCCATCTTGAAATTTGTCATTTTTGACATTTTTCATGGTGACACTTTTCATTTTTGAAATTTAGCATTGTGACATTTGTCATTTGACATCTTTGACATTTGCCATCTTGAAATTTGTCATTTTTGACATTTTTCATGGTGACACTTTTTATTTTTGACATTTAGCATTGTGACATTTGTCATTTGACATCTTAGACATTTGCCATCTTGAAATTTGTCATTTTTGACACTTTTCATTTTTGACATTTAGCATTGTGACATTTGTCAGTTGACATCTTTGACATTTGCCATCTTGAAATTTGTCATTTTTGACATTTTTCATGGTGACAATTTTCATTTTTGACATTTAGCATTGTGACATTTGTCATTTGACATCTTTGCAATTTGCCATCTTGAAATTTGTCATTTTTGACATTTAGCATTGTGGCATTTGTCATTTGACATCTTTGACATTTGCCATCTTGAAATTTGTTATTTTTGACATTTTTCATGGTGACACTTTTCATTTTTGACATTTAGCATTGTGACATTTGTCAGTTTTGACATTTGTCATCTTGAAATTTGTCATTTTTGACATTTTTCATGGTGACACTTTTCATTTTTGACATTTAGCATTGTGACATTTGTCATTTGACATCTTTGACATTTGCCATTTTGAAATTTGTCATTTTTGACATTTAGCATTGTGATATTTGTCATTTGACATCTTTGACATTTGCCATCTTGAAATTTGTTATTTTTGACATTTTTCATGGTGACACTTTTCATTCTTGACATTTAGCATTGTGACATTTGTCAGTTTTGACATTTGCCATCTTGAAATTTGTCATTTTTGACATTTAGCATTGTGACATTTGTTATTTGATATCTTTGACATTTGCTATCTTAAAATTTGTCATTTTTGACATTTAGCATTGTGACATTTGTCATTTGACATCTTTGACATTTGCCATCTTGAAATTTGTTATTTTCGACATTTTTCATGGTGACACTTTTTATTTTTGACATTTAGCATTGTGACATTTGTCATTTGACATCTTTGACATTTGCCATCTTGAAATTTGTTATTTTTGACATTTTTCATTATGACACTTTTCATTTTTAACATTTAGCATTGTGACATTTGTCATTTGACATCTTAGACATTTGCCATCTTGAAATTTGTTATTTTTGACATTTTTCATTATGACACTTTTCATTTTTGACATTTAGCATTGTGACATTTGTCAGTTTTGACATTTGCCATCTTGAAATTTGTCATTTTTGACATTTTTCATGGTGACAGTTTTTATTTTTGACATTTAGCATTGTGACATTTGTCATTTGACATCTTTGACATTTGCCATCTTGAAATTTGTCATTTTTGACATTTTTCATGGTGACACTTTTTATTTTTGACATTTAGCATTGTGACATTTGTCAGTTTTGACATTTGCCATCTTGAAATTTGTCATTTTTGACATTTTTCATAATGACATTTGCCATCGTGAAATTTGTCATTTTTGAAATTTTTCATGGTGACACTTTTGATTTTTGACATTTAGCATTGTGACATTTGTCAGTTTTGATATTTGCTATCTTGAAATTTGTCATTTTTGACATTTTTCATGGTGACACTTTTCATTTTTGACATTTAGCATTGTGACATTTGTCATTTGACATCTTAGACATTTGCCATCTTGAAATTTGTTATTTTTGACATTTTTCATTATGACACTTTTCATTTTTGACATTTAGCATTGTGACATTTGTCAGTTTTGACATTTGCCATCTTGAAATTTGTCATTTTTGACATTTTTCATGGTGACAGTTTTTATTTTTGACATTTAGCATTGTGACATTTGTCATTTGACATCTTTGTCATTTGACATCTTTGACATTTGCCATCTTGAAATTTGTTATTTTTGACATTTTTCATTATGACACTTTTCATTTTTGACATTTAGCATTTTGACATTTGTCAGTTTTGACATTTGCCATCTTGAAATTTGTCATTTTTGACATTTTTCATGGTGACAGTTTTTATTTTTGACATTTAGCATTGTGACATTTGTCATTTGACATCTTTGACATTTGCCATCTTGAAATTTGTCATTTTTGACATTTTTCATGGTGACACTTTTCATTTTTGACATTTAGCATTGTGACATTAGTCAGTTTTGACATTTGCCATCTTGAAATTTGTCATTTTTGACATTTTTCATGGTGACACTTTTCATTTTTGACATTTAGCATTGTGACATTTGTCATTTGACATCTTTGATATTTGCCATCTTGAAATTTGTCATTTTTGAAATTTTTCATGGTGACACTTTTTATTTTTGACATTTAGCATTGTGACATTTGTCATTTGACATCTTTGACATTTGCCATCTTGAAATTTGTCATTTTTGACATTTTTCATGGTGACACTTTTCATTTTTGACATTTGGCATTGTGACATTTGTCATTTGACATCTTTGATATTTGCCATCTTGAAATTTGTCATTTTTGACATTTAGCATTGTGACATTTGTCATTTGACATCTTTGACATTTGCCATCTTGAAATTTGTCATATTTGACATTTTTCATGGTGACACTTTTCATTTTTGACATTTAGCATTGTGACATTTGTCATTTGACATCTTTGACATTTGCCATCTTGAAATTTGTCATTTTTGACATTTTTCATGGTGAAACTTTTCATTTTTGACATTTAGCATTGTGACATTTGTCATTTGACATCTTTGACATCTGCCATCTTGAAATTTGTCATTTTTGACATTTTTCATGGTGACACTTTTCATTTTTACCATTTAGCATTGTAACATTTGTCATTTGACATCTTAGACATTTGCCATCTTGAAGTTTGTCATTTTTGACACTTTTCATTTTTGACATTTAGCATTGTGACATTTGTCATTTGACATCTTTGACATTTGCCATCTTGAAATTTGTCATTTTTGACATTTTTCATGGTGACACTTTTCATTTTTGACATTTAGCATTGTGACATTTTTCATTTGACATCTTTGACATTTGCCATCTTGAAATTTGTCATTTTTGACATTTTTTATGGTGACACTTTTCATTTTTGACATTTAGCATTGTGACATTTGTCATTTGACATCTTTGAAATTTGCCATCTTGAAATTTGTCATTTTTAACATTTTTCATGGTGACACTTTTCATTTTTGACATTTATCATTGTGACATTTGTCATTTGACATCTTTGACATTTGCCATCTTGAAATTTGTCATTTTTCATGGTGACACTTTTCATTTTTGACATTTAGCATTGTGACATTTGTCATTTGACATCTTTGACATTTGCCATCTTGAAATTTGTCAGTTTTGACATTTAGCATTGTGACATTTGTCATTTGACATCTTTGACATTTGCCATCTTAAAATTTGTTATTTTTGACATTTTTCATGGTGACACTTTTCATTTTTGACATTTAGCATTGTGACATTTGTCAGTTTTGACATTTGCCATCTTGAAATTTGTCATTTTTGACATTTTTCGTGGTGACACTTTTCATTTTTGACATTTAGCATTGTGACATTTGTCATTTGACATCTTTGACATTTGCCATCTTGAAATTTGTCATTTTTGACATTTTTCATGGTGACACTTTTCATTTTTGACATTTAGCATTGTGACATTTGTCATTTGACATCTTTGACATTTGCCATCTTGAAATTTGTCATTTTTGACATTTTTCATGGTGACACTTTTCATTTTTGACATTTAGCATTGTGACATTTGTCATTTGACATCTTTGACATTTGCCATCTTTAAATTTGTCAGTTTTGACATTTAGCATTGTGACATGTGTCATTTGACATCTTTGACATTTGCCATCTTGAAATTTGTTATTTTTGACATTTTTCATGGTGACACTTTTCATTTTTGACATTTAGCATTGTGACATTTGTCAGTTTTGACATTTGCCATTTTGAAATTTGTCATTTTTGACATTTTTCATGGTGACACTTTTCATTTTTGACATTAAGCATTGTGACATTTATCATTTGACATCTTTGACATTTGCCATCTTGAAATTTGTCATTTTTGATATTTAGCATTGTGACATTTGTCATTTGACATCTTTGACATTTGCCATCTTGAAATTTGTCATTTTTGACATTTGCCATCTTGAAATTTGTCATTTTTGACATTTAGCATTGTGACACTTTTCATTTTTGACATTTAGCATTGTGGCACTTTTCATTTTTGACATTTAGCATTGTGACATGTCATTTGACATCTTTGACATTTGCCATCTTGAAATTTGTGATTTTTGACATTTTTCATGGTGACACTTTTCATTTTTGACATTTAGCATTGTGACATTTGTCATTTGACATCTTTGACATTTGCCATCTAGAAATTTGTCATTTTTGACATTTTTCATGGTGACACTTTACATTTTTGACATTTAGCATTGTGACATTTGTCATTTGACATCTTTGACATTTGCCATCTTGAAATTTGTCATTTTTGACATTTTTCATGGTGACACTTTTCTTTTTTGACATTTAGCATTGTGACATTTGTCATTTGACATCTTTGACATTTGCCATCTTGAAATTTGTCATTTTTGACATTTAGCATTGTGACATTTGTCATTTGACATCTTGGACATTTGCCATCTTCAAATTTGTCATTTTTGACATTTTTCATGGTGACACTTATCATTTTTGACATTTAGCATTGTGACATTTGTCAGTTTTGACATTTGCCATCTTGAAATTTGTCATTTTTGACATTTTTTATAGTGACACTTTTCATTTTTGACATTTAGCATTGTGACATTTGTCATTTGCATATTGAAATTTGTCATTTTTGACATTTTTCATGGTGACACTTTTCATTTTTGACATTTAGCATTGTGACATTTGTCATTTGACTTCTTTAACATTTGCCATCTTGAAATTTGTCATTTTTGACATTTTTCATGGTGACACTTTTCATTTTTGACATTTAGCATTGTGACATTTGTCATTTGACATCTTTGACATTTGCCATCTTGAAATTTGTTATTTTTGACATTTTTCATGGTGACACTTTTCATTTGTGACATTTAGCATTGTGACATTTGTCATTTGACATCTTTGACATTTGCCATCTTAAAATTTGTCATTTTTGACATTTTTCATGGTGACACTTTTCATTTTTGACATTTAGCATTGTGACATTGTCAGTTTTGATATTTGCCATCTTGAAATTTGTCATTTTTGACATTTTTTATGGTGACACTTTTCATTTTTGACATTTAGCATTGTGACATTTGTCATTTGACATCTTTGACATTTGCCATCTTGAAATTTGTCATTTTTGACATTTAGCATTGTGACATTTGTCATTTGACATCTTTGACATTTGCCATCTTGAAATTTGTTATTTTTGACATTTTTCATGGTGACACTTTTCATTTTTGACATTTAGCATTGTGACATTTGTCATTTGACATCTTTGACATTTGCCATCTTGAAATTTGTTATTTTTGACATTTTTCGTAGTGACACTTTTCATTTTTGACATTTAGCATTGTGACATTTGTCATTTAACATCTTTGATATTTGCCATCTTGAAATTTGTCATTTTTGACATTTTTTATGGTGACACTTTTCATTTTTGACATTTAGCATTGTGACATTTGTCATTTGACATCTCTGACATTTGCCATCTTGAAATTTGTTATTTTTGACATTTTTCATGGTGACACTTTTCATTTTTGACATTTAGCATTGTGACATTTGTCATTTGACATCTTTGACATTTGCCATCTTGAAATTTGTCATTTTTGACATTTTTCATGGTGACACTTTTCATTTTTGACATTTAGCATTGTGACATTTGTCATTTGACATCTTTGACATTTGCCATCTTGAAATTTGTTATTTTTGATATTTTTCATGGTGACACTTTTCATTTTTGACATTTAGCATTGTGACATTTGTCATTTGACATCTTTGATATTTGCCATCTTGAAATTGGTCATTTTTCATGGTGACACTTTTCATTTTTGACATTTAGCATTGTGACATTTGTCATTTGACATCTTTGACATTTGCCATCTTGAAATTTGTCATTTTTGACATTTTTTATGCTGAAACTTTTCATTTTTGACATTTAGCATTGTGACATTTGTCGTTTGACATCTTTTACATTTGCCATCTTGAAATTTGTTATTTTTGACATTTTTCATGGTGACACTTTTCATTTATGACATTTAGCATTGTGACATTTGTCATTTGACATGTTTGACATTTGCCATCTTGAAATTTGTCATTTTTGACATTTTTCATGGTAACACTTTTCATTTTTGACATTTAGCATTGTGACATTTGTCAGTTTTGACATGGGCCATCTTGAAATTTGTTATTTTTGACATTTTTCGTAGTGACACTTTTCATTTTTGACATTTAGCATTGTAACATTTGTCATTTGACATCTTTGACATTTGCCATCTTGAAATTTTGCATTTTTGACATTTAGCATTGTGACATTTGTCATTTGACATCTTTGACATTTGCCATCTTAAAATTTGTCATTTTTGACATTTTTCATGGTGACACTTTTCATTTTTGACATTTAGCATTGTGACATTTGTCATTTGACATCTTTGACATTTGCCATCTTGAAATTTGTCATTTTTGACATTTAGCATTGTGACATTTGGCATTTGACATTTTTGACATTTGCCATCTTGAAATTTGTCATTTTTGACATTTTTCATGGTGACACCTTTCATTTTTGACATTTAGCATTGTGACATTTGTCATTTGACATCTTTGACATTTGCCATCTTGAAATTTGTCATTTTTGACATTTTTCATGGTGACACTTTTCATTTTTGACATTTAGCATTGTGACATTTGTCATTTGACATCTTTGACATTTGCCATCTTGAAATTTGTCATTTTTGACATTTTTCAGGGTGACACTTTTCATTTTTGACATTTAGCATTGTGACATTTGTCATTTGACATCTTTGACATTTGCCATCTTGAAATTTGTCATTTTTGACATTTTTCATGGTGACACTTTTCATTTTTGACATTTAGCATTGTGACATTTGTCATTTGACATCTTTGACATTTGCCATCTTGAAATTTGTCATTTTTGACACTTTTCATGGTGACACTTTTCATTTTTGACATTTAGCATTGTGACATTTGTCATTTGACATCTTTGACATTTGCCATTTTGAAATTTGTCATTTTTGACATTTTTCATGGTGACACTTTTCATTTTTGACATTTAGCATTGTGACATTAGTCAGTTTTGACATTTGCCATCTTGAAATTTGTCATTTTTGACATTTTTTATGGTGACACTTTTCATTTTTGACATTTAGCATTGTGACATTTGTCATTTAACATCTTTGACATTTGCCATCTTGAAATTTGTCATTTTTGACATTTAGCATTGTGACATTTGTCATTTGACATCTTTGACATTTGCCATCTTGAAATTTGTCATTTTTGACATTTTTCATGGTGACACTTTTCATTTTTGACATTAAGCATTGTGACATTTGTCATTTGACATTTGCCATCTTGAAATTTGTCATTTTTGACATTTTTCATGGTGACACTTTTCATTTTTGACATTTAGCATTGTGACATTTGTCATTTGACATCTTTGACATTTGCCATCTTGAAATTTGTCATTTTTGACATTTTTCATGGTGACACTTTTCATTTTTACCATTTAGCATTGTGACATTTGTCATTTGACATCTTAGACATTTGCCATCTTGAAATTTGTCATTTTTGACACATTTCATTTTTGACATTTAGCATTGTGACATTTGTCATTTGACATCTTTGACATTTGCCATCTTGAAATTTGTCATTTTTGACATTTTTCATGGTGACACTTTTCATTTTTGACATTTAGCATTGTGACATTTGTCATTTGACATCTTTGACATTTGCCATCTTGAAATTTGTCATTTTTGACATTTTTTATGATGACACTTTTAATTTTTGACATTTAGCATTGTGACATTTGTCATTTGACATCTTTGACATTTGCCATCTTGAAATTTGTCATTTTTGACATTTTTCATGGTGACACTTTTCATTTTTGACATTGTGACATTTGTCAGTTTTGAAATTTGCCATCTTGAAATTTGTCATTTTTGACATTTTTCATGGTGACACTTTTCATTTTTGACATTTGGCATTGTGACATTTGTCATTTGACATCTTTGACATTTGCCATCTTGAAATTTGTCATTTTTGACATTTTTCATGGTGACACTTTTCATTCTTGACATTTAGCATTGTGACATTTGTCATTTGACATCTTTGACATTTGCCATCTTGAAATTTGTCATTTTTGACATTTTTCATGGTGACACTTTTCATTTTTGACATTTGGCATTGTGACATTTGTCATTTGACATCTTTGACGTTTGCCATCTTGAAATTTGTCAGTTTTGACATTTAGCATTGTGACATTTGTCATTTGACATCTTTGACATTTGCCATCTTGAAATTTGTTATTTTTGACATTTTTCATGGTGACACTTTTTATTTTTGACATTTAGCATTGTGACATTTGTCAGTTTTGACATTTGCCATCTTGAAATTTGTCATTTTTGACATTTTTCATGGTGACACTTTTCATTTTTGACATTTAGCATTGTGACATTTATCATTTGACATCTTTGACATTTGCCATCTTGAAATTTGTCATTTTTGACATTTAGCATTGTGACATTTGTCATTTGACATCTTTGACATTTGCCATCTTGAAATTTGTCATTTTTGACATTTAGCATTGTGACACTTTTCATTTGTGACATTTAGCATTGTGGCACTTTTCATTTTTGACATTTAGCATTGTGACATTTGTCATTTGACATCTTTGACATTTGCCATCTTGAAATTTGTCATTTTTGACATTTTTTATGGTGACACTTTTCATTTTTGACATTTAGCATTGTGACATTTGTCATTTGACATCTTTGACATTTGCCATCTAGAAATTTGTCATTTTTGACATTTTTCATGGTGACACTTTTCATTTTTGACAATTAGCATTGTGACATTTGTCATTTGACATCTTTGACATTTGCCATCTTGAAATTTGTCATTTTTGACATTTTTCATGGTGACACTTTTCATTTTTGACATTTAGCATTGTGACATTTGTCATTTGACATCTTTGACATTTGCCATCTTGAAATTTGTCATTTTTGACATTTTTCATGGTGAGACTTTTCATTTTTGACATTTAGCATTGTGACATTTGTCATTTGACATCTTAGACATTTGCCATCTTGAAATTTGTCATTTTTGACACTTTTCATGCTGACACTCTTCATTTTTGACATTTAGCATTGTGACATTTGTCATTTGACATCTTTGACATTTGCCATTTTGAAATTTGTCATTTTTGACATTTTTCGTGGTGACACTTTTCATTTTTGACATTAAGCATTGTGACATTTATCATTTGACATCTTTGACATTTGCCATCTTGAAATTTGTCATTTTTGACATTTAGCATTGTGACATTTGTCATTTGACATGTTTGACATTTGCCATCTTAAAATTTGTCATTTTTGACATTTAGCATTGTGACACTTTTCATTTTTGACATTTAGCATTGTGGCACTTTTCATTTTTGACATTTAGCATTGTGACATGTCATTTAACATCTTTGACATTTGCCATCTTGAAATTTGTCATTTTTGACATTTTTCATGGTGACACTTTTCATTTTTGACATTTAGCATTGTGACATTTGTCATTTAACATCTTTGACATTTGCCATCTTGAAATTTGTCATTTTTGACATTTTTCATGGTGACACTTTTCTTTTTTGACATTTAGCATTGTGACATTTGTCATTTGACATCTTTGACATTTGCCATCTTGAAATTTGTCATTTTTGACATTTTTTATGGTGACACTTTTCATTTTTGACATTTAGCATTGTTACATTTGTCACTTGACATCTTGGACATTTGCCATCTTGAAATTTGTCATTTTTGACATTTTTCATGGTGACACTTTTCATTTTTGACATTTAGCATTGTGACATTTGTCATTTGACATCTTTGACATTTGCCATCTTGAAATTTGTCATTTTTGACATTTAGCATTGTGACATTTGTCATTTGACATCTTGGACATTTGCCATCTTGAAATTTGTCATTTTTGACATTTTTCATGGTGACACTTATCATTTTTGACATTTAGCATTGTGACATTTGTCAGTTTTGACATTTGCCATCTTGAAATTTGTCATTTTTGACATTTTTTATAGTGACACTTTTCATTTTTGACATTTAGCATTGTGACATTTGTCATTTGCCATCTTGAAATTTGTCATTTTTGACATTTTTCATGGTGACACTTTTCATTTTTGACATTTAGCATTGTGACATTTGTCATTTGACATCTTTAACATTTGCCATCTTGAAATTTGTCATTTTTGAAATTTTTTAAGGTGACACTTTTCATTTTTGACATTTAGCATTGTGACATTTGTCATTTGACATCTTTGACATTTGCCATCTTGAAATTTGTTATTTTTGACATTTTTCATGGTGACACTTTTCATTTGTGACATTTAGCATTGTGACATTTGTCAGTTTTGATATTTGCCATCTTGAAATTTGTCATTTTTGACATTTTTCATGGTGACACTTTTCATTTTTGACATTTAGCATTGTGACATTTGTCATTTGACATCTTTGACATTTGCCATCTTGAAATTTGTTATTTTTGACATTTTTCGTAGTGACACTTTTCATTTTTGACATTTAGCATTGTGACATTTGTCATTTAACATCTTTGACATTTGCCATCTTGAAATTTGTCATTTTTGACATTTTTCATGGTGACACTTTTCATTTTTGACATTTAGCATTGTGACATTTGTCATTTGACATCTTTGACATTTGCCATCTTGAAATTTGTCATTTTTGACATTTTTTATGGTGACACTTTTCATTTTTGACATTTAGCATTGTGACATTTGTCATTTGACATCTTTGACATTTGCCATATTGAAATTTGTCATTTTTGACATTTAGCATTGTGACATTTGTCATTTTTGACATTTTTCATGGTGACACTTTTCATTTTTGACATTAAGCATTGTGACATTTGTCATTTGACATCTTTGACATTTGCCATCTTGAAATTTGTCATTTTTGACATTTTTCATGGTGACACTTTTCATTTTTGACATTTAGCATTGTGACATTTGTCATTTGACATCTTTGATATTTGCCATCTTGAAATTTGTCATTTTTGACATTTTTCATGGTGACACTTTTCATTTTTGACATTTAGCATTGTGACATTTGTCATTTGACATCTTAGACATTTGCCATCTTGAAATTTGTCATTTTTGACACTTTTCATGGTGACACTTTTCATTTTTGACATTTAGCATTGTGACATTTGTCATTTGACATCTTTGACATTTGCCATTTTGAAATTTGTCATTTTTGACATTTTTCATGGTGACACTTTTTATTTTTGACATTTAGCATTGTGACATTAGTCAGTTTTAACATTTGCCATTATGAAATTTGTCATTTTTGACATTTTTCATGGTGACACTTTTCATTTTTGACATTTAGCATTGGGACATTTGTCATTTGACATCTTTGACATTTGCCATCTTGAAATTTGTCATTTTTGACAATTTTCATGGTGACACTTTTCATTTTTGACATTTAGCATTGTGACATTTGTCATTTGACATTTGCCATCTTGAAATTTGTCATTTTTGATATTTTTCATGGTGACACTTTTCATTTTTGACATTTAGCATTGTGACATTTGTCATTTGACATCTTAGACATTTGCCATCTTGAAATTTGTCATTTTTGACAGTTTTCATTTTTGACATTTAGCATTGTGACATTTGTCATTTGACATCTTTGACATTTGCCATCTTGAAATTTGTCATTTTTGACATTTTTCATGGTGACAATTTTCATTTTTGACATTTAGCATTGTGACATTTGTCATTTGACATCTTTGACATTTGCCATCTTGAAATTTGTCATTTTTGACATTTTTCATGGTGACACTTTTCATTTTTGACATTTAGCATTGTGACATTTGTCATTTGACATCTTTGACATATGCCATCTTGAAATTTGTCATTTTTGACATTTTTCATGGTGACACTTTTCATTTTTGACATTTAGCATTGTGACATTTGTCATTTGACATCTTAGACATTTGCCATCTTGAAATTTGTCATTTTTTATGGTGACACTTTTAATTTTTGACATTTAGCATTGTGACATTTGTCATTTGACATCCTTGACATTTGTCATCTTGAAATTTGTTATTTTTGACATTTTTCATGGTGACACTTTTCATTTTTGACATTTAGCATTGTGACATTTGTCATTTGACATCTTAGACATTTGCCATCTTGAAATTTGTCATTTTTGGCATTTAGCATTGTGACATTTGTCATTTGACATCTTTGACATTTGCCATCTTGAAATTTGTTATTTTTGACATTTTTCATGGTGACACTTTTCATTTTTGACATTTAGCATTGTGACATTTGTCAGTTTTGACATTTGCCATCTTAAAATTTGTCATTTTTGACATTTTTTATGGTGACACTTTTCATTTTTGACATTTAGCATTGTGACATTTGTCATTTGACATCTTTGACATTTGCCATCTTAAAATTTGTCATTTTTGACATTTAGCATTGTGATATTTGTCATTTGACATCTTTGACATTTGCCATCTTGAAATTTGTTATTTTTGACATTTTTCATGGTGACACTTTTCATTTTTGACATTTAGCATTGTGACATTTGTCAGTTTTGACATTTGCCACCTTGAAATTTGTCATTTTTGACATTTAGCATTGTGACATCTGTTATTTGATATCTTTGACATTTGCCATCTTGAAATTTGTCATTTTTGACATTTAGCATTGTGACATTTGTCATTTGACATCTTTGACATTTGCCATCTTGAAATTTGTTATTTTTGACATTTTTCATTATGACACTATTCATTTTTGACATTTAGCATTGTGACATTTGTCAGTTTTGACATTTGCCATCTTGAAATTTGTCATTTTTGACATTTTTCATGGTGACAGTTTTTATTTTTGACATTTAGCATTGTGACATTTGTCATTTGACATCTTTGACATTTGCCATCTTGAATTTTGTCATTTTTGACATTTTTCATGGTGACACTTTTCATTTTTGACATTTAGCATTGTGACATTTGTCATTTGACACCTTTGACATTTGCCATCTTGAAATTTGTCATTTTTGACATTTTTCATGGTAACACTTTTCATTTTTGACATTTAGCATTGTGACATTTGTCATTTGACATCTTTGACATTTGACATCTTGAAATTTGTCATTTTTGTTATTTAGCATTGTGAAATTTGTCATTTGACATCTTTGACATTTGCCATCTTGAAACACTTTTCATTTTTGACATTTAGCATTGTGACATTTGTCATTTGACATCTTGGACATTTGCCATCTTGAAATTTGTCATTTTTGACATTTTTCATGGTGACACTTATTATTTTTAACATTTAGCATTGTGACATTTGTCAGTTTTGACATTTGCCATCTTGAAATTTGTCATTTTTGACATTTTTTATGGTGACACTTTTCATTTTTGACATTTAGCATTGTGACATTTGTCATTTGACATCTTTGACATTTGCAATCTTAAAATTTGACATTTTTGACATTTAGCATTGTGACATTTGTCATTTGACATCTTTGACATTTGCCATCTTGAAATTTGTCATTTTTGACATTTAGCATTGTGACATTTGTCATTTGACATCTTTGACATTTGCCATCTTGAAATTTGTCATTTTTGACATTTAGCATTGTGACATTTGTCATTTGACATCTTTGACATTTGCCATCTTGAAATTTGTCATTTTTGACATTTAGCATTGTGACATTTGTCATTTGACATCTTTGACATTTGCCATCTTGAAATTTGTCATTTTTGACATTTTTCATGGTGACACTTTTCATTTTTGACATTTAGCATTGTGACATTTGTCATTTGACATCTTGGACATTTGCCATCTTGAAATTTGTTATTTTTGACATTTTTCATGGTGACACTTATCATTTTTGACATTTAGCATTGTGACATTTGTCAGTTTTGACATTTGCCATCTTAAAATTTGTCATTTTTGACATTTTTCATGGTGACACTTTTCATTTTTGACATTTAGCATTGTGACATTTGTCATTTGACATCTTTGACATTTGCCATCTTGAAATTTGTCATTTTTGACATTTTTCATGGTGACACTTTTTATTTTTGACATTTAGCATTGTGACATTTGTCATTTGACATCTTTGACATTTGCCATCTTGAAATTTGTCATTTTTGACATTTAGCATTGTGACATTTGTCATTTGACATCTTTGACATTTGCCATCTTGAAATTTGTTATTTTTGACATTTTTCATGGTGACACTTTTCATTTTTGACATTTAGCATTGTGACATTTGTCAGTTTTTACATTTGCCATCTTGAAATTTGTCATTTTTGACATTTTTCATGGTGACACTTTTCATTTTTGACATTTAGCATTGTGACATTTGTCATTTGACATCTTTGACATTTGCCATCTTGAAATTTGTCATTTTTGACACTTTTTATTTTTGACATTTAGCATTGTGACATTTGTCATTTGACATCTTTGACATTTGCCATCTTGAAATTTGTCATTTTTGACATTTTTCATGGTGACACTTATCATTTTTGACATTTAGCATTGTGACATTTGTCAGTTTTGACATTTGCCATCTTGAAATTTGTCATTTTTGACATTTTTCATGGTGAAACTTTTCATTTTTGACATTTAGCATTGTGACATTTGTCATTTGACATCTTTGACATTTGCCATCTTGAAATTTGTCATTTTTGACATTTTTCATGGTGACACTTTTCATTTTTGACATTTAGCATTGTGACATTTGTCAGTTTTGACATTTGTCATCTTGAAATTTGTCATTTTTGACATTTTTCATGCTGACACTTTTCATTTTTGACATTTAGCATTGTGACATTTGTCATTTGACATCTTTGACATTTGCCATCTTAAAATTTGTTATTTTTGACATTTTTCATGGTTACACTTTTCATTTTTGACATTCAGCATTGTGACATTTGTCAGTTTTTACATTTGCCATCTTGAAATTTGTCATTTTTGACATTTTTCATGGTGACACTTTTCATTTTTGACATTTAGCATTGTGACATTTGTCATTTGACATCTTTGAGATTTGCCATCTTGAAATTTGTCATTTTTGACACTTTTTATTTTTGACATTTAGCATTGTGACATTTGTCATTTGACATCTTTGACATTTGCCATCTTGAAATTTGTCATTTTTGACATTTTTCATGGTGACACTTTTTATTTTTAACATTTAGCATTGTGACATTTGACATCTTGGACATTTGCCATCTTGAAATTTGTCATTTTTGACATTTTTCATGGTGACACTTATCATTTTTGACATTTAGCATTGTGACATTTGTCAGTTTTGACATTTGCCATCTTGAAATTTGTCATTTTTGACATTTTTCATGGTGAAACTTTTCCTTTTTGACATTTAGCATTGTGACATTTGTCATTTGACATCTTTGACATTTGCCATCTTGAAATTTGTCATTTTTGACATTTTTCATGGTGACACTTTTCATTTTTGACATTTAGCATTGTGACATTTGTCAGTTTTGACATTTGTCATCTTGAAATTTGTCATTTTTGACATTTTTCATGGTGACACTTTTCATTTTTGACATTTAGCATTGTGACATTTGTCATTTGACATCTTTGACATTTGCCATCTTAAAATTTGTTATTTTTGACATTTTTCATGGTGACACTTTTTATTTTTGACATTTAGCATTGTGACATTTGTCATTTGACATCTTTGACATTTGCCATCTTGAAATTTGTCATTTTTGACATTTTTCATGGTGACACTTTTCATTTTTGACATTTAGCATTGTGACATTTGTCATTTGACATCTTTGACATTTGCCATCTTGAAATTTGTTATTTTTGACATTTTTCATGGTGACACTTTTCATTTTTGACATTTAGCATTGTAACATTTGTCATTTGACATCTTAGACATTTGCCATCTTGAAATTTGTCATTTTTGACACTTTTCATTTTTGACATTTAGCATTGTGACATTTGTCATTTGACATCTTTGACATTTGCCATCTTGAAATTTGTTATTTTTGACATTTTTCATGGTGACACTTTTCATTTTTGACATTTAGCATTGTAACATTTGTCATTTGACATCTTAGACATTTGCCATCTTGAAATTTGTCATTTTTGACACTTTTCATTTTTGACATTTAGCATTGTGACATTTGTCATTTGACATCTTTGACATTTGCCATCTTGAAATTTGTCATTTTTGACATTTTTCATGGTGACAATTTTCATTTTTGACATTTAGCATTGTGACATTTGTCATTTGACATCTTTGACATTTGCCATCTTGAAATTTGTCATTTTTGACATTTTTCATGGTGACACTTTTCATTTTTGACATTTAGCATTGTGACATTTGTCATTTGACATCTTTGACATTTGACATCTTGAAATTTGTCATTTTTGACATTTTTCATGGTGACACTTTTCATTTTTGACATTTAGCATTGTGACATTTGTCATTTGACATCTTTGACATTTGCAATCTTGAAATTTGTTATTTTTGACATTTAGCATTGTGACATTTGTCATTTGACATCTTTGATATTTGCCATCTTGAAATTTGTCATTTTGACATTTTTCATGGTGACACTTTTCATTTTTGACATTTAGCATTGTGACATTTGTCATTTGACATCTTTGATATTTGCCATCTTGAAATTTGTCATTTTTGACATTTTTCATGGTGACACTTTTCATTTTTGACACTTAGCATTGTGACATTTGTCGAATTCAAAATCTTTGACATTTGCCATCTTGAAATTTGTCATTTTTGACATTTTTCATGGTGACACTTTTCATTTTTGACATTTAGCATTGTGACATTTGTCATTTGACATCTTTGACATTTGCCATCTTGAAATTTGTCATTTTTGACATTTTTCATGGTGACACTTTTCATTCTTGACATTTAGCATTGTGACATTTGTCATTTGACATTTTTGACATTTGCCATCTTGAAATTTGTCATTTTTGACATTTTTCATGGTGACACTTTTCATTTTTGACATTTAGCATTGTGACATTTGTCATTTGACATCTTAGACATTTGCCATCTTGAATTTTGTCATTTTTGACACTTTTCATTTTTGACATTTAGCATTGTGACATTTGTCATTTTACATCTTTGACATTTGCCATCTTGAAATTTGTCATTTTTGACATTTTTCATGGTGACACTTTTCATTTTGGACATTTAGCATTGTGACATTTGTCATTTGACATCTTTGACATTTGCCGTCTTGAAATTTGTCATTTTTGACATTTTTCATGGTGACACTTTTCATTTTTGACATTTAGCATTGTGACATTTGACATTTGACATCTTTGACATTTGCCATCTTGAATTTTGTCATTTTTGACATTTTTCATAGTGACACTTTTCATTTTTGACATTTAGCATTGTGACATTTGACATCTTTGACATTTGCCATCTTGAAATTTGTCATTTTTGACATTTAGCATTGTGACATTTGTCATTTGACATCTTTGACATTTGCCATCTTGAAATTTGTTATTTTTGACATTTTTCATGGTGACACTTTTCATTTTTGACATTTAGCATTGTGACATTTGTCATTTGACAGCTTTGATATTTGCCATCTTGAAATTTGTCATTTTTGACATTTTTTATGGTGACACTTTTCATTTTTGACATTTAGCATTGTGACATTTGTCATTTGACATCTTTGACATTTGCCATCTTGAAATTTGTCATTTTTGACATTTAGCATTGTGACATTTGTCATTTGACATCTTTGACATTTGCCATCTTGAAATTTGTCATTTTTGACATTTAGCATTGTGACACTTTTCATTTTTGACATTTAGCATTGTGACACTTTTCATTTTTGACATTTAGCTTTGTGACATTTGTCATTTGACATCTTTTATATTTGCCATCTTGAAATTTGTCATTTTTGACATTTTTCATGGTGACACTTTTCATTTTTGACATTTAGCATTGTGACATTTGACATTTGTCATCTTTGACATTTGCCATCTTGAAATTTGTCATTTTTGACATTTTTCATGGTGACACTTTTCATTTTTGACATTTAGCATTGTGACATTTGTCATTTGACATCTTTGACATTTGCCATCTTGAAATTTGTCATTTTTGACATTTTTCATGGTGACACTTTTCATTTTTGACATTTAGCATTGTGACATTTGTTATTTGACATCTTTGATATTTGCCATCTTGAAATTTGTTATTTTTGACATTTAGCATTGTGACATTTGTCATTTGACATCTTTGATATTTGCCATCTTGAAATTTGTCATTTTTGACATTTTTCATGGTGACACTTTTCATTTTTGACATTTAGCATTGTGACATTTGTCATTTGACATCTTTGACATTTGCCATCTTGAAATTTGTCATTTTTGACATTTTTCATGGTGACACTTTTCATTTTTGACATTTAGCATTGTGACATTTGTCATATTCAAAATCTTTGACATTTGCCATCTTGAAATTTGTCATTTTTGACATTTTTCATGGTGACACTTTTCATTTTTGACATTTAGCATTGTGACATTTGTCATTTGACATCTTTGACATTTGCCATCTTGAAATTTGTCATTTTTGACATTTTTTATGGTGACACTTTTCATTCTTGACATTTAGCATTGTGACATTTGTCATTTGACATTTTTGACATTTGCCATCTTGAAATTTGTCATTTTTGACATTTTTCATGGTGACACTTTTCATTTTTGACATTTAGCATTGTGACATTTGTCATTTGACATTTTAGACATTTGCCATCTTGAAATTTGTCATTTTTGACACTTTTCATTTTTGACATTTAGCAATTTGTGACATTTGTCATTTGACATCTTTGACATTTGCCATCTTGAAATTTGTCATTTTTGACATTTTTCATGGTGACACTTTTCATTTTGGACATTTAGCATTGTGACATTTGTCATTTGACATCTTTGACATTTGCCATCTTGAAATTTGTCATTTTTGACATTTTTCATGGTGACACTTTTCATTTTTGACATTTAGCATTGTGACATTTGTCATTTGACATCTTTGACATTTGCCATCTTCAAATTTTTCATTTTTGACATTTAGCATTGTGACATTTGTCATTTGACATCTTTGATATTTGCCATCTTGAAATTTGTCATTTTTGACATTTAGCATTGTGACATTTGTCATTTGACATCTTTGACATTTGCCATCTTGAAATTTGTTATTTTTGACAATTTTTATGGTGACACTTATTATTTTTGACATTTAGCATTGTGACATTTGTCATTTGACATCTTTGACATTTGCCATCTTGAAATTTGTCATTTTTGACATTTTTCATGGTGACACTTTTCATTTTTGACATTTAGCATTGTGACATTTGTCATTTGACATCTTTGACATTTGCCATCTTGAAATTTGTCAGTTTTGACATTTAGCATTGTGACATTTGTCAAATGACATCTTTGACATTTGCCATCTTGAAATTTGTTATTTTTGACATTTTTCATGGTGACACTTTTCATTTTTGACATTTAGCATTGTGACATTTGTCAGTTTTGACATTTGCCATCTTGAAATTTGTCATTTTTGACATTTAGCATTGTGACATTTGTCATTTGACATCTTTGACATTGACCATCTTGAAATTTGTCATTTTTGACATTTAGCATTGTGACACTTTTCATTTTTGACATTAAGCATTGTGACACTTTTCATTTTTGACATTTAGCATTGTGACATTTGTCATTTGACATCTTTGATATTTGCCATCTTGAAATTTGTCATTTTTGACATTTTTCATGGTGACACTTTTCATTTTTGACATTTAGCATTGTGACATTTGTCATTTGACATCTTTGACATTTGCCATCTTGAAATTTGTCATTTTTGACATTTTTCATGGTGACACTTTTCATTTTTGACATTTAGCATTGTGACATTTGTCAGTTTTGACATTTGTCATCTTGAAATTTGTCATTTTTGACATTTTTCATGCTGACACTTTTCATTTTTGACATTTAGCATTGTGACATTTGTCATTTGACATCTTTGACATTTGCCATCTTAAAATTTGTTATTTTTGACATTTTTCATGGTTACACTTTTCATTTTTGACATTCAGCATTGTGACATTTGTCAGTTTTTACATTTGCCATCTTGAAATTTGTCATTTTTGACATTTTTCATGGTGACACTTTTCATTTTTGACATTTAGCATTGTGACATTTGTCATTTGACATCTTTGAGATTTGCCATCTTGAAATTTGTCATTTTTGACACTTTTTATTTTTGACATTTAGCATTGTGACATTTGTCATTTGACATCTTTGACATTTGCCATCTTGAAATTTGTCATTTTTGACATTTTTCATGGTGACACTTTTTATTTTTAACATTTAGCATTGTGACATTTGACATCTTGGACATTTGCCATCTTGAAATTTGTCATTTTTGACATTTTTCATGGTGACACTTATCATTTTTGACATTTAGCATTGTGACATTTGTCAGTTTTGACATTTGCCATCTTGAAATTTGTCATTTTTGACATTTTTCATGGTGAAACTTTTCCTTTTTGACATTTAGCATTGTGACATTTGTCATTTGACATCTTTGACATTTGCCATCTTGAAATTTGTCATTTTTGACATTTTTCATGGTGACACTTTTCATTTTTGACATTTAGCATTGTGACATTTGTCAGTTTTGACATTTGTCATCTTGAAATTTGTCATTTTTGACATTTTTCATGGTGACACTTTTCATTTTTGACATTTAGCATTGTGACATTTGTCATTTGACATCTTTGACATTTGCCATCTTAAAATTTGTTATTTTTGACATTTTTCATGGTGACACTTTTTATTTTTGACATTTAGCATTGTGACATTTGTCATTTGACATCTTTGACATTTGCCATCTTGAAATTTGTCATTTTTGACATTTTTCATGGTGACACTTTTCATTTTTGACATTTAGCATTGTGACATTTGTCATTTGACATCTTTGACATTTGCCATCTTGAAATTTGTTATTTTTGACATTTTTCATGGTGACACTTTTCATTTTTGACATTTAGCATTGTAACATTTGTCATTTGACATCTTAGACATTTGCCATCTTGAAATTTGTCATTTTTGACACTTTTCATTTTTGACATTTAGCATTGTGACATTTGTCATTTGACATCTTTGACATTTGCCATCTTGAAATTTGTTATTTTTGACATTTTTCATGGTGACACTTTTCATTTTTGACATTTAGCATTGTAACATTTGTCATTTGACATCTTAGACATTTGCCATCTTGAAATTTGTCATTTTTGACACTTTTCATTTTTGACATTTAGCATTGTGACATTTGTCATTTGACATCTTTGACATTTGCCATCTTGAAATTTGTCATTTTTGACATTTTTCATGGTGACAATTTTCATTTTTGACATTTAGCATTGTGACATTTGTCATTTGACATCTTTGACATTTGCCATCTTGAAATTTGTCATTTTTGACATTTTTCATGGTGACACTTTTCATTTTTGACATTTAGCATTGTGACATTTGTCATTTGACATCTTTGACATTTGACATCTTGAAATTTGTCATTTTTGACATTTTTCATGGTGACACTTTTCATTTTTGACATTTAGCATTGTGACATTTGTCATTTGACATCTTTGACATTTGCAATCTTGAAATTTGTTATTTTTGACATTTAGCATTGTGACATTTGTCATTTGACATCTTTGATATTTGCCATCTTGAAATTTGTCATTTTGACATTTTTCATGGTGACACTTTTCATTTTTGACATTTAGCATTGTGACATTTGTCATTTGACATCTTTGACATTTGCCATCTTGAAATTTGTCATTTTTGACATTTTTCATGGTGACACTTTTCATTTTTGACACTTAGCATTGTGAAATTTGTCGAATTCAAAATCTTTGACATTTGCCATCTTGAAATTTGTCATTTTTGACATTTTTCATGGTGACACTTTTCATTTTTGACATTTAGCATTGTGACATTTGTCATTTGACATCTTTGACATTTGCCATCTTGAAATTTGTCATTTTTGACATTTTTCATGGTGACACTTTTCATTCTTGACATTTAGCATTGTGACATTTGTCATTTGACATTTTTGACATTTGCCATCTTGAAATTTGTCATTTTTGACATTTTTCATGGTGACACTTTTCATTTTTGACATTTAGCATTGTGACATTTGTCATTTGACATCTTAGACATTTGCCATCTTGAATTTTGTCATTTTTGACACTTTTCATTTTTGACATTTAGCATTGTGACATTTGTCATTTTACATCTTTGACATTTGCCATCTTGAAATTTGTCATTTTTGACATTTTTCATGGTGACACTTTTCATTTTGGACATTTAGCATTGTGACATTTGTCATTTGACATCTTTGACATTTGCCGTCTTGAAATTTGTCATTTTTGACATTTTTCATGGTGACACTTTTCATTTTTGACATTTAGCATTGTGACATTTGACATTTGACATCTTTGACATTTGCCATCTTGAATTTTGTCATTTTTGACATTTTTCATAGTGACACTTTTCATTTTTGACATTTAGCATTGTGACATTTGACATCTTTGACATTTGCCATCTTGAAATTTGTCATTTTTGACATTTAGCATTGTGACATTTGTCATTTGACATCTTTGACATTTGCCATCTTGAAATTTGTTATTTTTGACATTTTTCATGGTGACACTTTTCATTTTTGACATTTAGCATTGTGACATTTGTCATTTGACAGCTTTGATATTTGCCATCTTGAAATTTGTCATTTTTGACATTTTTTATGGTGACACTTTTCATTTTTGACATTTAGCATTGTGACATTTGTCATTTGACATCTTTGACATTTGCCATCTTGAAATTTGTCATTTTTGACATTTAGCATTGTGACATTTGTCATTTGACATCTTTGACATTTGCCATCTTGAAATTTGTCATTTTTGACATTTAGCATTGTGACACTTTTCATTTTTGACATTTAGCATTGTGACACTTTTCATTTTTGACATTTAGCTTTGTGACATTTGTCATTTGACATCTTTTATATTTGCCATCTTGAAATTTGTCATTTTTGACATTTTTCATGGTGACACTTTTCATTTTTGACATTTAGCATTGTGACATTTGACATTTGTCATCTTTGACATTTGCCATCTTGAAATTTGTCATTTTTGACATTTTTCATGGTGACACTTTTCATTTTTGACATTTAGCATTGTGACATTTGTCATTTGACATCTTTGACATTTGCCATCTTGAAATTTGTCATTTTTGACATTTTTCATGGTGACACTTTTCATTTTTGACATTTAGCATTGTGACATTTGTTATTTGACATCTTTGATATTTGCCATCTTGAAATTTGTTATTTTTGACATTCAGCATTGTGACATTTGTCATTTGACATCTTTGATATTTGCCATCTTGAAATTTGTCATTTTTGACATTTTTCATGGTGACACTTTTCATTTTTGACATTTAGCATTGTGACATTTGTCATTTGACATCTTTGACATTTGCCATCTTGAAATTTGTCATTTTTGACATTTTTCATGGTGACACTTTTCATTTTTGACATTTAGCATTGTGACATTTGTCATATTCAAAATCTTTGACATTTGCCATCTTGAAATTTGTCATTTTTGACATTTTTCATGGTGACACTTTTCATTTTTGACATTTAGCATTGTGACATTTGTCATTTGACATCTTTGACATTTGCCATCTTGAAATTTGTCATTTTTGACATTTTTTATGGTGACACTTTTCATTCTTGACATTTAGCATTGTGACATTTGTCATTTGACATTTTTGACATTTGCCATCTTGAAATTTGTCATTTTTGACATTTTTCATGGTGACACTTTTCATTTTTGACATTTAGCATTGTGACATTTGTCATTTGACATTTTAGACATTTGCCATCTTGAAATTTGTCATTTTTGACACTTTTCATTTTTGACATTTAGCAATTTGTGACATTTGTCATTTGACATCTTTGACATTTGCCATCTTGAAATTTGTCATTTTTGACATTTTTCATGGTGACACTTTTCATTTTGGACATTTAGCATTGTGACATTTGTCATTTGACATCTTTGACATTTGCCATCTTGAAATTTGTCATTTTTGACATTTTTCATGGTGACACTTTTCATTTTTGACATTTAGCATTGTGACATTTGTCATTTGACATCTTTGACATTTGCCATCTTCAAATTTTTCATTTTTGACATTTAGCATTGTGACATTTGTCATTTGACATCTTTGATATTTGCCATCTTGAAATTTGTCATTTTTGACATTTAGCATTGTGACATTTGTCATTTGACATCTTTGACATTTGCCATCTTGAAATTTGTTATTTTTGACAATTTTTATGGTGACACTTATTATTTTTGACATTTAGCATTGTGACATTTGTCATTTGACATCTTTGACATTTGCCATCTTGAAATTTGTCATTTTTGACATTTTTCATGGTGACACTTTTCATTTTTGACATTTAGCATTGTGACATTTGTCATTTGACATCTTTGACATTTGCCATCTTGAAATTTGTCAGTTTTGACATTTAGCATTGTGACATTTGTCAAATGACATCTTTGACATTTGCCATCTTGAAATTTGTTATTTTTGACATTTTTCATGGTGACACTTTTCATTTTTGACATTTAGCATTGTGACATTTGTCAGTTTTGACATTTGCCATCTTGAAATTTGTCATTTTTGACATTTAGCATTGTGACATTTGTCATTTGACATCTTTGACATTGACCATCTTGAAATTTGTCATTTTTGACATTTAGCATTGTGACACTTTTCATTTTTGACATTAAGCATTGTGACACTTTTCATTTTTGACATTTAGCATTGTGACATTTGTCATTTGACATCTTTGATATTTGCCATCTTGAAATTTGTCATTTTTGACATTTTTCATGGTGACACTTTTCATTTTTGACATTTAGCATTGTGACATTTGTCATTTGACATCTTTGACATTTGCCATCTTGAAATTTGTCATTTTTGACATTTTTCATGGTGACACTTTTCATTTTTGACATTTAGCATTGTGACATTTGTCATTTGACATCTTTGACATTTGCCATCTTGAAATTTGTCATTTTTGACATTTTTCATGGTGACACTTTTCATTTTTGACATTTAGCATTGTGACATTTGTCATTTGACATCTTTGACATTTGCCATCTTAAAATTTGTCATTTTTGACATTTTTCATGGTGACACGTTTTATTTTTGACATTTAGCATTGTGACATTTGTCAGTTTTTACATTTGCCATCTTGAAATTTGTCATTTTTGACATTTTTCATGGTGACACTTTTCATTTTTGACATTTAGCATTGTGACATTTGTCATTTGACATCTTTGAGATTTGCCATCTTGAAATTTGTCATTTTTGACACTTTTTATTTTTGACATTTAGCATTGTGACATTTGTCATTTGACATCTTTGACATTTGCCATCTTGAAATTTGTCATTTTTGACATTTTTCATGGTGACACTTTTCATTTTTGACATTTAGCATTGTGACATTTGTCATTTGACATCTTTGACATTTGCCATCTTGAAATTTGTCAGTTTTGACATTTAGCATTGTGACATTTGTCAAATGACATCTTTGACATTTGCCATCTTGAAATTTGTTATTTTTGACATTTTTCATGGTGACACTTTTCATTTTTGACATTTAGCATTGTGACATTTGTCAGTTTTGACATTTGCCATCTTGAAATTTGTCATTTTTGACATTTAGCATTGTGACATTTGTCATTTGACATCTTTGACATTGACCATCTTAAAATTTGTCATTTTTGACATTTAGCATTGTGACACTTTTCATTTTTGACATTAAGCATTGTGACACTTTTCATTTTTGACATTTAGCATTGTGACATTTGTCATTTGACATCTTTGATATTTGCCATCTTGAAATTTGTCATTTTTGACATTTTTCATGGTGACACTTTTCATTTTTGACATTTAGCATTGTGACATTTGTCATTTGACATCTTTGACATTTGCCATCTTGAAATTTGTCATTTTTGACATTTTTCATGGTGACACTTTTCATTTTTGACATTTAGCATTGTGACATTTGTCATTTGACATCTTTGACATTTGCCATCTTGAAATTTGTCATTTTTGACATTTAGCATTGTGACACTTTTCATTTTTGACATTTAGCATTGTGACATTTGTCATTTGACATCTTTGACATTGACCATCTTAAAATTTGTCATTTTTGACATTTAGCATTGTGACACTTTTCATTTTTGACATTAAGCATTGTGACACTTTTCATTTTTGACATTTAGCATTGTGACATTTGTCATTTGACATCTTTGATATTTGCCATCTTGAAATTTGTCATTTTTGACATTTTTCATGGTGACACTTTTCATTTTTGACATTTAGCATTGTGACATTTGTCATTTGACATCTTTGACATTTGCCATCTTGAAATTTGTTATTTTTGACATTTTTTATGGTGACACTTATTATTTTTGACATTTAGCATTGTGACATTTGTCATTTGACATCTTTGACATTTGCCATCTTGAAATTTGTCATTTTTGACATTTTTCATGGTGACACTTTTCATTTTTGACATTTAGCATTGTGACATTTGTCATTTGACATCTTTGACATTTGCCATTTTGAAATTTGTCAGTTTTGACATTTAGCATTGTGACATTTGTCAAATGACATCTTTGACATTTGCCATCTTGAAATTTGTTATTTTTGACATTTTTCATGGTGACACTTTTCATTTTTGACATTTAGCATTGTGACATTTGTCAGTTTTGACATTTGCCATCTTGAAATTTGTCATTTTTGACATTTATCATTGTGACATTTGTCATTTGACATCTTTGACATTGACCATCTTGAAATTTGTCATTTTTGACATTTAGCATTGTGACACTTTTCATTTTTGACATTAAGCATTGTGACACTTTTCATTTTTGACATTTAGCATTGTGACATTTGTCATTTGACATCTTTGATATTTGCCATCTTGAAATTTGTCATTTTTGACATTTTTCATGGTGACACTTTTCATTTTTGACATTTAGCATTGTGACATTTGTCATTTGACATCTTTGACATTTGCCATCTTGAAATTTGTCATTTTTGACATTTTTCATGGTGACACTTTTCATTTTTGACATTTAGCATTGTGACATTTGTCATTTGACATCTTTGACATTTGCCATCTTGAAATTTGTCATTTTTGACATTTTTCATGGTGACACTTTTCATTTTTGACATTTAGCATTGTGACATTTGTCATTTGACATCTTTGACATTTGCCATCTTGAAATTTGTCATTTTTGACATTTTTCATGGTGACACTTTTTATTTTTAACATTTAGCATTGTGACATTTGACATCTTGGACATTTGCCATCTTGAAATTTGTCATTTTTGACATTTTTCATGGTGACACTTATCATTTTTGACATTTAGCATTGTGACATTTGTCAGTTTTGACATTTGCCATCTTGAAATTTGTCATTTTTGACATTTTTCATGGTGAAACTTTTCATTTTTGACATTTAGCATTGTGACATTTGTCATTTGACATCTTTGACATTTGCCATCTTGAAATTTGTCATTTTTGACATTTTTCATGGTGACACTTTTCATTTTTGACATTTAGCATTGTGACATTTGTCAGTTTTGACATTTGTCATCTTGAAATTTGTCATTTTTGACATTTTTCATGGTGACACTTTTCATTTTTGACATTTAGCATTGTGACATTTGTCATTTGACATCTTTGACATTTGCCATCTTAAAATTTGTTATTTTTGACATTTTTCATGGTGACACTTTTTATTTTTGACATTTAGCATTGTGACATTTGTCATTTGACATCTTTGACATTTGCCATCTTGAAATTTGTCATTTTTGACATTTTTCATGGTGACACTTTTCATTTTTGACATTTAGCATTGTGACATTTGTCATTTGACATCTTTGACATTTGCCATCTTGAAATTTGTTATTTTTGACATTTTTCATGGTGACACTTTTCATTTTTGACATTTAGCATTGTAACATTTGTCATTTGACATCTTAGACATTTGCCATCTTGAAATTTGTCATTTTTGACACTTTTCATTTTTGACATTTGTCATTTGACATCTTTGACATTTGCCATCTTGAAATTTGTCATTTTTGACATTTTTCATGGTGACAATTTTCATTTTTGACATTTAGCATTGTGACATTTGTCATTTGACATCTTTGACATTTGCCATCTTGAAATTTGTCATTTTTGACATTTTTCATGGTGACACTTTTCATTTTTGACATTTAGCATTGTGACATTTGTCATTTGACATCTTTGACATTTGACATCTTGAAATTTGTCATTTTTGACATTTTTCATGGTGACACTTTTCATTTTTGACATTTAGCATTGTGACATTTGTCATTTGACATCTTTGACATTTGCAATCTTGAAATTTGTCATTTTTGACATTTAGCATTGTGACATTTGTCATTTGACATCTTTGATATTTGCCATCTTGAAATTTGTCATTTTGACATTTTTCATGGTGACACTTTTCATTTTTGACATTTAGCATTGTGACATTTGTCATTTGACATCTTTGACATTTGCCATCTTGAAATTTGTCATTTTTGACATTTTTCATGGTGACACTTTTCATTTTTGACACTTAGCATTGTGACATTTGTCGAATTCAAAATCTTTGACATTTGCCATCTTGAAATTTGTCATTTTTGACATTTTTCATGGTGACACTTTTCATTTTTGACATTTAGCATTGTGACATTTGTCATTTGACATCTTTGACATTTGCCATCTTGAAATTTGTCATTTTTGACATTTTTCATGGTGACACTTTTCATTCTTGACATTTAGCATTGTGACATTTGTCATTTGACATTTTTGACATTTGCCATCTTGAAATTTGTCATTTTTGACATTTTTCATGGTGACACTTTTCATTTTTGACATTTAGCATTGTGACATTTGCCATTTGACATCTTAGACATTTGCCATCTTGAATTTTGTCATTTTTGACACTTTTCATTTTTGACATTTAGCATTGTGACATTTGTCATTTTACATCTTTGACATTTGCCATCTTGAAATTTGTCATTTTTGACATTTTTCATGGTGACACTTTTCATTTTGGACATTTAGCATTGTGACATTTGTCATTTGACATCTTTGACATTTGCCGTCTTGAAATTTGTCATTTTTGACATTTTTCATGGTGACACTTTTCATTTTTGACATTTAGCATTGTGACATTTGACATTTGACATCTTTGACATTTGCCATTTTGAAATTTGTCATTTTTGACATTTTTCATAGTGACACTTTTCATTTTTGACATTTAGCATTGTGACATTTGACATCTTTGACATTTGCCATCTTGAAATTTGTCATTTTTGACATTTAGCATTGTGACATTTGTCATTTGACATCTTTGACATTTGCCATCTTGAAATTTGTTATTTTTGACATTTTTCATGGTGACACTTTTCATTTTTGACATTTAGCATTGTGACATTTGTCATTTGACAGCTTTGATATTTGCCATCTTGAAATTTGTCATTTTTGACATTTTTTATGGTGACACTTTTCATTTTTGACATTTAGCATTGTGACATTTGTCATTTGACATCTTTGACATTTGCCATCTTGAAATTTGTCATTTTTGACATTTAGCATTGTGACATTTGTCATTTGACATCTTTGACATTTGCCATCTTGAAATTTGTCATTTTTGACATTTAGCATTGTGACACTTTTCATTTTTGACATTTAGCATTGTGACACTTTTCATTTTTGACATTTAGCTTTGTGACATTTGTCATTTGACATCTTTGATATTTGCCATCTTGAAATTTGTCATTTTTGACATTTTTCATGGTGACACTTTTCATTTTTGACATTTAGCATTGTGACATTTGACATTTGTCATCTTTGACATTTGCCATCTTGAAATTTGTCATTTTTGACATTTTTCATGGTGACACTTTTCATTTTTGACATTTAGCATTGTGACATTTGTCATTTGACATCTTTGACATTTGCCATCTTGAAATTTGTCATTTTTGACATTTTTCATGGTGACACTTTTCATTTTTGACATTTAGCATTGTGACATTTGTCATTTGACATCTTTGATATTTGCCATCTTGAAATTTGTTATTTTTGACATTTAGCATTGTGACATTTGTCATTTGACATCTTTGATATTTGCCATCTTGAAATTTGTCATTTTTGACATTTTTCATGGTGACACTTTTCATTTTTGACATTTAGCATTGTGACATTTGTCATTTGACATCTTTGACATTTGCCATCTTGAAATTTGTCATTTTTGACATTTTTCATGGTGACACTTTTCATTTTTGACATTTAGCATTGTGACATTTGTCATATTCAAAATCTTTGACATTTGCCATCTTGAAATTTGTCATTTTTGACATTTTTCATGGTGACACTTTTCATTTTTGACATTTAGCATTGTGACATTTGTCATTTGACATCTTTGACATTTGCCATCTTGAAATTTGTCATTTTTGACATTTTTCATGGTGACACTTTTCATTCTTGACATTTAGCATTGTGACATTTGTCATTTGACATTTTTGACATTTGCCATCTTGAAATTTGTCATTTTTGACATTTTTCATGGTGACACTTTTCATTTTTGACATTTAGCATTGTGACATTTGTCATTTGACATCTTAGACATTTGCCATCTTGAAATTTGTCATTTTTGACACTTTTCATTTTTGACATTTAGCATTGTGACATTTGTCATTTGACATCTTTGACATTTGCCATCTTGAAATTTGTCATTTTTGACATTTTTCATGGTGACACTTTTCATTTTGGACATTTAGCATTGTGACATTTGTCATTTGACATCTTTGACATTTGCCATCTTGAAATTTGTCATTTTTGACATTTTTCATGGTGACACTTTTCATTTTTGACATTTAGCATTGTGACATTTGTCATTTGACATCTTTGACATTTGCCATCTTGAAATTTGTCATTTTTGACATTTAGCATTGTGACATTTGTCATTTGACATCTTTGATATTTGCCATCTTGAAATTTGTCATTTTTGACATTTAGCATTGTGACATTTGTCATTTTACATCTTTGACATTTGCCATCTTGAAATTTGTTATTTTTGACATTTTTTATGGTGACATTTTTCATGGTGACACTTTTCATTTTTGACATTTAGCATTGTGACATTTGTCAGTTTTGACATTTGCCATCTTGAAATTTGTCATTTTTGACATTTAGCATTGTGACATTTGTCATTTGACATCTTTGACATTGGCCATCTTGAAATTTGTCATTTTTGACATTTAGCATTGTGACACTTTTCATTTTTGACATTAAGCATTGTGACACTTTTCATTTTTGACATTTAGCATTGTGACATTTGTCATTTGACATCTTTGATATTTGCCATCTTGAAATTTGTCATTTTTGACATTTTTCATGGTGACACTTTTCATTTTTGACATTTAGCATTGTGACATTTGTCATTTGACATCTTTGACATTTGCCATCTTGAAATTTGTCATTTTTGACATTTTTCATGGTGACACTTTTCATTTTTGACATTTAGCATTGTGACATTTGTCATTTGACATCTTTGACATTTGCCATCTTGAAATTTGTCATTTTTGACATTTTTCATGGTGACACTTTTCATTTTTGACATTTAGCATTGTGACATTTGTCATTTGACATCTTTGACATTTGCCATCTTAAAATTTGTCATTTTTGACATTTTTCATGGTGACACGTTTTATTTTTGACATTTAGCATTGTGATATTTGTCATTTGACATCTTAGACATTTACCATCTTGAAATTTGTCATTTTTGACACTTTTCATGGTGACACTTTTCATTTTTGACATTTAGCATTGTGACATTTCTCATTTGACATCTTTGACATTTGCCATTTTGAAATTTGTCATTTTTGACATTTTTCATGGTGACACTTTTCATTTTTGACATTTAGCATTGTGACATTAGTCAGTTTTGACATTTGCCATCTTGAAATTTGTCATTTTTGACATTTTTCATGTTGACACTTTTCATTTTTGACATTTAGCATTGTCACATTTGTCATTTGACATCTTTGACATTTGCCATCTTGAAATTTGTCATTTTTGACATTTTTCATGGTGACACTTTTCATTTTTGACATTTAGCATTGTGACATTTGTCATTTGACATCTTTGAAATTTGCCATCTTGAAATTTGTCATTTTTGACATTTTTCATGGTGACACTTTTCATTTTTGACATTTAGCATTGTGACATTTGTCATTTGACATCTTAGACATTTGCCATCTTGAAATTTGTCATTTTTGACATTTTTCATGGTGACACTTTTCATTTTTGACATTTAGCATTGTGACATTTGTCATTTGACATCTTAGACATTTGCCATCTTGAAATTTGTCATTTTTGACATTTTTAATGGTGACAATTTTCATTTTTGACATTTAGCATTGTGACATTTGTCATTTGACATCTTTGACATTTGCCATCTTGAAATTTGTCATTTTTGACATTTTTCATGGTGACACTTCTCATTTTTGACATTTAGCATTGTGACATTTGTCATTTGACATCTTTGACATTTGCCATCTTGAAATTTGTCATTTTTGACATTTTTCATGGTGACACTTTTCATTTTTGACATTTAGCATTGTGACATTTGTCATTTGACATCTTTGACATTTGCCATCTTGAAATTTGTAATTTTTGACATTGTGACATTTGTCATTTGACATCTTTGACATTTGCCATCTTGAAATTTGTTATTTTTGACATTTTTTATGGTGACACTTATTATTTTTGACATTTAGCATTGTGACATTTGTCATTTGACATCTTTGACATTTGCCATCTTGAAATTTGTCATTTTTGACATTTTTCATGGTGACACTTTTCATTTTTGACATTTAGCATTGTGACATTTGTCATTTGACATCTTTGATATTTGCCATCTTGAAATTTGTCAGTTTTGACATTTAGCATTGTGACATTTGTCAAATGACATCTTTGACATTTGCCATCTTGAAATTTGTTATTTTTGACATTTTTCATGGTGACACTTTTCATTTTTGACATTTAGCATTGTGACATTTGTCAGTTTTGACATTTGCCATCTTGAAATTTGTCATTTTTGACATTTTTCATGGTGACACTTTTCATTTTTGACATTTAGCATTGTGACATTTGTCATTTGACATCTTTGACAATTGCCATCTTGAAATTTGTCATTTTTGACATTTTTCATGGTGACACTTTTCATTTTTGACATTTAGCATTGTGACATTTGTCATTTGACATCTTTGACATTTGCCATCTTAAAATTTGTCATTTTTGACATTTTTCATGGTGACACGTTTTATTTTTGACATTTAGCATTGTGACATTTGTCATTTGACATCTTAGACATTTACCATCTTGAAATTTGTCATTTTTGACACTTTTCATGGTGACACTTTTCATTTTTGACATTTAGCATTGTGACATTTCTCATTTGACATCTTTGACATTTTCCATTTTGAAATTTGTCATTTTTGACATTTTTCATGGTGACACTTTTCATTTTTGACATTTAGCATTGTGACATTAGTCAGTTTTGACATTTGCCATCTTGAAATTTGTCATTTTTGACATTTTTCATGTTGACACTTTTCATTTTTGACATTTAGCATTGTGACATTTGTCATTTGACATCTTTGACATTTGCCATCTTGAAATTTGTCATTTTTGACATTTTTCATGGTGACACTTTTCATTTTTGACATTTAGCATTGTGACATTTGTCATTTGACATCTTTGACATTTGCCATCTTGAAATTTGTCATTTTTGACATTTTTCATGGTGACACTTTTCATTTTTGACATTTAGCATTGTGACATTTGTCATTTGACATCTTAGACATTTGCCATCTTGAAATTTGTCATTTTTGACATTTTTCATGGTGACAGTTTTCATTTTTGACATTTAGCATTGTGACATTTGTCATTTGACATCTTAGACATTTGCCATCTTGAAATTTGTCATTTTTGACATTTTTCATGGTGACAATTTTCATTTTTGACATTTAGCATTGTGACATTTGTCATTTGACATCTTTGACATTTGCCATCTTGAAATTTGTCATTTTTGACATTTTTCATGGTGACACTTTTCATTTTTGACATTTAGCATTGTGACATTTGTCATTTGACATCTTTGACATTTGCCATCTTGAAATTTGTCATTTTTGACATTTTTCATGGTGACACTTTTCATTTTTGACATTCAGCATTGTGACATTTGTCATTTGACATCTTTGACATTTGCCATCTTGAAATTTGTCATTTTTGACATTTTTCATGGTGACACTTTTCATTTTTGACATTTAGCATTGTGACATTTGTCATTTGACATCTTTGACATTTGCCGTCTTGAAATTTGTCATTTTTGACATTTTTTATGGTGACACTTTTCATTTTTGACATTTAGCATTGTGACATTTGTCATTTGACATCTTTGACATTTGCCATCTTGAAATTTGTCATTTTTGACATTTTTCATGGTGACACTTTTCATTTTTGACATTTAGCATTGTAACATTTGTCATTTGACATTTTAGACATTTGCCATCTTGAAATTTGTCATTTTTGACACTTTTCATTTTTGATATTTAGCATTGTGACATTTGTCATTTCACATCTTTGACATTTGCCATCTTGAAATTTGTCATTTTTGACATTTTTCATGGTGACAATTTTCATTTTTGACATTTAGCATTGTGACATTTGTCATTTGACATCTTTGACATTTGCCATCTTTGACATTTGCCATCTTGAAGTTTGTCATTTTTGACATTTTTCATGGTGACACTTTTTATTTTTGACATTTAGCATTGTGACATTTGTCATTTGACATCTTTGACATTTGCCATCTTGAAATTTGTCATTTTTGACATTTTTCATGGTGACACTTTTCATTTTTGGCATTTAGCATTGTGACATTTGACATCTTTGACATTTGCCATCTTGAAATTTGTCATTTTTGACATTTAGCATTGTGACATTTGTCATTTGACATCTTTGACATTTGCCATCTTGAAATTTGTTATTTTTGACATTTTTCATGGTGACACTTTTCATTTTTGACATTTAGCATTGTGACATTTGTCATTTGACATCTTTGATATTTGCCATCTTGAAATTTGTCATTTTTGACATTTAGCATTGTGACATTTGTCATTTGACATCTTTGACATTTGCCATCTTGAAATTTGTTATTTTTGACATTTTTTATGGTGACACTTATTATTTTTGACATTTAGCATTGTGACATTTGTCATTTGACATCTTTGACATTTGCCATCTTGAAATTTGTCATTTTTGACATTTTTCATGATGACACTTTTCATTTTTGACATTTAGCATTGTGACATTTGTCATTTGACATCTTTGACATTTGCCATCTTGAAATTTGTCAGTTTTGACATTTAGCATTGTGACATTTGTCAAATGACATCTTTGACATTTGCCATCTTGAAATTTGTTATTTTTGACATTTTTCATGGTGACACTTTTCATTTTTGACATTTAGCATTGTGACATTTGTCAGTTTTGACATTTGCCATCTTGAAATTTGTCATTTTTGACATTTTTCATGGTGACACTTTTCATTTTTGACATTTAGCATTGTGACATTTGTCATTTGACATCTTTGACATTTGCCATCTTGAAATTTGTCATTTTTGACATTTAGCATTGTGACATTTGTCATTTGACATCTTTGACATTGGCCATCTTGAAATTTGTCATTTTTGACATTTAGCATTGTGACACTTTTCATTTTTGACATTAAGCATTGTGACACTTTTCATTTTTGACATTTAGCATTGTGACATTTGTCATTTGACATCTTTGATATTTGCCATCTTGAAATTTGTCATTTTTGACATTTTTCATGGTGACACTTTTCATTTTTGACATTTAGCATTGTGACATTTGTCATTTAACATCTTTGACATTTGCCATCTTGAAGTTTGTCATTTTTGACATTTTTCATGGTGACACTTTTCATTTTTGACATTTAGCATTGTGACGTTTGTCATTTGACATCTTTGACATTTGCCATCTTGAAATTTGTCATTTTTGACATTTTTCATGGTGACACTTTTCATTTTTTACATTTAGCATTGTGACATTTGTCATTTGACATCTTTGACATTTGCCATCTTAAAATTTGTCATTTTTGACATTTTTCATGGTGACACGTTTTATTTTTGACATTTAGCATTGTGACATTTGTCATTTGACATCTTAGACATTTACCGTCTTGAAATTTGTCATTTTTGACACTTTTCATGGTGACACTTTTCATTTTTGACATTTAGCATTGTGACATTTCTCATTTGACATCTTTGACATTTGCCATTTTGAAATTTGTCATTTTTGACATTTTTCATGGTGACACTTTTCATTTTTGACATTTAGCATTGTGACATTAGTCAGTTTTGACATTTGCCATCTTGAAATTTGTCATTTTTGACACTTTTCATTTTTGACATTTAGCATTGTGACATTTGTCATTTCACATCTTTGACATTTGCCATCTTGAAATTTGTCATTTTTGACATTTTTCATGGTGACAATTTTCATTTTTGACATTTAGCATTGTGACATTTGTCATTTGACATCTTTGACATTTGCCATCTTTGAAGTTTGCCATCTTGAAGTTTGTCATTTTTGACATTTTTCATGGTGATACTTTTCATTTTTGACATTTAGCATTGTGACATTTGTCATTTGCCATCTTGAAATTTGTCATTTTTGACATTTTTCATGGTGACACTTTTCATTTTTGACATTTAGCATTGTGACATTTGTCATTTGACATCTTAGACATTTGCCATCTTGAAATTTGTCATTTTTGACATTTTTCATGGTGACACTTTTCATTTTTGACATTTAGCATTGTGACATTTGTCATTTGACATCTTAGACATTTGCCATCTTGAAATTTGTCATTTTTGAAATTTTTCATGGTGACAATTTTCATTTTTGACATTTAGCATTGTGACATTTGTCATTTGACATCTTTGACATTTGCCATCTTGAAATTTGTCATTTTTGACATTTTTCATGGTGACACTTTTCATTTTTGACATTTAGCATTGTGACATTTGTCATTTGACATCTTTGACATTTGCCATCTTGAAATTTGTCATTTTTGACATTTTTCATGGTGACACTTTTCATTTTTGACATTTAGCATTGTGACATTTGTCATTTGACATCTTTGACATTTGCCATCTTGAAATTTGTCATTTTTGACATTTTTCATGGTGACACTTTTCATTTTTGACATTTAGCATTGTGACATTTGTCATTTGACATCTTTGACATTTGCCGTCTTGAAATTTGTCATTTTTGACATTTTTTATGGTGACACTTTTCATTTTTGACATTTAGCATTGTGACATTTGTCATTTGACATCTTTGACATTTGCCATCTTGAAATTTGTCATTTTTGACATTTTTCATGGTGACACTTTTCATTTTTGACATTTAGCATTGTAACATTTGTCATTTGACATCTTAGACATTTGCCATCTTGAAATTTGTCATTTTTGACACTTTTCATTTTTGACATTTAGCATTGTGACATTTGTCATTTCACATCTTTGACATTTGCCATCTTGAAATTTGTCATTTTTGACATTTTTGATGGTGACAATTTTCATTTTTGACATTTAGCATTGTGACATTTGTCATTTGACATCTTTGACATTTGCCATCTTTGACATTTGCCATCTTGAAGTTTGTCATTTTTGACATTTTTCATGGTGACACTTTTCATTTTTGACATTTAGCATTGTGACATTGTTCATTTGACATCTTTGACATTTGCCATCTTGAAATTTGTCATTTTTGACATTTTTCATGGTGACACTTTTCATTTTTGACATTTAGCATTGTGACATTAGTCAGTTTTGACATTTGCCATCTTGAAATTTGTCATTTTTGACATTTTTCATGTTGACACTTTTCATTTTTGACATTTAGCATTGTGACATTTGTCATTTGACATCTTTGACATTTGCCATCTTGAAATTTGTCATTTTTGACATTTTTCATGGTGACACTTTTCATTTTTGACATTTAGCATTGTGACATTTGTCATTTGACATCTTTGACATTTGCCATTTTGAAATTTGTCATTTTTGACATTTTTCATGGTGACACTTTTCATTTTTGACATTTAGCATTGTGACATTAGTCAGTTTTGACATTTGCCATCTTGAAATTTGTCATTTTTGACACTTTTCATTTTTGACATTTAGCATTGTGACATTTGTCATTTCACATCTTTGACATTTGCCATCTTGAAATTTGTCATTTTTGACATTTTTCATGGTGACAATTTTCATTTTTGACATTTAGCATTGTGACATTTGTCATTTGACATCTTTGACATTTGCCATCTTTGAAGTTTGCCATCTTGAAGTTTGTCATTTTTGACATTTTTCATGGTGATACTTTTCATTTTTGACATTTAGCATTGTGACATTTGTCATTTGCCATCTTGAAATTTGTCATTTTTGACATTTTTCATGGTGACACTTTTCATTTTTGACATTTAGCATTGTGACATTTGTCATTTGACATCTTAGACATTTGCCATCTTGAAATTTGTCATTTTTGACATTTTTCATGGTGACACTTTTCATTTTTGACATTTAGCATTGTGACATTTGTCATTTGACATCTTAGACATTTGCCATCTTGAAATTTGTCATTTTTGAAATTTTTCATGGTGACAATTTTCATTTTTGACATTTAGCATTGTGACATTTGTCATTTGACATCTTTGACATTTGCCATCTTGAAATTTGTCATTTTTGACATTTTTCATGGTGACACTTTTCATTTTTGACATTTAGCATTGTGACATTTGTCATTTGACATCTTTGACATTTGCCATCTTGAAATTTGTCATTTTTGACATTTTTCATGGTGACACTTTTCATTTTTGACATTTAGCATTGTGACATTTGTCATTTGACATCTTTGACATTTGCCATCTTGAAATTTGTCATTTTTGACATTTTTCATGGTGACACTTTTCATTTTTGACATTTAGCATTGTGACATTTGTCATTTGACATCTTTGACATTTGCCGTCTTGAAATTTGTCATTTTTGACATTTTTTATGGTGACACTTTTCATTTTTGACATTTAGCATTGTGACATTTGTCATTTGACATCTTTGACATTTGCCATCTTGAAATTTGTCATTTTTGACATTTTTCATGGTGACACTTTTCATTTTTGACATTTAGCATTGTAACATTTGTCATTTGACATCTTAGACATTTGCCATCTTGAAATTTGTCATTTTTGACACTTTTCATTTTTGACATTTAGCATTGTGACATTTGTCATTTCACATCTTTGACATTTGCCATCTTGAAATTTGTCATTTTTGACATTTTTGATGGTGACAATTTTCATTTTTGACATTTAGCATTGTGACATTTGTCATTTGACATCTTTGACATTTGCCATCTTTGACATTTGCCATCTTGAAGTTTGTCATTTTTGACATTTTTCATGGTGACACTTTTCATTTTTGACATTTAGCATTGTGACATTTGTCATTTGACATCTTTGACATTTGCCATCTTGAAATTTGTCATTTTTGACATTTTTCATGGTGACACTTTTCATTTTTGACATTTAGCATTGTGACATTAGTCAGTTTTGACATTTGCCATCTTGAAATTTGTCATTTTTGACATTTTTCATGTTGACACTTTTCATTTTTGACATTTAGCATTGTGACATTTGTCATTTGACATCTTTGACATTTGCCATCTTGAAATTTGTCATTTTTGACATTTTTCATGGTGACACTTTTCATTTTTGACATTTAGCATTGTGACATTTGTCATTTGACATCTTTGACATTTGCCATCTTGAAATTTGTCATTTTTGACATTTTTCATGGTGACACTTTTCATTTTTGACATTTAGCATTGTGACATTTGTCATTTGACATCTTAGACATATGCCATCTTGAAATTTGTCATTTTTGACATTTTTCATGGTGACACTTTTCATTTTTGACATTTAGCATTGTGACATTTGTCATTTGACATCTTAGACATTTGCCATCTTGAAATTTGTCATTTTTGACATTTTTCATGGTGACAATTTTCATTTTTGACATTTAGCATTGTGACATTTGTCATTTGACATCTTTGACCTTTGCCATCTTGAAATTTGTCATTTTTGACATTTTTCATGGTGACACTTTTCATTTTTGACATTTAGCATTGTGACATTTGTCATTTGACATCTTTGACATTTGCCATCTTGAAATTTGTCATTTTTGACACTTTTCATTTTTGACATTTAGCATTGTGACATTTGTCATTTCACATCTTTGACATTTGCCATCTTGAAATTTGTCATTTTTGACATTTTTCATGGTGACAATTTTCATTTTTGACATTTAGCATTGTGATATTTGTCATTTGACATCTTTGACATTTGCCATCTTTGAAGTTTGCCATCTTGAAGTTTGTCATTTTTGACATTTTTCATGGTGATACTTTTCATTTTTGACATTTAGCAGTGTGACATTTGTCATTTGACATCTTAGACATTTGCCATCTTGAAATTTGTCATTTTTGACATTTTTCATGGTGACAATTTTCATTTTTGACATTTAGCATTGTGACATTTGTCATTTGACATCTTAGACATTTGCCATCTTGAAATTTGTCATTTTTGACATTTTTCATGGTGACAATTTTCATTTTTGACATTTAGCATTGTGACATTTGTCATTTGACATTTGCCATCTTGAAATTTGTCATTTTTGACATTTTTCATGGTGACACTTTTCATTTTTTACATTTAGCATTTTGACATTTGTCATTTGACATCTTTGACATTTGCCATCTTGAAATTTGTCATTTTTGACATTTTTCATGGTGACACTTTTCATTTTTGACATTTAGCATTGTGACATTTGTCATTTGACATCTTTGACATTTGCCATCTTGAAATTTGTCATTTTTGACATTTTTCATGGTGACACTTTTCATTTTTGACATTTAGCATTGTGACATTTGTCATTTGACATCTTTGACATTTGCCGTCTTGAAATTTGTCATTTTTGACATTTTTTATGGTGACACTTTTCATTTTTGACATTTAGCATTGTGACATTTGTCATTTGACATCTTTGACATTTGCCATCTTGAAATTTGTCATTTTTGACATTTTTCATGGTGACACTTTTCATTTTTGACATTTAGCATTGTAACATTTGTCATTTGACATCTTAGACATTTGCCATCTTAAAATTTGTCATTTTTGACACTTTTCATTTTTGACATTTAGCATTGTGACAGTTGTCATTTCACATCTTTGACATTTGCCATCTTGAAATTTGTCATTTTTGACATTTTTCATGGTGACAATTTTCATTTTTGACATTTAGCATTGTGACATTTGTCATTTGACATCTTTGACATTTGCCATGTTTGACATTTGCCATCTTGAAGTTTGTCATTTTTGACATTTTTCATGGTGACACTTTTCAGTTTTGACATTTAGCATTGTGACATTTGTCATTTGACATCTTTGACATTTGCCATCTTGAAATTTGTCATTTTTGACATTTTTCATGGTGACACTTTTCATTTTTGACATTTAGCATTGTGACATTTGTCATTTGACATCTTTGACATTTGCCATCTTGAAATTTGTCATTTTTGACATTTTTCATGGTGACACTTTTCATTTTTGACATTTAGCATTGTGACATTTGAGATCTTTGACATTTGCCATCTTGAAATTTGTCATTTTTGACATTTAGCATTGTGACATTTGTCATTTGACATCTTTGACATTTGCCATCTTGAAATTTGTTATTTTTGACATTTTTCATGGTGACACTTTTCATTTTTGACATTTAGCATTGTGACATTTGTCATTTGACATCTTTGATATTTGCCATCTTGAAATTTGTCATTTTTGACATTTAGCATTGTGACATTTGTCATTTGACATCTTTGACATTTGCCATCTTGAAATTTGTTATTTTTGACATTTTTTATGGTGACACTTATTATTTTTGACATTTAGCATTGTGACATTTGTCATTTGACATCTTTGACATTTGCCATCTTGAAATTTGTCATTTTTGACATTTTTCATGGTGACACTTTTCATTTTTGACATTTAGCATTGTGACATTTGTCATTTGACATCTTTGACATTTGCCATCTTGAAATTTGTCATTTTTGACATTTTTCATGGTGACACTTTTCATTTTTGACATTTAGCATTGTGACATTTGTCATTTGACATCTTTGACATTTGCCATCTTGAAATTTGTCAGTTTTGACATTTAGCATTGTGACATTTGTCAAATGACATCTTTGACATTTGCCATCTTGAAATTTGTTATTTTTGACATTTTTCATGGTGACACTTTTCATTTTTGACATTTAGCATTGTGACATTTGTCAGTTTTGACATTTGCCATCTTGAAATTTGTCATTTTTGACATTTTTCATGGTGACACTTTTCATTTTTGACATTTAGCATTGTGACATTTGTCATTTGACATCTTTGACATTTGCCATCTTGAAATTTGTCATTTTTGACATTTAGCATTGTGACATTTGTCATTTGACATCTTTGACATTGGCCATCTTGAAATTTGTCATTTTTGACATTTAGCATTGTGACACTTTTCATTTTTGACATTAAGCATTGTGACACTTTTCATTTTTGACATTTAGCATTGTGACATTTGTCATTTTACATCTTTGATATTTGCCATCTTGAAATTTGTCATTTTTGACATTTTTCATGGTGACACTTTTCATTTTTGACATTTAGCATTGTGACATTTGTCATTTAACATCTTTGACATTTGCCATCTCGAAGTTTGTCATTTTTGACATTTTTCATGGTGACACTTTTCATTTTTGACATTTAGCATTGTGACATTTGTCATTTGACATCTTTGACATTTGTCATCTTGAAATTTGTCATTTTTGACATTTTTCATGGTGACACTTTTCATTTTTGACATTTAGCATTGTGACATTTGTCATTTGACATCTTTGACATTTGCCATCTTAAAATTTGTCATTTTTGATATTTTTCATGGTGACACGTTTTATTTTTGACATTTAGCATTGTGACATTTGTCATTTGACATCTTAGACATTTACCGTCTTGAAATTTGTCATTTTTGACACTTTTCATGGTGACACTTTTCATTTTTGACATTTAGCATTGTGACATTTCTCATTTAACATCTTTGACATTTGCCATTTTGAAATTTGTCATTTTTGACATTTTTCATGGTGACACTTTTCATTTTTGACATTTAGCATTGTGACATTAGTCAGTTTTGACATTTGCCATCTTGAAATTTGTCATTTTTGACATTTTTCATGTTGACACTTTTCATTTTTGACATTTAGCATTGTGACATTTGTCATTTGACATCTTTGACATTTGCCATCTTGAAATTTGTCATTTTTGACATTTTTCATGGTGACACTTTTCATTTTTGACATTTAGCATTGTGACATTTGTCATTTGACATCTTTGACATTTGCCATCTTGAAATTTGTCATTTTTGACATTTTTCATGGTGACACTTTTCATTTTTGACATTTAGCATTGTGACATTTGTCATTTGACATCTTAGACATTTGCCATCTTGAAATTTGTCATTTTTGACATTTTTCATGGTGACACTTTTCATTTTTGACATTTAGCATTGTGACATTTGTCATTTGACATCTTAGACATTTGCCATCTTGAAATTTGTCATTTTTGACATTTTTCATGGTGACAATTTTCATTTTTGACATTTAGCATTGTGACATTTGTCATTTGACATCTTTGACCTTTGCCATCTTGAAATTTGTCATTTTTGACATTTTTCATGGTGACACTTTTCATTTTTGACATTTAGCATTGTGACATTTGTCATTTGACATCTTTGACATTTGCCATCTTGAAATTTGTCAATTTTGACACTTTTCATTTTTGACAATTAGCATTGTGACATTTGTCATTTCACATCTTTGACATTTGCCATCTTGAAATTTGTCATTTTTGACATTTTTCATGGTGACAATTTTCATTTTTGACATTTAGCATTGTGACATTTGTCATTTGACATCTTTGACATTTGCCATCTTTGAAGTTTGCCATCTTGAAGTTTGTCATTTTTGACATTTTTCATGGTGATACTTTTCATTTTTGACATTTAGCATTGTGACATTTGTCATTTGACATCTTTGACATTTGCCATCTTGAAATTTGTCATTTTTCATGGTGACACTTTTCATTTTTGACATTTAGCATTGTGTCATTTGTCATTTGACATCTTTGATATTTGCCATCTTAAAATTTGTTATTTTTGACATTTTTCATGGTGACACTTTTCATTTTTGACATTTAGCATTGTGACATTTGTCATTTGACATCTTTGACATTTGCCATCTTGAAATTTGTCATTTTTGACATTTTTCATGGTGACACTTTTCATTTTTGACATTTAGCATTGTGACATTTGTCATTTGACATCTTTGACATTTGCCATCTTGAAATTTGATATTTTTGACATTTTTCATGGTGACACTTTTCATTTTTGACATTTAGCATTGTGACATTTGTCATTTGACATCTTAGACATTTGCCATCTTGAAATTTGTCATTTTTGACACTTTTCATTTTTGACATTTAGCATTGTGACATTTGTCATTTGACATCTTTGACATTTACCACCTTGAAATTTGTCATTTTTGACATTTTTCATGGTGACAATTTTCATTTTTGACATTTAGCATTGTGACATTTGTCATTTGACATCTTTGACATTTGCCATCTTGAAATTTGTCATTTTTGACATTTTTCATGGTGACACTTTTCATTTTTGACATTTAGCATTGTGACATTTGTCATTTGACATCTTTGACATTTGCCATCTTGAAATTTGTCATTTTTGACATTTTTCATGGTGACACTTTTCATTTTTGACATTTAGCATTGTGACATTTGTCATTTGACATTTGCCATCTTGAAATTTGTCATTTTTGACATTTAGCTTTGTGACATTTGTCATTTGACATCTTTGACATTTGCCATCTTGAAATTTGTCATTTTTGACATTTTTCATGGTGACACTTTTCATTTTTGACATTTAGCATTGTGACATTTGTCATTTGACATCTTTGACATTTGCCATCTTGAAATTTGTCATTTTTGACATTTAGCATTGTGACATTTGTCATTTGACATCTTTAATATTTGCCATCTTGAAATTTGTCATTTTTGACATTTTTCATGGTGACACTTTTCATTTTTGACATTTAGCATTGTGACATTTGTCATTTGACATCTTTGACATTTGCCATCTTGAAATTTGTCATTTTTGACATTTTTCATAGTTACACTTTTCATTTTTGACATTTAGCATTGTGACATTTGTCATATTCAAAATCTTTGACATTTTCCATCTTGAAATTTGTCATTTTTGACATTTTTTATGGTGACACTTTTCATTTTTGACATTTAGCATTGTGACATTTGTTATTTGACATCTTTGACATTTGCCGTCTTGAAATTTGTCATTTTTGACATTTTTCATGGTGACACTTTTCATTTTTGACATTTAGCATTGTGACATTTGTCATTTGACATCTTTGACATTTGCCATCTTAAAATTTGTCATTTTTGACATTTTTCATGGGGACACTTTTCATTTTTGACATTTAGCATTGTGACATTTGTCATTTGACATCTTAGACATTTGCCATCTTGAAATTTGTCATTTTTGACACTTTTCATTTTTGACATTTAGCATTGTGACATTTGTCATTTGACATCTTTGACATTTGCCATCTTGAAATTTGTCATTTTTGACATTTAGCATTGTGAAATTTGTCATTTGACATCTTTGACATTTGCTATCTTGAAATTTGCCATTTTTGACATTTAGCATTGTGACACTTTTCATTTTTGACATTTAGTATTGTGACACTTTTCATTTTTGACATTTAGCATTGTGACATTTGTCATTTGACATCTTTGATATTTGCCATCTTGAAATTTGTCATTTTTGACATTTTTCATGGTGACACTTTTCATTTTTGACATTTAGCATTGTGACATTTGTCATTTGACATCTTTGACATTTGCCATCTTGAAATTTGTCATTTTTGACATTTTTCATGGTGACACTTTTCATTTTTGACATTTAGCATTGTGACATTTGTCATTTGACATCTTTGACATTTGCCATCTTGAAATTTGTCATTTTTGACATTTTTCATGTTGACACTTTTCATTTTTGACATTTAGCATTGTGACATTTGTCATTTGACATCTTTGACATTTGCCATCTTGAAATTTGTCATTTTTGACATTTTTCATGGTGACACTTTTCATTTTTGACATTTAGCATTGTGACATTTGTCATTTGACATCTTAGACATTTGCCATCTTGAAATTTGTCTTTTTTGACACTTTTCATGGTGACACTTTTCATTTTTGACATTTAGCATTGTGACATTTGTCATTTGACATCTTTGACATTTGCCATTTTGAAATTTGTCATTTTTGACATTTTTCATGGTGACACTTTTCATTTTTGACATTTAGCATTGTGACATTAGTCAGTTTTGACATTTGCCATCTTCAAGTTTGTCATTTTTGACATTTTTCATGGTGACACTTTTCATTTTTGACATTTAGCATTGTGACATTTGTCATTTGACATCTTTGACATTTGCCATCTTGAAATTTGTCATTTTTGACATTTTTCATGGTGACACTTTTCATTTTTGACATTTAGCATTGTGACATTTGTCATTTGACATCTTTGACATTTGCCATCTTGAAATTTGTCATTTTTGACATTTTTCATGGTGACACTTTTCATTTTTGACATTTAGCATTGTGACATTTGTCATTTGACATCTTAGACATTTGCCATCTTGAAATTTGTCATTTTTGACACTTTTCATTTTTGACATTTAGCATTGTGACATTTGTCATTTGACATCTTTGACATTTGCCATCTTGAAATTTGTCATTTTTGACATTTTTCATGGTGACACTTTTCATTTTTGACATTTAGCATTGTGACATTTGTCATTTGACATCTTTGACATTTGCCATCTTGAAATTTGTTATTTTTGACATTTTTCATGGTGACACTTTTCATTTTTGACATTTAGCATTGTGACATTTGTCATTTGACATCTTTGACATTTGCCATCTTGAAATTTGTCATTTTTGACATTTAGCATTGTGACATTTGTCATTTGACATCTTTGATATTTGCCATCTTGAAATTTGTCATTTTTGACATTTTTCATGGTGACACTTTTCATTTTTGACATTTAGCATTGTGACATTTGTCATTTGACATCTTTGACATTTGCCATCTTGAAATTTGTCATTTTTGACATTTTTCATGGTGACACTTTTTATTTTTGACATTTAGCATTGTGACATTTGTCATTTGACATCTTTGACATTTGCCATCTTGAAATTTGTCATTTTTGACATTTAGCATTGTGACATTTGTCATTTGACATCTTGGACATTTGCCATCTTGAAATTTGTCATTTTTGACATTTTTCATGGTGACACTTTTCATTTTTGACATTTAGCATTGTGACATTTGTCATTTGACATCTTTGACATTTGCCATCTTGAAATTTGTCATTTTTGACATTTTTCATGGTGACACTTTTCATTTTTGACATTTAGCATTGTAACATTTGTCATTTGACATCTTAGACATTTGCCATCTTGAAATTTGTCATTTTTGACACTTTTCATTTTTGACATTTAGCATTGTGACAGTTGTCATTTCACATCTTTGACATTTGCCATCTTGAAATTTGTCATTTTTGACATTTTTCATGGTGACAATTTTCATTTTTGACATTTAGCATTGTGACATTTGTCATTTGACATCTTTGACATTTGCCATCTTTGACATTTGCCATCTTGAAGTTTGTCATTTTTGACATTTTTCATGGTGACACTTTTCATTTTTGACATTTAGCATTGTGACATTTGTCATTTGACATCTTTGACATTTGCCATCTTGAAATTTGTCATTTTTGACATTTTTCATGGTGACACTTTTCATTTTTGACATTTAGCATTGTGACATTTGTCATTTGACATCTTTGACATTTGCCATCTTGAAATTTGTCATTTTTGACATTTTTCATGGTGACACTTTTCATTTTTGACATTTAGCATTGTGACATTTGAGATCTTTGACATTTGCCATCTTGAAATTTGTCATTTTTGACATTTAGCATTGTGACATTTGTCATTTGACATCTTTGACATTTGCCATCTTGAAATTTGTTATTTTTGACATTTTTCATGGTGACACTTTTCATTTTTGACATTTAGCATTGTGACATTTGTCATTTGACATCTTTGATATTTGCCATCTTGAAATTTGTCATTTTTGACATTTAGCATTGTGACATTTGTCATTTGACATCTTTGACATTTGCCATCTTGAAATTTGTTATTTTTGACATTTTTTATGGTGACACTTATTATTTTTGACATTTAGCATTGTGACATTTGTCGTTTGACATCTTTGACATTTGCCATCTTGAAATTTGTCATTTTTGACATTTTTCATGGTGACACTTTTCATTTTTGACATTTAGCATTGTGACATTTGTCATTTGACATCTTTGACATTTGCCATCTTGAAATTTGTCATTTTTGACATTTTTCATGGTGACACTTTTCATTTTTGACATTTAGCATTGTGACATTTGTCATTTGACATCTTTGACATTTGCCATCTTGAAATTTGTCAGTTTTGACATTTAGCATTGTGACATTTGTCAAATGACATCTTTGACATTTGCCATCTTGAAATTTGTTATTTTTGACATTTTTCATGGTGACACTTTTCATTTTTGACATTTAGCATTGTGACATTTGTCAGTTTTGACATTTGCCATCTTGAAATTTGTCATTTTTGACATTTTTCATGGTGACACTTTTCATTTTTGACATTTAGCATTGTGACATTTGTCATTTGACATCTTTGACATTTGCCATCTTGAAATTTGTCATTTTTGACATTTAGCATTGTGACATTTGTCATTTGACATCTTTGACATTGGCCATCTTGAAATTTGTCATTTTTGACATTTAGCATTGTGACACTTTTCATTTTTGACATTAAGCATTGTGACACTTTTCATTTTTGACATTTAGCATTGTGACATTTGTCATTTTACATCTTTGATATTTGCCATCTTGAAATTTGTCATTTTTGACATTTTTCATGGTGACACTTTTCATTTTTGACATTTAGCATTGTGACATTTGTCATTTAACATCTTTGACATTTGCCATCTCGAAGTTTGTCATTTTTGACATTTTTCATGGTGACACTTTTCATTTTTGACATTTAGCATTGTGACATTTGTCATTTGACATCTTTGACATTTGTCATCTTGAAATTTGTCATTTTTGACATTTTTCATGGTGACACTTTTCATTTTTGACATTTAGCATTGTGACATTTGTCATTTGACATCTTTGACATTTGCCATCTTAAAATTTGTCATTTTTGATATTTTTCATGGTGACACGTTTTATTTTTGACATTTAGCATTGTGACATTTGTCATTTGACATCTTAGACATTTACCGTCTTGAAATTTGTCATTTTTGACACTTTTCATGGTGACACTTTTCATTTTTGACATTTAGCATTGTGACATTTCTCATTTAACATCTTTGACATTTGCCATTTTGAAATTTGTCATTTTTGACATTTTTCATGGTGACACTTTTCATTTTTGACATTTAGCATTGTGACATTAGTCAGTTTTGACATTTGCCATCTTGAAATTTGTCATTTTTGACATTTTTCATGTTGACACTTTTCATTTTTGACATTTAGCATTGTGACATTTGTCATTTGACATCTTTGACATTTGCCATCTTGAAATTTGTCATTTTTGACATTTTTCATGGTGACACTTTTCATTTTTGACATTTAGCATTGTGACATTTGTCATTTGACATCTTTGACATTTGCCATCTTGAAATTTGTCATTTTTGACATTTTTCATGGTGACACTTTTCATTTTTGACATTTAGCATTGTGACATTTGTCATTTGACATCTTAGACATTTGCCATCTTGAAATTTGTCATTTTTGACATTTTTCATGGTGACACTTTTCATTTTTGACATTTAGCATTGTGACATTTGTCATTTGACATCTTAGACATTTGCCATCTTGAAATTTGTCATTTTTGACATTTTTCATGGTGACAATTTTCATTTTTGACATTTAGCATTGTGACATTTGTCATTTGACATCTTTGACCTTTGCCATCTTGAAATTTGTCATTTTTGACATTTTTCATGGTGACACTTTTCATTTTTGACATTTAGCATTGTGACATTTGTCATTTGACATCTTTGACATTTGCCATCTTGAAATTTGTCAATTTTGACACTTTTCATTTTTGACAATTAGCATTGTGACATTTGTCATTTCACATCTTTGACATTTGCCATCTTGAAATTTGTCATTTTTGACATTTTTCATGGTGACAATTTTCATTTTTGACATTTAGCATTGTGACATTTGTCATTTGACATCTTTGACATTTGCCATCTTTGAAGTTTGCCATCTTGAAGTTTGTCATTTTTGACATTTTTCATGGTGATACTTTTCATTTTTGACATTTAGCATTGTGACATTTGTCATTTGACATCTTTGACATTTGCCATCTTGAAATTTGTCATTTTTCATGGTGACACTTTTCATTTTTGACATTTAGCATTGTGTCATTTGTCATTTGACATCTTTGATATTTGCCATCTTAAAATTTGTTATTTTTGACATTTTTCATGGTGACACTTTTCATTTTTGACATTTAGCATTGTGACATTTGTCATTTGACATCTTTGACATTTGCCATCTTGAAATTTGTCATTTTTGACATTTTTCATGGTGACACTTTTCATTTTTGACATTTAGCATTGTGACATTTGTCATTTGACATCTTTGACATTTGCCATCTTGAAATTTGATATTTTTGACATTTTTCATGGTGACACTTTTCATTTTTGACATTTAGCATTGTGACATTTGTCATTTGACATCTTAGACATTTGCCATCTTGAAATTTGTCATTTTTGACACTTTTCATTTTTGACATTTAGCATTGTGACATTTGTCATTTGACATCTTTGACATTTACCACCTTGAAATTTGTCATTTTTGACATTTTTCATGGTGACAATTTTCATTTTTGACATTTAGCATTGTGACATTTGTCATTTGACATCTTTGACATTTGCCATCTTGAAATTTGTCATTTTTGACATTTTTCATGGTGACACTTTTCATTTTTGACATTTAGCATTGTGACATTTGTCATTTGACATCTTTGACATTTGCCATCTTGAAATTTGTCATTTTTGACATTTTTCATGGTGACACTTTTCATTTTTGACATTTAGCATTGTGACATTTGTCATTTGACATTTGCCATCTTGAAATTTGTCATTTTTGACATTTAGCTTTGTGACATTTGTCATTTGACATCTTTGACATTTGCCATCTTGAAATTTGTCATTTTTGACATTTTTCATGGTGACACTTTTCATTTTTGACATTTAGCATTGTGACATTTGTCATTTGACATCTTTGACATTTGCCATCTTGAAATTTGTCATTTTTGACATTTAGCATTGTGACATTTGTCATTTGACATCTTTAATATTTGCCATCTTGAAATTTGTCATTTTTGACATTTTTCATGGTGACACTTTTCATTTTTGACATTTAGCATTGTGACATTTGTCATTTGACATCTTTGACATTTGCCATCTTGAAATTTGTCATTTTTGACATTTTTCATAGTTACACTTTTCATTTTTGACATTTAGCATTGTGACATTTGTCATATTCAAAATCTTTGACATTTTCCATCTTGAAATTTGTCATTTTTGACATTTTTTATGGTGACACTTTTCATTTTTGACATTTAGCATTGTGACATTTGTTATTTGACATCTTTGACATTTGCCGTCTTGAAATTTGTCATTTTTGACATTTTTCATGGTGACACTTTTCATTTTTGACATTTAGCATTGTGACATTTGTCATTTGACATCTTTGACATTTGCCATCTTGAAATTTGTCATTTTTGACATTTTTCATGGTGACACTTTTCATTTTTGACATTTAGCATTGTGACATTTGTCATTTGACATCTTTGACATTTGCCATCTTGAAATTTGTCATTTTTGACATTTAGCATTGTGAAATTTGTCATTTGACATCTTTGACATTTGCTATCTTGAAATTTGCCATTTTTGACATTTAGCATTGTGACACTTTTCATTTTTGACATTTAGTATTGTGACACTTTTCATTTTTGACATTTAGCATTGTGACATTTGTCATTTGACATCTTTGATATTTGCCATCTTGAAATTTGTCATTTTTGACATTTTTCATGGTGACACTTTTCATTTTTGACATTTAGCATTGTGACATTTGTCATTTGACATCTTTGACATTTGCCATCTTGAAATTTGTCATTTTTGACATTTTTCATGGTGACACTTTTCATTTTTGACATTTAGCATTGTGACATTTGTCATTTGACATCTTTGACATTTGCCATCTTGAAATTTGTCATTTTTGACATTTTTCATGTTGACACTTTTCATTTTTGACATTTAGCATTGTGACATTTGTCATTTGACATCTTTGACATTTGCCATCTTGAAATTTGTCATTTTTGACATTTTTCATGGTGACACTTTTCATTTTTGACATTTAGCATTGTGACATTTGTCATTTGACATCTTAGACATTTGCCATCTTGAAATTTGTCTTTTTTGACACTTTTCATGGTGACACTTTTCATTTTTGACATTTAGCATTGTGACATTTGTCATTTGACATCTTTGACATTTGCCATTTTGAAATTTGTCATTTTTGACATTTTTCATGGTGACACTTTTCATTTTTGACATTTAGCATTGTGACATTAGTCAGTTTTGACATTTGCCATCTTCAAGTTTGTCATTTTTGACATTTTTCATGGTGACACTTTTCATTTTTGACATTTAGCATTGTGACATTTGTCATTTGACATCTTTGACATTTGCCATCTTGAAATTTGTCATTTTTGACATTTTTCATGGTGACACTTTTCATTTTTGACATTTAGCATTGTGACATTTGTCATTTGACATCTTTGACATTTGCCATCTTGAAATTTGTCATTTTTGACATTTTTCATGGTGACACTTTTCATTTTTGACATTTAGCATTGTGACATTTGTCATTTGACATCTTAGACATTTGCCATCTTGAAATTTGTCATTTTTGACACTTTTCATTTTTGACATTTAGCATTGTGACATTTGTCATTTGACATCTTTGACATTTGCCATCTTGAAATTTGTCATTTTTGACATTTTTCATGGTGACAATTTTCATTTTTGACATTTAGCATTGTGACATTTGTCATTTGACATCTTTGACATTTGCCATCTTGAAATTTGTCATTTTTGACATTTTTCATGGTGACACTTTTCATTTTTGACATTTAGCATTGTGACATTTGTCATTTGACATCTTTGACATTTGCCATCTTGAAATTTGTCATTTTTGACATTTTTCATGGTGACACTTTTTATTTTTGACATTTAGCATTGTGACATTTGTCATTTGACATCTTTGACATTTGCCATCTTGAAATTTGTCATTTTTGACATTTTTTATGGTGACACTTTTCATTTTTGACATTTAGCATTGTGACATTTGTCATTTGACATCTTTGACATTTGCCATCTTGAAATTTGTCATTTTTGACATTTTTTATGGTGACACTTTTCATTTTTGACATTTAGCATTGTGACATTTGTCATTTGACATCTTTGACATTTGCCATCTTGAAATTTGTCATTTTTGACATTTTATGGTGACACTTTTCATTTTTGACATTTAGCATTGTGACATTTGTCATTTGACATCTTAGACATTTGCCATCTTGAAATTTGTCATTTTTGACACTTTTCATTTTTGACATTTAGCATGGTGACATTTGTCATTTGACATCTTTGACATTTGCCATCTTGAAATTTGTCATTTTTGACATTTTTCATGGTGACACTTTATATTTTTGACATTTAGCATTGTGACATTTGTCATTTGACATCTTAGACATTTGCCATCTTGAAATTTGTCATTTTTGAAACTTTTCATTTTTGACATTTAGCATTGTGACATTTGTCAGTTTTGACATTTGCCATCTTGAAATTTCTCATTTCTGACATTTAGCATTGTGACATTTGTTATTTGATATCTTTGACATTTGCCATCTTGAAATTTGTCATTTTTGACATTTGTCATTTGACATCTTTGACATTTGCCATCTTGAAATTTGTTATTTTTGACATTTTTCATGGTGACACTTTTCATTTTTGACATTTAGCATTGTGACATTTGTCAGTTTTGACATTTGCCATCTTGAAATTTGTCATTTTTGACATTTTTCATGGTGACACTTTTCATTTTTGACATTTAGCATTGTGACATTTGTCATTTGACATCTTTGACATTTGCCATCTTGAAATTTGTTATTTTTGACATTTTTCATTATGACACTTTTCTTTTTTGACATTTAGCATTGTGACATTTGTCAGTTTTGACATTTGCCATCTTGAAATTTGTCATTTTTGACATTTTTCATGGTGACAGTTTTTATTTTTGACATTTAGCATTGTGACATTTGTCATTTGACATCTTTGACATTTGCCATCTTGAATTTTGTCATTTTTGACATTTTTCATGGTGACACTTTTCATTTTTGACATTTAGCATTGTGACATTTGTCATTTGACATCTTTGACATTTGCCATTTTGAAATTTGTCATGTTTGACATTTTTCATGGTGACACTTTTCATTTTTGACATTTAGCATTGTGACATTTGTCATTTGACATCTTTGACATTTGACATCTTGAAATTTGTCATTTTTGTTATTTAGCATTGTGACATTTGTCATTTGACATCTTTGACATTTGCCATCTTGAAATTTGTCATTTTTGACATTTTTCTTGGTGACACTTTTCATTTTTGACATTTAGCATTGTGACATTTGACATCTTGGACATTTGCCATCTTAAAATTTGTCATTTTTGACATTTTTCATGGTGACACTTATCATTTTTGAAATTTAGCATTGTGACATTTGTCAGTTTTGACATTTGCCATCTTGAAATTTGTCATTTTTGACATTTTTTATGGTGACACTTTTCATTTTTGACATTTAGCAGTGTGACATTTGTCATTTGACATCTTTGACATTTGCAATCTTAAAATTTGTCATTTTTGACATTTAGCATTGTGACATTTGTCATTTGACATCTTTGACATTTGCCATCTTGAAATTTGTCATTTTTGACATTTTTCATGGTGACACTTTTCATTTTTGACATTTAGCATTGTGACATTTGTCATTTGACATCTTTGACATTTGCCATCTTGAAATTTGTCATTTTTGACATTTAGCATTGTGACATTTGTCATTTGACATCTTTGACATTTGCCATCTTGAAATTTGTCATTTTTGACATTTAGCATTGTGACATTTGTCATTTGACATCTTTGGCATTTGCCATCTTGAAATTTGTCATTTTTGACATTTTTCATGGTGACACTTTTCATTTTTGACATGTAGCATTGTGACATTTGTCATTTGACATCTTGGACATTTGCCATCTTTAAATTTGTCATTTTTGACATTTTTCATGGTGACACTTATCATTTTTGACATTTAGCATTGTGACATTTGTCAGTTTTGACATTTGCCATCTTGAAATTTGTCATTTTTGACATTTTTCATGGTGAGACTTTTCATTTTTGACATTTAGCATTGTGACATTTGTCATTTGACATCTTTGACATTTACCATCTTGAAATTTGTCATTTTTGACATTTTTCATGGTGACACTTTTAATTTTTGACATTTAGCATTGTGACATTTGTCATTTGACATCTTTGACATTTGCCATCTTGAAATTTGTCATTTTTGACATTTAGCATTGTGACATTTGTCATTTGACATCTTTGACATTTGCCATCTTGAAATTTGTTATTTTTGACATTTTTTATGGTGACACTTTTCATTTTTTACATTTAGCATTGTGACATTTGTCAGTTTTGACATTTGCCATCTTGAAATTTGTCATTTTTGACATTTTTCATGGTGACACTTTTCATTTTTGACATTTAGCATTGTGACATTTGTCATTTGACATTTTTGACATTTGCCATCTTGAAATTTGTCATTTTTGACACTTTTCATTTTTGACATTTAGCATTGTGACATTTGTCATTTGACATCTTTGACATTTGCCATCATGAAATTTGTCATTTTTGACATTTTTCATGGTGACACTTTTCATTTTTGACATTTAGCATTGTGACATTTGTCATTTGACATCTTTGACATTTGCCATCTTGAATTTTGTCATTTTTGACATTTTTCATGGTGACACTTTTCATTTTTGACATTTAGCATTGTGACATTTGTCATTTGACATCTTTGACATTTGCCATCTTGAAATTTGTCATTTTTGACACTTTTTATTTTTGACATTTAGCATTGTGACATTTGTCATTTGACATCTTGGACATTTGCCATCTTGAAATTTGTCATTTTTGACATTTTTCATGGTGACACTTATCATTTTTGACATTTAGCATTGTGACATTTGTCAGTTTTGACATTTGCCATCTTGAAATTTGTCATTTTTGACATTTTTGATGGTGACACTTTTCATTTTTGACATTTAGAATTGTGACATTTGTCATTTGACATCTTTGACATTTGCCATCTTGAAATTTGTCATTTTTGACATTTTTCATGGTGACACTTTTCAGTTTTGACATTTAGCATTGTGACATTTGTCATTTGACATCTTTGACATTTGCCATCTTGAAATTTGTTATATTTGACATTTTTCATGGTGACACTTTTCATTTTTGACATTTAGCATTGTGACATTTGTCATTTGACATCTTAGACATTTGCCATCTTGAAATTTGTCATTTTTGACACTTTTCATTTTTGACATTTAGCATTGTGACATTTGTCATTTGACATCTTTGACATTTGCCATCTTGAAATTTCTCATTTTTGACATTTTTCATGGTGACAATTTTCATTTTGGACATTTAGCATTGTGACATTTGTCATTTGACATCTTTGACATTTGCCATCTTGAAATTTGTCATTTTTGACATTTTTCATGGTGACACTTTTCATTTTTGACATTTAGCATTGTGACATTTGTCATTTGACATTTTTGACGTTTGCCATCTTGAAATTTGTCATTTTTGACATTTGTCATTTAACATCTTTGACATTTGCCATCTTGAAAATTGTCATTTTTGACATTTTTCATGGTGACACTTTTCATTTTTGACATTTAGCATTGTGACATTTGTCATTTGACATCTTTGACATTTGCCATCTTGAAATTTGTCATTTTTGACATTTAGCATTGTGACATTTGTCATTTGACATCTTTCACATTTGCCATCTTGAAATTTGTCATTTTTGACATTTAGCATTGTGACACTTTTCATTTTTGACATTTAACATTGTGACATTTGTCATTTGACATCTTTGACATTTGCCATCTTGAAATTTGTCATTTTTGACATTTTTCATGGTGACACTTTTCATTTTTGACATTTAGCATTGTGACATTTGTCATTTGACATCTTGGACATTTGCCATCTTGAAATTTGTCATTTTTAACATTTTTCATGGTGACACTTATCATTTTTGACATTTAGCATTGTGACATTTGTCAGTTTTGACATTTGCCATCTTGAAATTTGTCATTTTTGACATTTTATGGTGACACTTTTCATTTTCGACATTTAGCATTGTGACATTTGTCATTTGACATCTTTGATATTTGCCATCTTAAAATTTGTTATTTTTGACATTTTTCATGGTGACACTTTTCATTTTTGACATTTAGAATTGTGACATTTGTCATTTGACATCTTTGACATTTGCCATCTTGAAATTTGTCATTTTTGACATTTTTTATGGTGACACTTTTCATTTTTGACATTTAGCATTGTGACATTTGTCATTTGACATCTTTGACATTTGCCATCTTGAAATTTGTCATTTTTGACATTTTTCATGGTGACACTTTTCATTTTTGACATTTAGCATTGTGACATTTGTCATTTGACATCTTAGACATTTGCCATCTTGAAATTTGTCATTTTTGACACTTTTCATTTTTGACATTTAGCATTGTGACATTTGTCATTTGACATCTTTGACATTTGCCATCTTGAAATTTGTCATTTTTGACATTTTTCATGGTGACACTTTTCATTTTTGACATTTAGCATTGTGACATTTGTCATTTGACATCTTTGACATTTGCCATTTTGAAATTTGTTATTTTTGACATTTTTCATGGTGACACTTTTCATTTTTGACATTTAGCATTGTGACATTTGTCATTTGACATCTTTGACATTTGCCATCTTGAAATTTGTCATTTTTGACATTTTTCATGGTGACACTTTTCTTTTTTGACATTTAGCATTGTGACATTTGACATCTTTGACATTTGCCATCTTGAAATTTGTTATTTTTGACATTTTTCATGGTGACACTTATCATTTTTGACATTTAGCATTGTGACATTTGTCATTTGACATCTTTGACATTTGCCATCTTAAAATTTGTCATTTTTGACATTTTTGATGGTGACACTTTTCATTTTTGACATTTAGCATTGTGACATTTGTCATTTGACATCTTTGACATTTGCCATCTTAAAATTTGTCAGTTTTGACATTTAGCATTGTGACATTTGTCATTTGACATCTTTGACATTTGCCATCTTGAAATTTGTTATTTTTGACATTTTTCATGGTGACACTTTTCATTTTTGACATTTAGCATTGTGACATTTGTCAGTTTTGACATTTGCCATCTTGAAATTTGACATTTTTGACATTTTTCATAGTGACACTTTTCATTTTTGACATTTAGCATTGTGACATTTGTCATTTGACATCTTTGACATTTGCCATCTTGAAATTTGTCATTTTTGACATTTAGCATTGTGACATTTGTCATTTGACATCTTTGACATTTGCCATCTTGAAATTTGTCATTTTTGACATTTAGCATTGTGACACTTTTCATTTTTGACATTTAGTATTGTGACACTTTTCATTTTTGACATTTAGCATTGTGACATTTGTCATTTGACATCTTTGATATTTGCCATCTTGAAATTTGTCATTTTTGACATTTTTCATGGTGACACTTTTCATTTTTGACATTTAGCATTGTGACATTTGTCATTTGACATCTTTGACATTTGTCATCTTAAAATTTGTCATTTTTGACATTTTTCATGGTGACACTTTTCATTTTTGACATTTAGCATTGTGACATTTGTCATTTGACATCTTTGACATTTGCCATCTTAAAATTTGTCATTTTTGACATTTTTCATGGTGACACCTTTCATTTTTGACATTTAGCATTGTGACATTTGACATCTTTGACATTTGCCATCTTGAAATTTGTCATTTTTGACATTTTTCATGGTGACACTTTTCATTTGTGACATTTAGCATTGTGACATTTGTCATTTGACATCTTAGACATTTGCCATCTTGAAATTTGTCATTTTTGACACTTTTTATGGTGACACTTTTCATTTTTGACATTTAGCATTGTGACATTTGTCATTTGACATCTTTGACATTTGCCATTTTGAAATTTGTCATTTTTGACATTTTTCATGGTGACACTTTTCATTTTTGACATTAAGCATTGTGACATTAGTCAGTTTTGACATTTGCCATCTTGAAATTTGTCATTTTTGACATTTTTCATGGTGACACTTTTCATTTTTGACATTTAGCATTGCGACATTTGTCATTTGACATCTTTGACATTTGCCATCTTGAAATTTGTCATTTTTGACATTTTTCATGGTGACACGTTTCATTTTTGACATTTAGCATTGTGACATTTGTTATTTGACATCTTTGACATTTGCCATCTTGAAATTTGTCATTTTTGACATTTTTTATGGTGACACTTTTCATTTTTGATATTTAGCATTGTGACATTTGTCATTTGACATCTTAGACATTTGCCATCTTGAAATTTGTCATTTTTGACACTTTTCATTTTTGACATTTAGCATTGTGACATTTGTCATTTGACATCTTTGACATTTGCCATCTTGAAATTTGTCATTTTTTATGGTGACACTTTTCATTTTTGACATTTAGCATTGTGACATTTGTCATTTGACATCTTTAACATTTGCCATCTTGAAATTTGTCATTTTTGACATTTTTCATGGTGACACTTTTCATTTTTGACATTGTGACATTTGTCAGTTTTGAAATTTGCCATCTTGAAATTTGTCATTTTTGACATTTTTCATGGTGACACTTTTCATTTGTGACATTTAGCATTGTGACATTTGTCATTTGACATCTTAGACATTTGCCATCTTGAAATTTGTCATTTTTGACACTTTTTATGGTGACACTTTTCATTTTTGACATTTAGCATTGTGACATTTGTCATTTGACATCTTTGACATTTGCCATCTTGAAATTTGTCATTTTTGACATTTTTCATGGTGACACTTTTCATTTTTGACATTTAGCATTGTGACATTTGTCATTTGACATCTTTGACATTTGCCATTTTGAAATTTGTTATTTTTGACATTTTTCATGGTGACACTTTTCATTTTTGACATTTAGCATTGTGACATTTGACATCTTTGACATTTGCCATCTTGAAATTTGTCATTTTTGACATTTTTCATGGTGACACTTTTCATTTGTGACATTTAGCATTGTGACATTTGTCATTTGACATCTTAGACATTTGCCATCTTGAAATTTGTCATTTTTGACACTTTTTATGGTGACACTTTTCATTTTTGACATTTAGCATTGTGACATTTGTCATTTGACATCTTTGACATTTGCCATCTTGAAATTTGTCATTTTTGACATTTTTCATGGTGACACTTTTCATTTTTGACATTTAGCATTGTGACATTTGTCATTTGACATCTTTGACATTTGCCATTTTGAAATTTGTTATTTTTGACATTTTTCATGGTGACACTTTTCATTTTTGACATTTAGCATTGTGACATTTGTCATTTGACATCTTTGACATTTGCCATCTTGAAATTTGTCATTTTTGACATTTTTCATGGTGACACTTTTCTTTTTTGACATTTAGCATTGTGACATTTGACATCTTTGACATTTGCCATCTTGAAATTTGTTATTTTTGACATTTTTCATGGTGACACTTTTCATTTTTGACATTTAGCATTGTGACATTTGTCATTTGACATCTTTGCCATTTGCCATCTTGAAATTTGTCATTTTTGACATTTAGCATTGTGACATTTGTCATTTGACATCTTTGACATTTGCCATCTTGAAATTTGTTATTTTTGACATTTTTCATGGTGACACTTATCATTTTTGACATTTAGCATTGTGACATTTGTCATTTGACATCTTTGACATTTGCCATCTTAAAATTTGTCATTTTTGACATTTTTGATGGTGACACTTTTCATTTTTGACATTTAGCATTGTGACATTTGTCATTTGACATCTTTGACATTTGCCATCTTAAAATTTGTCAGTTTTGACATTTAGCATTGTGACATTTGTCATTTGACATCTTTGACATTTGCCATCTTGAAATTTGTTATTTTTGACATTTTTCATGGTGACACTTTTCATTTTTGACATTTAGCATTGTGACATTTGTCAGTTTTGACATTTGCCATCTTGAAATTTGACATTTTTGACATTTTTCATAGTGACACTTTTCATTTTTGACATTTAGCATTGTGACATTTGTCATTTGACATCTTTGACATTTGCCATCTTGAAATTTGTCATTTTTGACATTTAGCATTGTGACATTTGTCATTTGACATCTTTGACATTTGCCATCTTGAAATTTGTCATTTTTGACATTTAGCATTGTGACACTTTTCATTTTTGACATTTAGTATTGTGACACTTTTCATTTTTGACATTTAGCATTGTGACATTTGTCATTTGACATCTTTGATATTTGCCATCTTGAAATTTGTCATTTTTGACATTTTTCATGGTGACACTTTTCATTTTTGACATTTAGCATTGTGACATTTGTCATTTGACATCTTTGACATTTGTCATCTTAAAATTTGTCATTTTTGACATTTTTCATGGTGACACTTTTCATTTTTGACATTTAGCATTGTGACATTTGTCATTTGACATCTTTGACATTTGCCATCTTAAAATTTGTCATTTTTGACATTTTTCATGGTGACACCTTTCATTTTTGACATTTAGCATTGTGACATTTGACATCTTTGACATTTGCCATCTTGAAATTTGTCATTTTTGACATTTTTCATGGTGACACTTTTCATTTGTGACATTTAGCATTGTGACATTTGTCATTTGACATCTTAGACATTTGCCATCTTGAAATTTGTCATTTTTGACACTTTTTATGGTGACACTTTTCATTTTTGACATTAACATTGTGACATTTGTCATTTGACATCTTTGACATTTGCCATTTTGAAATTTGTCATTTTTGACATTTTTCATGGTGACACTTTTCATTTTTGACATTAAGCATTGTGACATTAGTCAGTTTTGACATTTGCCATCTTGAAATTTGTCATTTTTGACATTTTTCATGGTGACACTTTTCATTTTTGACATTTAGCATTGCGACATTTGTCATTTGACATCTTTGACATTTGCCATCTTGAAATTTGTCATTTTTGACATTTTTCATGGTGACACGTTTCATTTTTGACATTTAGCATTGTGACATTTGTTATTTGACATCTTTGACATTTGCCATCTTGAAATTTGTCATTTTTGACATTTTTTATGGTGACACTTTTCATTTTTGATATTTAGCATTGTGACATTTGTCATTTGACATCTTAGACATTTGCCATCTTGAAATTTGTCATTTTTGACACTTTTCATTTTTGACATTTAGCATTGTGACATTTGTCATTTGACATCTTTGACATTTGCCATCTTGAAATTTGTCATTTTTTATGGTGACACTTTTCATTTTTGACATTTAGCATTGTGACATTTGTCATTTGACATCTTTAACATTTGCCATCTTGAAATTTGTCATTTTTGACATTTTTCATGGTGACACTTTTCATTTTTGACATTGTGACATTTGTCAGTTTTGAAATTTGCCATCTTGAAATTTGTCATTTTTGACATTTTTCATGGTGACACTTTTCATTTTTGACATTTAGCATTGTGACATTTGTCATTTGACATCTTTGACATTTGTCATCTTAAAATTTGTCATTTTTGACATTTAGCATTGTGACATTTGTCATTTGACATCTTTGACATTTGCCATCTTGAAATTTGTTATTTTTGACATTTTTCATGGTGACACTTTTCATTTTTGACATTTAGCATTGTGACATTTGTCAGTTTTGACATTTGCCATCTTGAAATTTGTCATTTTTGACATTTTTCATGGTGACACTTTTCATTTTTGACATTTAGCATTGTGACATTTGTCATTTGACATCTTTGACATTTGCCATCTTGAAATTTGTCATTTTTGACATTTAGCATTGTGACATTTGTCATTTGACATCTTTGACATTTGCCATCTTGAAATTGGTTATTTTTGACATTTTTTATGGTGACACTTTTCATTTTTGACATTTAGCATTGTGACATTTATCAGTTTTGACATTTGCCATCTTGAAATTTGTCATTTTTGACATTTAGCATTGTGACATTTGTTATTTGACATCTTTGACATTTGCCATCTTGAAATTTGTCATTTTTGACATTTAGCATTGTGACATTTGACATTTGACATCTTTGACATTTGCCATCTTGAAATTTGTTATTTTGGACATTTTTCATGGTGACACTTTTCATTTTTGACATTTAGCATTGTGACATTTGTCAGTTTTGACATTTGCCATCTTGAATTTTGTCATTTTTGACATTTTTCATCGTGACACTTTTCATTTTTGACATTTAGCATTGTGACATTTGTCATTTGACATCTTTGACATTTGCCATCTTGAAATTTGTTATTTTTGACATTTTTCATTATGACACTTTTCATTTTTGACATTTAGCATTGTGACATTTGTTATTTGACATCTTTGACATTTGCCATCTTGAAATTTGTCATTTTTGACATTTAGCATTGTGACATTTGACATCTTTGACATTTGCCATCTTGAAATTTGTTATTTTTGACATTTTTCATGGTGACACTTTTCATTTTTGACATTTAGCATTGTGACATTTGTCAGTTTTGACATTTGCCATCTTGAATTTTGTCATTTTTGACATTTTTCATGGTGACAGTTATCATTTTTGACATTTAGCATTGTGACATATGTCATTTGACATCTTTGACATTTGCCATCTTGAAATTTGTCATTTTTGACATTTTTCATGGTGACACTTTTTATTTTTGACATTTAGCATTGTGACATTTGTCATTTGACATCTTTGACATTTGCCATCTTGAAATTTGTCATTTTTGTTATTTAGCATTGTGACATTTGTCATTTGACATCTTTGACATTTGCCATCTTGAAATTTGTCATTTTTGACATTTTTCATGGTGACAATTTTCATTTTTGACATTTAGCATTGTGACATTTGTCATTTGACATCTTGGACATTTGCCATCTTAAAATTTGTCATTTTTGACATTTTTCATGGTGACACTTATCATTTTTGACATTTAGCATTGTGACTTTTGTCAGTTTTGACATTTGCGATCTTGAAATTTGTCATTTTTGACATTTTTCATGGTGACACTTTTCATTTTTGACATTCAGCATTGTGACATTTGTCATTTGACATCTTTGACATTTGCCATCTTGAAATTTGTCATTGTTGACATTTAGCATTGTGACATTTGTCATTTGACATCTTTGACATTTGCCATCTTGAAATTTGTCATTTTTGACATTTTTCATGGCTACACTTTTCATTTTTGACATTTAGCATTGTGACATTTGTCATTTGACATCTTTGACATTTGCCATCTTGACATTTGTCATTTTTGACATTTAGCATTGTGACATTTGTCATTTGACATCTTTGACATTTGCCATCTTGAAATTTGTCATTTTTGACATTTAGCATTGTGACATTTGTCATTTGACATCTTTGGCATTTGCCATCTTGAAATTTGTCATTTTTGACATTTTTCATGGTGACACTTTTCATTTTTGACATTTAGCATTGTGACATTTGTCATTTGACATCTTTGACATTTGCTATCTTGAAATTTGTCATTTTTGACATTTTTCATGGTGACACTTTTCATTTTTGACATTCAGCATTGTGACATTTGTCATTTGACATCTTTGACATTTGCCATCTTGAAATTTGTCATTTTTGACATTTAGCATTGTGACATTTGTCATTTGACATCTTTGACATTTGCCATCTTGAAATTTGTCATTTTTGACATTTTTCATGGCTACACTTTTCATTTTTGACATTTAGCATTGTGACATTTGTCATTTGACATCTTTGACATTTGCCATCTTGACATTTGTCATTTTTGACATTTAGCATTGTGACATTTGTCATTTGACATCTTTGACATTTGCCATCTTGAAATTTGTCATTTTTGACATTTAGCATTGTGACATTTGTCATTTGACATCTTTGACATTTGCCATCTTAAAATTTGTCATTTTTGACATTTAGCATTGTGACATTTGTCATTTGACATCTTTGACATTTGTCATCTTGAAATTTGTCATTTTTGACATTTAGCATTGTGACATTCGTCATTTGACATCTTGGACATTTGCCATCTTGAAATTTGTCATTTTTGACATTTTTCATGGTGACACTTATCATTTTTGACATTTAGCATTGTGACATTTGTCAGTTTTGACATTTGCCATCTTGAAATTTGTCATTTTTGACATTTTTTATGGTGACACTTTTCATTTTTGACATTTAGCATGGTGACATTTGTCATTTGCTATCTTGAAATTTGTCATTTTTGACATTTTTCATGGTGACACTTTTCATTTTTGACATTTAGCATTGTGACATTTGTCATTTGACATCTTTGACATTTGCCATCTTGAAATTTGTCATTTTTGACATTTTTCATGGTGACACTTTTCATTTTTGACATTTAGCATTGTGACATTTGTCATTTGACATCTTTGACATTTGGCATCTTGAAATTTGTTATTTTTGACATTTTTCATGGTGACACTTTTCATTTGTGGCATTTAGCATTGTGACATTTGTCATTTGACATCTATGACATTTGCCATCTTAAAATTTGTCATTTTTGACATTTTTCATGGTGACACTTTTCATTTTTGACATTTAGCATTGTGACATTTGTCAGTTTTGATATTTGCCATCTTGAAATTTGTCATTTTTGACATTTTTCATGGTGACACTTTTCATTTTTGACATTTAGCATTGTGACATTTGTCATTTGCCATCTTGAAATTTGTTATTTTTGACATTTTTCATGGTGACACTTTTCATTTTTGACATTTAGCATTGTGACATTTGTCATTTGACATCTTTGATATTTGCCATCTTGAAATTTGTCATTTTTGTCATTTTTTATGGTGACACTTTTCATTTTTGACATTTAGCATTGTGACATTTGTCATTTGACATCTTTGACATTTGCCATCTTGAAATTTGTTATTTTTGACATTTTTCATGGTGACACTTTTCATTTTTGACATTTAGCATTGTGACATTTGTCATTTGACATCTTTGACATTTGCCATCTTGAAATTTGTAATTTTTGACATTTTTCATGGTGACACTTTTCATTTTTGACATTTAGCATTGTGACATTTGTCATTTGACATCTTTGACATTTGCCATCTTGAAATGTGTTATTTTTGACATTTTTCATGGTGACACTTTTCATTTTTGACATTTAGCATTCTGACATTTGTCATTTGACATCTTTGACATTTGCCATTTTGAAATTTGTCATTTTTGACATTTTTCATGGTGACACTTTTCATTTTTGACATTTAGCATTGTGACATTTGTCATTTGACATCTTTGACATTTGCCATCTTGAAATTTGTCATTTTTGACATTTTTCATGGTGCCACTTTTCATTTTTGACATTTGTCATTTGACATCTTTTACATTTGCCATCTTGAAATTTGTTATTTTTGACATTTTTCATGGTGACACTTTTCATTTTTGACATTTAGCATTGTGACATTTGTCATTTGACATCTTTGACATTTGCCATCTTGAAATTTGTCATTTTTGACATTTTTCATGGTGACACCTTTCATTTTTGACATTTAGCATTGTGACATTTGTCATTTGACATCTTTGACATTTGCCATCTTGAAATGTGTTATTTTTGACATTTTTCATGGTGACACTTTTCATTTTTGACATTTAGCATTCTGACATTTGTCATTTGACATCTTTGACATTTGCCATTTTGAAATTTGTCATTTTTGACATTTTTCATGGTGACACTTTTCATTTTTGACATTTAGCATTGTGACATTTGTCATTTGACATCTTTGACATTTGCCATCTTGAAATTTGTCATTTTTGACATTTTTCATGGTGCCACTTTTCATTTTTGACATTTAGCATTGTGACATTTGTCATTTGACATCTTTTACATTTGCCATCTTGAAATTTGTTATTTTTGACATTTTTCATGGTGACACTTTTCATTTTTGACATTTAGCATTGTGACATTTGTCATTTGACATCTTTGACATTTGCCATCTTGAAATTTGTCATTTTTGACATTTTTCATGGTGACACCTTTCATTTTTGACATTTAGCATTGTGACATTTGTCTTTTGACATCCTCTACATTTGCCATCTTGAAATTTGTCATTTTTGACATTTTTCATGGTGACACTTTTCATTTTTGACATTTAGCATTGTGACATTTGTCATTTGACATCTTTGACATTTGCCATCTTGAAATTTGTCATTTTTGACATTTTTCATGGTGACACTTTTCATTTTTGACATTTAGCATTGTGACATTTGTCATTTGACATCTTAGACATTTGCCATCTTGAAATTTGTCATTTTTGACACTTTTCATGGTGACACTTTTCATTTTTGACATTTAGCATTGTGACATTTGTCATTTGACATCTTTGACATTTGCCATTTTGAAATTTGTCATTTTTGACATTTTTCATGGTGACACTTTTCATTTTTGACATTTAGCATTGTGACATTAGTCAGTTTTGACATTTGCCATCTTGAAATTTGTCATTTTTGACATTTTTCATGGTGACACTTTTCATTTTTGACATTTAGCATTGTGACATTTGTCATTTGACATCTTTGACATTTGCCATCTTGAAATTTGTCATTTTTGAAATTTTTCATGGTGACACTTTTCATTTTTGACATTTAGCATTGTGACATTTTTCATTTGACATCTTTGACATTTGCCATCTTGAAATTTGTCATTTTTGACATTTTTCATGGTGACACTTTTCATTTTTGACATTTGGCATTGTGACATTTGTCATTTGACATCTTTGATATTTGCCATCTTGAAATTTGTCATTTTTGACATTTAGCATTGTGACATTTGTCATTTGACATCTTTGACATTTGCCATCTTGAAATTTGTCATATTTGACATTTTTCATGGTGACACTTTTCATTTTTGACATTTAGCATTGTGACATTTGTCATTTGACATCTTTGACATTTGCCATCTTGAAATTTGTCATTTTTGACATTTTTCATGGTGAAACTTTTCATTTTTGACATTTAGCATTGTGACATTTGTCATTTGACATCTTTGACATCTGCCATCTTGAAATTTGTCATTTTTGACATTTTTCATGGTGACACTTTTCATTTTTACCATTTAGCATTGTGACATTTGTCATTTGACATCTTAGACATTTGCCATCTTAAAATTTGTCATTTTTGACACTTTTCATTTTTGACATTTAGCATTGTGACATTTGTCATTTGACATCTTTGACATTTGCCATCTTGAAATTTGTCATTTTTGACATTTTTCATGGTGACACTTTTCATTTTTGACATTTAGCATTGTGACATTTGTCATTTGACATCTTTGACATTTGCCATCTTGAAATTTGTCATTTTTGACATTTTTTATGGTGACACTTTTCATTTTTGACATTTAGCATTGTGACATTTGTCATTTGACATCTTTGACATTTGCCATCTTGAAATTTGTCATTTTTAACATTTTTCATGGTGACACTTTTCATTTTTGACATTTATCATTGTGACATTTGTCATTTGACATCTTTGACATTTGCCATCTTGAAATTTGTCATTTTTGACATTTTTCATGGTGACACTTTTCATTTTTGACATTTAGCATTGTGACATTTGTCATTTGACATCTTTGACATTTGCCATCTTGAAATTTGTCAGTTTTGACATTTAGCATTGTGACATTTGTCATTTGACATCTTTGACATTTGCCATCTTAAAATTTGTTATTTTTGACATTTTTCATGGTGACACTTTTCATTTTTGACATTTAGCATTGTGACATTTGTCAGTTTTGACATTTGCCATCTTGAAATTTGTCATTTTTGACATTTTTCGTGGTGACACTTTTCATTTTTGACATTTAGCATTGTGACATTTGTCATTTGACATCTTTGACATTTGCCATCTTGAAATTTGTCATTTTTGATATTTTTCATGGTGACACTTTTCATTTTTGACATTTAGCATTGTGACATTTGTCATTTGACATCTTTGACATTTGCCATCTTGAAATTTGTCATTTTTGACATTTTTCATGGTGACACTTTTCATTTTTGACATTTAGCATTGTGACATTTGTCATTTGACATCTTTGACATTTGCCATCTTGAAATTTGTCAGTTTTGACATTAAGCATTGTGACATGTGTCATTTGACATCTTTGACATTTGCCATCTTGAAATTTGTTATTTTTGACATTTTTCATGGTGACACTTTTCATTTTTGACATTTAGCATTGTGACATTTGTCATTTGACATCTTTGACATTTGCCATCTTGAAATTTGTCAGTTTTGACATTTAGCATTGTGACATGTGTCATTTGACATCTTTGACATTTGCCATCTTGAAATTTGTTATTTTTGACATTTTTCATGGTGACACTTTTCATTTTTGACATTTAGAATTGTGACATTTGTCAGTTTTGACATTTGCCATTTTGAAATTTGTCATTTTTGACATTTTTCATGGTGACACTTTTCATTTTTGACATTAAGCATTGTGACATTTATCATTTGACATCTTTGACATTTGCCATCTTGAAATTTGTCATTTTTGACATTTAGCATTGTGACATTTAGCATTGTGACATTTGTCATTTGACATCTTTGACATTTGCCATCTTGAAATTTGTCATTTTTGACATTTGCCATCTTGAAATTTGTCATTTTTGACATTTAGCATTGTGACACTTTTCATTTTTGACATTTAGCATTGTGGCACTTTTCATTTTTGACATTTAGCATTGTGACATGTCATTTGACATCTTTGACATTTGCCATCTTGAAATTTGTCATTTTTGACATTTTTCATGGTGACACTTTTCATTTTTGACATTTAGCATTGTGACATTTGTCATTTGACATCTTTGACATTTGCCATCTAGAAATTTGTCATTTTTGACATTTTTCATGGTGACACTTTACATTTTTGACATTTAGCATTGTGACATTTGTCATTTGACATCTTTGACATTTGCCATCTTGAAATTTGTCATTTTTGACATTTTTCATGGTGACACTTTTCTTTTTTGACATTTAGCATTGTGACATTTGTCATTTGACATCTTTGACATTTGCCATCTTGAAATTTGTCATTTTTGACATTTTTTATGGTGACACTTTTCATTTTTGACATTTAGCATTGTTACATTTGTCATTTGACATCTTGGACATTTGCCATCTTGAAATTTGTCATTTTTGACATTTTTCATGGTGACACTTTTCATTTTTGACATTTAGCATTGTGACATTTGTCATTTGACATCTTTGACATTTGCCATCTTGAAATTTGTCATTTTTGACATTTAGCATTGTGACATTTGTCATTTGACATCTTGGACATTTGCCATCTTCAAATTTGTCATTTTTGACATTTTTCATGGTGACACTTATCATTTTTGACATTTAGCATTGTGACATTTGTCAGTTTTGACATTTGCCATCTTGAAATTTGTCATTTTTGACATTTTTTATAGTGACACTTTTCATTTTTGACATTTAGCATTGTGACATTTGTCATTTGCCATCTTGAAATTTGTCATTTTTGACATTTTTCATGGTGACACTTTTCATTTTTGACATTTAGCATTGTGACATTTGTCATTTGACTTCTTTAACATTTGCCATCTTGAAATTTGTCATTTTTGACATTTTTCATGGTGACACTTTTCATTTTTGACATTTAGCATTGTGACATTTGTCATTTGACATCTTTGACATTTGCCATCTTGAAATTTGTTATTTTTGACATTTTTCATGGTGACACTTTTCATTTGTGACATTTAGCATTGTGACATTTGTCATTTGATATCTTTGACATTTGCCATCTTAAAATTTGTCATTTTTGACATTTTTCATGGTGACACTTTTCATTTTTGACATTTAGCATTGTGACATTGTCAGTTTTGATATTTGCCATCTTGAAATTTGTCATTTTTGACATTTTTCATGGTGACACTTTTCATTTTTGACATTTAGCATTGTGACATTTGTCATTTGACATCTTTGACATTTGCCATCTTGAAATTTGTCATTTTTGACATTTAGCATTGTGACATTTGTCATTTGACATCTTTGACATTTGCCATCTTGAAATTTGTTATTTTTGACATTTTTCATGGTGACACTTTTCATTTTTGACATTTAGCATTGTGACATTTGTCATCTTTGACATTTGCCATCTTGAAATTTGTTATTTTTGACATTTTTCGTAGTGACACTTTTCATTTTTGACATTTAGCATTGTGACATTTGTCATTTGACATCTTTGATATTTGCCATCTTGAAATTTGTCATTTTTGACATTTTTTATGGTGACACTTTTCATTTTTGACATTTAGCATTGTGACATTTGTCATTTGACATCTTTGATATTTGCCATCTTGAAATTTGTTATTTTTGACATTTTTCATGGTGACACTTTTCATTTTTGACATTTAGCATTGTGACATTTGTCATTTGACATCTTTGACATTTGCCATCTTGAAATTTGTCATTTTTGACATTTTTCATGGTGACACTTTTCATTTTTGACATTTAGCATTGTGACATTTGTCATTTGACATCTTTGACATTTGCCATCTTGAAATTTGTTATTTTTGACATTTTTTATGGTGACACTTTTCATTTTTGACATTTAGCATTGTGACATTTGTCATTTGACATCTTTGATATTTGCCATCTTGAAATTGGTCATTTTTGACATTTTTCATGGTGACACTTTTCATTTTTGACATTTAGCATTGTGACATTTGTCATTTGACATCTTTGACATTTGCCATCTTGAAATTTGTCATTTTTGACATTTTTTATGGTGAAACTTTTCATTTTTGACATTTAGCATTGTGACATTTGTCATTTGACATCTTTTACATTTGCCATCTTGAAATTTGTTATTTTTGACATTTTTCATGGTGACACTTTTCATTTATGACATTTAGCATTGTGACATTTGTCATTTGACATCTTTGACATTTGCCATCTTGAAATTTTGCATTTTTGACATTTAGCATTGTGACATTTGTCATTTGACATCTTTGACATTTGCCATCTTAAAATTTGTCATTTTTGACATTTTTCATGGTGACACTTTTCATTTTTGACATTTAGCATTGTGACATTTGTCAGTTTTGACATGGGCCATCTTGAAATTTGTTATTTTTGACATTTTTCGTGGTGACACTTTTCATTTTTGACATTTAGCATTGTAACATTTGTCATTTGACATCTTTGACATTTGCCATCTTGAAATTTTGCATTTTTGACATTTAGCATTGTGACATTTGTCATTTGACATCTTTGACATTTGCCATCTTAAAATTTGTCATTTTTGACATTTTTCATGGTGACACTTTTCATTTTTGACATTTAGCATTGTGACATTTGTCATTTGACATCTTTGACATTTGCCATCTTGAAATTTGTCATTTTTGACATTTAGCATTGTGACATTTGTCATTTGACATTTTTGACATTTGCCATCTTGAAATTTGTCATTTTTGACATTTTTCATGGTGACACCTTTCATTTTTGACATTTAGCATTGTGACATTTGTCATTTGACATCTTTGACATTTGCCATCTTGAAATTTGTCAGTTTTGACATTTAGCATTGTGACATGTGTCATTTGACATCTTTGACATTTGCCATCTTGAAATTTGTTATTTTTGACATTTTTCATGGTGACACTTTTCATTTTTGACATTTAGAATTGTGACATTTGTCAGTTTTGACATTTGCCATTTTGAAATTTGTCATTTTTGACATTTTTCATGGTGACACTTTTCATTTTTGACATTAAGCATTGTGACATTTATCATTTGACATCTTTGACATTTGCCATCTTGAAATTTGTCATTTTTGACATTTAGCATTGTGACATTTAGCATTGTGACATTTGTCATTTGACATCTTTGACATTTGCCATCTTGAAATTTGTCATTTTTGACATTTGCCATCTTGAAATTTGTCATTTTTGACATTTAGCATTGTGACACTTTTCATTTTTGACATTTAGCATTGTGGCACTTTTCATTTTTGACATTTAGCATTGTGACATGTCATTTGACATCTTTGACATTTGCCATCTTGAAATTTGTCATTTTTGACATTTTTCATGGTGACACTTTTCATTTTTGACATTTAGCATTGTGACATTTGTCATTTGACATCTTTGACATTTGCCATCTAGAAATTTGTCATTTTTGACATTTTTCATGGTGACACTTTACATTTTTGACATTTAGCATTGTGACATTTGTCATTTGACATCTTTGACATTTGCCATCTTGAAATTTGTCATTTTTGACATTTTTCATGGTGACACTTTTCTTTTTTGACATTTAGCATTGTGACATTTGTCATTTGACATCTTTGACATTTGCCATCTTGAAATTTGTCATTTTTGACATTTTTTATGGTGACACTTTTCATTTTTGACATTTAGCATTGTTACATTTGTCATTTGACATCTTGGACATTTGCCATCTTGAAATTTGTCATTTTTGACATTTTTCATGGTGACACTTTTCATTTTTGACATTTAGCATTGTGACATTTGTCATTTGACATCTTTGACATTTGCCATCTTGAAATTTGTCATTTTTGACATTTAGCATTGTGACATTTGTCATTTGACATCTTGGACATTTGCCATCTTCAAATTTGTCATTTTTGACATTTTTCATGGTGACACTTATCATTTTTGACATTTAGCATTGTGACATTTGTCAGTTTTGACATTTGCCATCTTGAAATTTGTCATTTTTGACATTTTTTATAGTGACACTTTTCATTTTTGACATTTAGCATTGTGACATTTGTCATTTGCCATCTTGAAATTTGTCATTTTTGACATTTTTCATGGTGACACTTTTCATTTTTGACATTTAGCATTGTGACATTTGTCATTTGACTTCTTTAACATTTGCCATCTTGAAATTTGTCATTTTTGACATTTTTCATGGTGACACTTTTCATTTTTGACATTTAGCATTGTGACATTTGTCATTTGACATCTTTGACATTTGCCATCTTGAAATTTGTTATTTTTGACATTTTTCATGGTGACACTTTTCATTTGTGACATTTAGCATTGTGACATTTGTCATTTGATATCTTTGACATTTGCCATCTTAAAATTTGTCATTTTTGACATTTTTCATGGTGACACTTTTCATTTTTGACATTTAGCATTGTGACATTGTCAGTTTTGATATTTGCCATCTTGAAATTTGTCATTTTTGACATTTTTCATGGTGACACTTTTCATTTTTGACATTTAGCATTGTGACATTTGTCATTTGACATCTTTGACATTTGCCATCTTGAAATTTGTCATTTTTGACATTTAGCATTGTGACATTTGTCATTTGACATCTTTGACATTTGCCATCTTGAAATTTGTTATTTTTGACATTTTTCATGGTGACACTTTTCATTTTTGACATTTAGCATTGTGACATTTGTCATCTTTGACATTTGCCATCTTGAAATTTGTTATTTTTGACATTTTTCGTAGTGACACTTTTCATTTTTGACATTTAGCATTGTGACATTTGTCATTTGACATCTTTGATATTTGCCATCTTGAAATTTGTCATTTTTGACATTTTTTATGGTGACACTTTTCATTTTTGACATTTAGCATTGTGACATTTGTCATTTGACATCTTTGATATTTGCCATCTTGAAATTTGTTATTTTTGACATTTTTCATGGTGACACTTTTCATTTTTGACATTTAGCATTGTGACATTTGTCATTTGACATCTTTGACATTTGCCATCTTGAAATTTGTCATTTTTGACATTTTTCATGGTGACACTTTTCATTTTTGACATTTAGCATTGTGACATTTGTCATTTGACATCTTTGACATTTGCCATCTTGAAATTTGTTATTTTTGACATTTTTTATGGTGACACTTTTCATTTTTGACATTTAGCATTGTGACATTTGTCATTTGACATCTTTGATATTTGCCATCTTGAAATTGGTCATTTTTGACATTTTTCATGGTGACACTTTTCATTTTTGACATTTAGCATTGTGACATTTGTCATTTGACATCTTTGACATTTGCCATCTTGAAATTTGTCATTTTTGACATTTTTTATGGTGAAACTTTTCATTTTTGACATTTAGCATTGTGACATTTGTCATTTGACATCTTTTACATTTGCCATCTTGAAATTTGTTATTTTTGACATTTTTCATGGTGACACTTTTCATTTATGACATTTAGCATTGTGACATTTGTCATTTGACATCTTTGACATTTGCCATCTTGAAATTTTGCATTTTTGACATTTAGCATTGTGACATTTGTCATTTGACATCTTTGACATTTGCCATCTTAAAATTTGTCATTTTTGACATTTTTCATGGTGACACTTTTCATTTTTGACATTTAGCATTGTGACATTTGTCAGTTTTGACATGGGCCATCTTGAAATTTGTTATTTTTGACATTTTTCGTGGTGACACTTTTCATTTTTGACATTTAGCATTGTAACATTTGTCATTTGACATCTTTGACATTTGCCATCTTGAAATTTTGCATTTTTGACATTTAGCATTGTGACATTTGTCATTTGACATCTTTGACATTTGCCATCTTAAAATTTGTCATTTTTGACATTTTTCATGGTGACACTTTTCATTTTTGACATTTAGCATTGTGACATTTGTCATTTGACATCTTTGACATTTGCCATCTTGAAATTTGTCATTTTTGACATTTAGCATTGTGACATTTGTCATTTGACATTTTTGACATTTGCCATCTTGAAATTTGTCATTTTTGACATTTTTCATGGTGACACCTTTCATTTTTGACATTTAGCATTGTGACATTTGTCATTTGACATCTTTGACATTTGCCATCTTGAAATTTGTCATTTTTGACATTTTTCATGGTGACACTTTTCATTTTTGACATTTAGCATTGTGACATTTGTCATTTGACATCTTTGACATTTGCCATCTTGAAATTTGTCATTTTTGACATTTTTCAGGGTGACACTTTTCATTTTTGACATTTAGCATTGTGACATTTGTCATTTGACATCTTAGACATTTGCCATCTTGAAATTTGTCATTTTTGACACTTTTCATGGTGACACTTTTCATTTTTGACATTTAGCATTGTGACATTTGTCATTTGACATCTTTGACATTTGCCATCTTGAAATTTGTCATTTTTGACATTTTTTATGGTGACACTTTTCATTTTTGACATTTAGCATTGTGACATTTGTCATTTGACATCTTTGACATTTGCCATCTTGAAATTTGTCATTTTTGACATTTAGCATTGTGACATTTGTCATTTGACATCTTTGACATTTGCCATCTTGAAATTTGTCATTTTTGACATTTTTCTTGGTGACACTTTTCATTTTTGACATTAAGCATTGTGACATTTGTCATTTGACATTTGCCATCTTGAAATTTGTCATTTTTGACATTTTTCATGGTGACACTTTTCATTTTTGACATTTAGCATTGTGACATTTGTCATTTGACATCTTTGACATTTGCCATCTTGAAATTTGTCATTTTTGACATTTTTCATGGTGACACTTTTCATTTTTACCATTTAGCATTGTGACATTTGTCATTTGACATCTTAGACATTTGCCATCTTGAAATTTGTCATTTTTGACACATTTCATTTTTGACATTTAGCATTGTGACATTTGTCATTTGACATCTTTGACATTTGCCATCCCTAAATTTGTCATTTTTGACATTTTTCATGGTGACACTTTTCATTTTTGACATTTAGCATTGTGACATTTGTCATTTGACATCTTTGACATTTGCCATCTTGAAATTTGTCATTTTTGACATTTTTTATGGTGACACTTTTCATTTTTGACATTTAGCATTGTGACATTTGTCATTTGACATCTTTGACATTTGCCATCTTGAAATTTGTCATTTTTGACATTTTTCATGGTGACACTTTTCATTTTTGACATTGTGACATTTGTCAGTTTTGAAATTTGCCATCTTGAAATTTGTCATTTTTGACATTTTTTATGGTGACACTTTTCATTTTTGACATTTAGCATTGTGACATTTGTCAGTTTTGAAATTTGCCATCTTGAAATTTGTCATTTTTGACATTTTTCATGGTGACACTTTTCATTTTTGACATTTAGCATTGTGACATTTGTCATTTGACATCTTTGACATTTGCCATCTTGAAATTTGTCATTTTTGACATTTTTTATGGTGACACTTTTCATTTTTGACATTTAGCATTGTGACATTTGTCATTTGACATCTTTGACATTTGCCATCTTGAAATTTGTCATTTTTGACATTTTTCATGGTGACACTTTTCATTTTTGACATTTAGCATTGTGACATTTGTCATTTGACATCTTTGACATTTGCCATCTTGAAATTTGTCATTTTTGACATTTTTCATGGTGACACTTTTCATTTTTGACATTTAGCATTGTGACATTTGTCATTTGACATCTTTGACGTTTGCCATCTTGAAATTTGTCAGTTTTGACATTTAGCATTGTGACATTTGTCATTTGACATCTTTGACATTTGCCATATTGAAATTTGTTATTTTTGACATTTTTCATGGTGACACTTTTTATTTTTGACATTTAGCATTGTGACATTTGTCAGTTTTGACATTTGCCATCTTGAAATTTGTCATTTTTGACATTTTTCATGGTGACACTTTTCATTTTTGACATTTAGCATTGTGACATTTATCATGTGACATCTTTGACATTTGCCATCTTGAAATTTGTCATTTTTGACATTTAGCATTGTGACATTTGTCATTTGACATCTTTGACATTTGCCATCTTGAAATTTGTCATTTTTGACATTTAGCATTGTGACACTTTTCATTTGTGACATTTAGCATTGTGGCACTTTTCATTTTTGACATTTAGCATTGTGACATTTGTCATTTGACATCTTTGACATTTGCCATCTTGAAATTTGTCATTTTTAACATTTTTTATGGTGACACTTTTCATTTTTGACATTTAGCATTGTGACATTTGTCATTTGACATCTCTGACATTTGCCATCTAGAAATTTGTCATTTTTGACATTTTTCATGGTGACACTTTTCATTTTTGACAATTAGCATTGTGACATTTGTCATTTGACATCTTTGACATTTGCCATCTTGAAATTTGTCATTTTTGACATTTTTCATGGTGACACTTTTCATTTTTGACATTTAGCATTGTGACATTTGTCATTTGACATCTTTGACATTTGCCATCTTGAAATTTGTCATTTTTGACATTTTTCATGGTGAGACTTTTCATTTTTGACATTTAGCATTGTGACATTTGTCATTTGACATCTTAGACATTTGCCATATTGAAATTTGTCATTTTTGACACTTTTCATGCTGACACTCTTCATTTTTGACATTTAGCATTGTGACATTTGTCATTTGACATCTTTGACATTTGCCATTTTGAAATTTGTCATTTTTGACATTTTTCGTGGTGACACTTTTCATTTTTGACATTAAGCATTGTGACATTTATCATTTGACATCTTTGACATTTGCCATCTTGAAATTTGTCATTTTTGACATTTAGCATTGTGACATTTGTCATTTGACATGTTTGACATTTGCCATCTTGAAATTTGTCATTTTTGACATTTAGCATTGTGACACTTTTCATTTTTGACATTTAGCATTGTGGCACTTTTCATTTTTGACATTTAGCATTGTGACATGTCATTTGACATCTTTGACATTTGCCATCTTGAAATTTGTCATTTTTGACATTTTTCATGGTGACACTTTTCATTTTTGACATTTAGCATTGTGACATTTGTCATTTGACATCTTTGACATTTGCCATCTAGAAATTTGTCATTTTTCACATTTTTCATGGTGACACTTTACATTTTTGACATTTAGCATTGTGACATTTGTCATTTGACATCTTTGATATTTGCCATCTTGAAATTTGTCATTTTTGACATTTTTTATGGTGACACTTTTCATTTTTGACATTTAGCATTGTGACATTTGTCATTTGACATCTTTGATATTTGCCATCTTGAAATTTGTTATTTTTGACATTTTTCATGGTGACACTTTTCATTTTTGACATTTAGCATTGTGACATTTGTCATTTGACATCTTTGACATTTGCCATCTTGAAATTTGTCATTTTTGACATTTTTCATGGTGACACTTTTCATTTTTGACATTTAGCATTGTGACATTTGTCATTTGACATCTTTGACATTTGCCATCTTGAAATTTGTTATTTTTGACATTTTTTATGGTGACACTTTTCATTTTTGACATTTAGCATTGTGACATTTGTCATTTGACATCTTTGATATTTGCCATCTTGAAATTGGTCATTTTTGACATTTTTCATGGTGACACTTTTCATTTTTGACATTTAGCATTGTGACATTTGTCATTTGACATCTTTGACATTTGCCATCTTGAAATTTGTCATTTTTGACATTTTTTATGGTGAAACTTTTCATTTTTGACATTTAGCATTGTGACATTTGTCATTTGACATCTTTTACATTTGCCATCTTGAAATTTGTTATTTTTGACATTTTTCATGGTGACACTTTTCATTTATGACATTTAGCATTGTGACATTTGTCATTTGACATCTTTGACATTTGCCATCTTGAAATTTTGCATTTTTGACATTTAGCATTGTGACATTTGTCATTTGACATCTTTGACATTTGCCATCTTAAAATTTGTCATTTTTGACATTTTTCATGGTGACACTTTTCATTTTTGACATTTAGCATTGTGACATTTGTCAGTTTTGACATGGGCCATCTTGAAATTTGTTATTTTTGACATTTTTCGTGGTGACACTTTTCATTTTTGACATTTAGCATTGTAACATTTGTCATTTGACATCTTTGACATTTGCCATCTTGAAATTTTGCATTTTTGACATTTAGCATTGTGACATTTGTCATTTGACATCTTTGACATTTGCCATCTTAAAATTTGTCATTTTTGACATTTTTCATGGTGACACTTTTCATTTTTGACATTTAGCATTGTGACATTTGTCATTTGACATCTTTGACATTTGCCATCTTGAAATTTGTCATTTTTGACATTTAGCATTGTGACATTTGTCATTTGACATTTTTGACATTTGCCATCTTGAAATTTGTCATTTTTGACATTTTTCATGGTGACACCTTTCATTTTTGACATTTAGCATTGTGACATTTGTCATTTGACATCTTTGACATTTGCCATCTTGAAATTTGTCATTTTTGACATTTTTCATGGTGACACTTTTCATTTTTGACATTTAGCATTGTGACATTTGTCATTTGACATCTTTGACATTTGCCATCTTGAAATTTGTCATTTTTGACATTTTTCAGGGTGACACTTTTCATTTTTGACATTTAGCATTGTGACATTTGTCATTTGACATCTTAGACATTTGCCATCTTGAAATTTGTCATTTTTGACACTTTTCATGGTGACACTTTTCATTTTTGACATTTAGCATTGTGACATTTGTCATTTGACATCTTTGACATTTGCCATTTTGAAATTTGTCATTTTTGACATTTTTCATGGTGACACTTTTCATTTTTGACATTTAGCATTGTGACATTAGTCAGTTTTGACATTTGCCATCTTAAAATTTGTCATTTTTGACATTTTTCATGGTGACACTTTTCATTTTTGACATTTAGCATTGTGACATTTGTCATTTAACATCTTTGACATTTGCCATCTTGAAATTTGTCATTTTTGACATTTTTCATGGTGACACTTTTCATTTTTGACATTTAGCATTGTGACATTTGTCATTTGACATCTTTGACATTTGCCATCTTGAAATTTGTCATTTTTGACATTTTTTATGGTGACACTTTTCATTTTTGACATTTAGCATTGTGACATTTGTCATTTGACATCTTTGACATTTGCCATCTTGAAATTTGTCATTTTTGACATTTAGCATTGTGACATTTGTCATTTGACATCTTTGACATTTGCCATCTTGAAATTTGTCATTTTTGACATTTTTCTTGGTGACACTTTTCATTTTTGACATTAAGCATTGTGACATTTGTCATTTGACATTTGCCATCTTGAAATTTGTCATTTTTGACATTTTTCATGGTGACACTTTTCATTTTTGACATTTAGCATTGTGACATTTGTCATTTGACATCTTTGACATTTGCCATCTTGAAATTTGTCATTTTTGACATTTTTCATGGTGACACTTTTCATTTTTACCATTTAGCATTGTGACATTTGTCATTTGACATCTTAGACATTTGCCATCTTGAAATTTGTCATTTTTGACACATTTCATTTTTGACATTTAGCATTGTGACATTTGTCATTTGACATCTTTGACATTTGCCATCCCTAAATTTGTCATTTTTGACATTTTTCATGGTGACACTTTTCATTTTTGACATTTAGCATTGTGACATTTGTCATTTGACATCTTTGACATTTGCCATCTTGAAATTTGTCATTTTTGACATTTTTTATGGTGACACTTTTCATTTTTGACATTTAGCATTGTGACATTTGTCATTTGACATCTTTGACATTTGCCATCTTGAAATTTGTCATTTTTGACATTTTTCATTTTTGACATTGTGACATTTGTCAGTTTTGAAATTTGCCATCTTGAAATTTGTCATTTTTGACATTTTTTATGGTGACACTTTTCATTTTTGACATTTAGCATTGTGACATTTGTCAGTTTTGAAATTTGCCATCTTGAAATTTGTCATTTTTGACATTTTTCATGGTGACACTTTTCATTTTTGACATTTAGCATTGTGACATTTGTCATTTGACATCTTTGACATTTGCCATCTTGAAATTTGTCATTTTTGACATTTTTTATGGTGACACTTTTCATTTTTGACATTTAGCATTGTGACATTTGTCATTTGACATCTTTGACATTTGCCATCTTGAAATTTGTCATTTTTGACATTTTTCATGGTGACACTTTTCATTTTTGACATTTAGCATTGTGACATTTGTCATTTGACATCTTTGACATTTGCCATCTTGAAATTTGTCATTTTTGACATTTTTCATGGTGACACTTTTCATTTTTGACATTTAGCATTGTGACATTTGTCATTTGACATCTTTGACGTTTGCCATCTTGAAATTTGTCAGTTTTGACATTTAGCATTGTGACATTTGTCATTTGACATCTTTGACATTTGCCATATTGAAATTTGTTATTTTTGACATTTTTCATGGTGACACTTTTTATTTTTGACATTTAGCATTGTGACATTTGTCAGTTTTGACATTTGCCATCTTGAAATTTGTCATTTTTGACATTTTTCATGGTGACACTTTTCATTTTTGACATTTAGCATTGTGACATTTATCATGTGACATCTTTGACATTTGCCATCTTGAAATTTGTCATTTTTGACATTTAGCATTGTGACATTTGTCATTTGACATCTTTGACATTTGCCATCTTGAAATTTGTCATTTTTGACATTTAGCATTGTGACACTTTTCATTTGTGACATTTAGCATTGTGGCACTTTTCATTTTTGACATTTAGCATTGTGACATTTGTCATTTGACATCTTTGACATTTGCCATCTTGAAATTTGTCATTTTTAACATTTTTTATGGTGACACTTTTCATTTTTGACATTTAGCATTGTGACATTTGTCATTTGACATCTCTGACATTTGCCATCTAGAAATTTGTCATTTTTGACATTTTTCATGGTGACACTTTTCATTTTTGACAATTAGCATTGTGACATTTGTCATTTGACATCTTTGACATTTGCCATCTTGAAATTTGTCATTTTTGACATTTTTCATGGTGACACTTTTCATTTTTGACATTTAGCATTGTGACATTTGTCATTTGACATCTTTGACATTTGCCATCTTGAAATTTGTCATTTTTGACATTTTTCATGGTGAGACTTTTCATTTTTGACATTTAGCATTGTGACATTTGTCATTTGACATCTTTGACATTTGCCATCTTGAAATTTGTCATTTTTGACATTTTTCATGGTGACACTTTTCATTTTTACCATTTAGCATTGTGACATTTGTCATTTGACATCTTAGACATTTGCCATCTTGAAATTTGTCATTTTTGACACATTTCATTTTTGACATTTAGCATTGTGACATTTGTCATTTGACATCTTTGACATTTGCCATCCCTAAATTTGTCATTTTTGACATTTTTCATGGTGACACTTTTCATTTTTGACATTTAGCATTGTGACATTTGTCATTTGACATCTTAGACATTTGCCATATTGAAATTTGTCATTTTTGACACTTTTCATGCTGACACTCTTCATTTTTGACATTTAGCATTGTGACATTTGTCATTTGACATCTTTGACATTTGCCATTTTGAAATTTGTCATTTTTGACATTTTTCGTGGTGACACTTTTCATTTTTGACATTAAGCATTGTGACATTTATCATTTGACATCTTTGACATTTGCCATCTTGAAATTTGTCATTTTTGACATTTAGCATTGTGACATTTGTCATTTGACATGTTTGACATTTGCCATCTTGAAATTTGTCATTTTTGACATTTAGCATTGTGACACTTTTCATTTTTGACATTTAGCATTGTGGCACTTTTCATTTTTGACATTTAGCATTGTGACATGTCATTTGACATCTTTGACATTTGCCATCTTGAAATTTGTCATTTTTGACATTTTTCATGGTGACACTTTTCATTTTTGACATTTAGCATTGTGACATTTGTCATTTGACATCTTTGACATTTGCCATCTAGAAATTTGTCATTTTTCACATTTTTCATGGTGACACTTTACATTTTTGACATTTAGCATTGTGACATTTGTCATTTAACATCTTTGACATTTGCCATCTTGAAATTTGTCATTTTTGACATTTTTCATGGTGACACTTTTCTTTTTTGACATTTAGCATTGTGACATTTGTCATTTGACATCTTTGACATTTGCCATCTTGAAATTTGTCATTTTTGACATTTTTTATGGTGACACTTTTCATTTTTGACATTTAGCATTGTTACATTTGTCATTTGACATCTTGGACATTTGCCATCTTGAAATTTGTCATTTTTGACATTTTTCATGGTGACACTTTTCATTTTTGACATTTAGCATTGTGACATTTGTCATTTGACATTTGCCATCTTGAAATTTGTCATTTTTGACATTTAGCATTGTGACATTTGTCATTTGACATCTTGGACATTTGCCATCTTGAAATTTGTCATTTTTGACATTTTTCATGGTGACACTTATCATTTTTGACATTTAGCATTGTGACATTTGTCAGTTTTGACATTTGCCATCTTGAAATTTGTCATTTTTGACATTTTTTTATAGTGACACTTTTCATTTTTGACATTTAGCATTGTGACATTTGTCATTTGCCATCTTGAAATTTGTCATTTTTGACATTTTTCATGATGACACTTTTCATTTTTGACATTTAGCATTGTGACATTTGTCATTTGACATCTTTAACATTTGCCATCTTGAAATTTGTCATTTTTGAAATTTTTTAAGGTGACACTTTTCATTTTTGACATTTAGCATTGTGACATTTGTCATTTGACATCTTTGACATTTGCCATCTTGAAATTTGTTATTTTTGACATTTTTCATGGTGACACTTTTCATTTGTGACATTTAGCATTGTGACATTTGTCATTTGACATCTTTGACATTTGCCATCTTAAAATTTGTCATTTTTGACATTTTTCATGGTAACACTTTTCATTTTTGACATTTAGCATTGTGACATTTGTCAGTTTTGATATTTGCCATCTTGAAATTTGTCATTTTTGACATTTTTCATGGTGACACTTTTCATTTTTGACATTTATCATTGTGACATTTGTCATTTGACATCTTTGACATTTGCCATCTTGAAATTTGTTATTTTTGACATTTTTCGTAGTGACACTTTTCATTTTTAATATTTAGCATTGTGACATTTGTCATTTGACATCTTTGACATTTGCCATCTTGAAATTTGTTATTTTTGACATTTTTCATGGTGACACTTTTCATTTTTGACATTTAGCATTGTGACATTTGTCATTTGACATCTTTGATATTTGCCATCTTGAAATTTGTCATTTTTGACATTTTTTATGGTGACACTTTTCATTTTTGACATTTAGCATTGTGACATTTGTCATTTGACATCTTTGACATTTGCCATCTTGAAATTTGTTATTTTTGACATTTTTCATGGTGATACTTTTCATTTTTGACATTTAGCATTGTGACATTTGTCATTTGACATCTTTGACATTTGCCATCTTGAAATTTGTCATTTTTGACATTTTTCATGGTGACACTTTTCATTTTTGACATTTAGCATTGTGACATTTGTCATTTGACATCTTTGACATTTGCCATCTTGAAATTTGTTATTTTTGACATTTTTCATGGTGACACTTTTCATTTTTGACATTTAGCATTGTGACATTTGTCATTTGACATCTTTGATATTTGCCATCTTGAAATTTGTCATTTTTGACATTTTTCATGGTGACACTTTTCATTTTTGACATTTAGCATTGTGACATTTGTCATTTGACATCTTTGACATTTGCCATCTTGAAATTTGTCATTTTTGACATTTTTCATGGTGAAACTTTTCATTTTTGACATTTAGCATTGTGACATTTGTCATTTGACATCTTTTACATTTGCCATCTTGAAATTTGTTATTTTTGACATTTTTCATGGTGACACTTTTCATTTTTGACATTTAGCATTGTGACATTTGTCATTTGACATCTTTGACATTTGCCATCTTGAAATTTGTTATTTTTGACATTTTTCATGGTGACACTTTTCATTTTTGACATTTAGCATTGTGACATTTGTCATTTGACATCTTTGACATTTGCCATCTTGAAATTTTGCATTTTTGACATTTAGCATTGTGACATTAGTCATTTGACATCTTTGACATTTGCCATCTTGAAATTTGTCATTTTTGACATTTTTCATGGTGACACTTTTCATTTTTGACATTTAGCATTGTGACATTTGTCATTTAACATCTTTGACATTTGCCATGTTGAAATTTGTCATTTTTGACATTTTTCATGGTGACACTTTTCATTTTTGACATTTAGCATTGTGACATTTGTCATTTGACATCTTTGACATTTGCCATCTTGAAATTTGTCATTTTTGACATTTTTTATGGTGACACTTTTCATTTTTGACATTTAGCATTGTGACATTTGTCATTTGACATCTTTGACATTTGCCATATTGAAATTTGTCATTTTTGACATTTAGCATTGTGACATTTGTCATTTGACATCTTTGACATTTTCCATCTTGAAATTTGTCATTTTTGACATTTTTCATGGTGACACTTTTCATTTTTGACATTAAGCATTGTGACATTTGTCATTTGACATCTTTGACATTTGCCATCTTGAAATTTGTCATTTTTGACATTTTTCATGGTGACACTTTTCATTTTTGACATTTAGCATTGTGACATTTGTCATTTGACATCTTTGACATTTGCCATCTTGAAATTTGTCATTTTTGACATTTTTCATGGTGACACTTTTCATTTTTACCATTTAGCATTGTGACATTTGTCATTTGACATCTTAGACATTTGCCATCTTGAAATTTGTCATTTTTGACACTTTTCATTTTTGACATTTAGCATTGTGACATTTGTCATTTGACATCTTTGACATTTGCCATCTTGTAATTTGTCATTTTTGACATTTTTCATGGTAACACTTTTCATTTTTGACATTTAGCATTGTGACATTTGTCATTTGACATCTTTGACATTTGCCATCTTGAAATTTGTCATTTTTGACATTTTTCATGGTGACACTTTTCATTTTTGACATTTAGCATTGGGACATTTGTCATTTGACATCTTTGACATTTGCCATCTTGAAATTTGTCATTTTTGACATTTTTCATGGTGACACTTTTCATTTTTGACATTTAGCATTGTGACATTTGTCATTTGACATCTTAGACATTTGCCATCTTGAAATTTGTCATTTTTGACAGTTTTCATTTTTGACATTTAGCATTGTGACATTTGTCATTTGACATCTTTGACATTTGCCATCTTGAAATTTGTCATTTTTGACATTTTTCATGGTGACAATTTTCATTTTTGACATTTAGCATTGTGACATTTGTCATTTGACATCTTTGACATTTGCCATCTTGAAATTTGTCATTTTTGACATTTTTCATGGTGACACTTTTCATTTTTGACATTTAGCATTGTGACATTTGTCAATTGACATCTTTGACATTTGCCATCTTGAAATTTGTCATTTTTGACATTTTTCATGGTGACACTTTTCATTTTTGACATTTAGCATTGTGACATTTGTCATTTGACATCTTTGATATTTGCCATCTTGAAATTTGTCATTTTTGACATTTTTCATGGTGACACTTTTCATTTTTGACATTTAGCATTGTGACATTTGTCATTTGACATCTTTGACATTTGCCATCTTGAAATTTGTCATTTTTTATGGTGACACTTTTAATTTTTGACATTTAGCATTGTGACATTTGTCATTTGACATCCTTGACATTTGTCATCTTGAAATTTGTCATTTTTGACATTTTTCATGGTGACACTTTTCATTTTTGACATTTAGCATTGTGACATTTGTCATTTGACATCTTAGACATTTGCCATCTTGAAATTTGTCATTTTTGACATTTAGCATTGTGACATTTGTCATTTGACATCTTTGACATTTGCCATCTTGAAATTTGTCATTTTTGACATTTAGCATTGTGATATTTGTCATTTGACATCTTTGACATTTGCCATCTTGAAATTTGTTATTTTTGACATTTTTCATGGTGACGCTTTTCATTTTTGACATTTAGCATTGTGACATTTGTCAGTTTTGACATTTGCCACCTTGAAATTTGTCATTTTTGACATTTAGCATTGTGACATTTGTTATTTGATATCTTTGACATTTGCCATCTTGAAATTTGTCATTTTTGACATTTAGCATTGTGACATTTGTCATTTGACATCTTTGACATTTGCCATCTTGAAATTTGTTATTTTTGACATTTTTCATTATGACACTATTCATTTTTGACATTTAGCATTGTGACATTTGTCAGTTTTGACATTTGCCATCTTGAAATTTGTCATTTTTGACATTTTTCATGGTGACAGTTTTTATTTTTGACATTTAGCATTGTGACATTTGTCATTTGACATCTTTGACATTTGCCATCTTGAATTTTGTCATTTTTGACATTTTTCATGGTGACACTTTTCATTTTTGACATTTAGCATTGTGACATTTGTCATTTGACATCTTTGACATTTGCCATCTTGAAATTTGTCATTTTTGACATTTTTCATGGTAACACTTTTCATTTTTGACATTTAGCATTGTGACATTTGTCATTTGACATCTTTGACATTTGACATCTTGAAATTTGTCATTTTTGTTATTTAGCATTGTGACATTTGTCATTTGACATCTTTGACATTTGCCATCTTGAAATTTGTCATTTTTGACATTTTTCATGGTGACACTTTTCATTTTTGACATTTAGCATTGTGACATTTGTCATTTGACATCTTGGACATTTGCCATCTTGAAATTTGTCATTTTTGACATTTTTCATGGTGACACTTATTATTTTTGACATTTAGCATTGTGACATTTGTCAGTTTTGACATTTGCCATCTTGAAATTTGTCATTTTGACATTTTTTATGGTGACACTTTTCATTTTTGACATTTAGCATTGTGACATTTGTCATTTGACATCTTTGACATTTGCAATCTTAAAATTTGTCATTTTTGACATTTAGCATTGTGACATTTGGCATTTGACATCTTTGACATTTGCCATCTTAAAATTTGTCATTTTTGACCTTTTTCATGGTGGCACTTTTCATTTTTGACATTTAGCATTGTGACATTTGTCATTTGACATCTTTGACATTTGCCATCTTGAAATTTGTCATTTTTGACATTTAGCATTGTGACATTTGTCATTTGACATCTTTGACATTTGCCATCTTGAAATTTGTCATTTTTGACATTTAGCATTGTGACATTTGTCATTTGACATCTTTGACATTTGCCATCTTGAAATTTGTCATTTTTGACATTTTTCATGGTGACACTTTTCATTTTTGACATTTAGCATTGTGACATTTGTCATTTGACATCTTGGACATTTGCCATCTTGAAATTTGTCATTTTTGACATTTTTCATGGTGACACTTATCATTTTTGACATTTAGCATTGTGACATTTGTCAGTTTTGACATTTGCCATCTTAAAATTTGTCATTTTTGACATTTTTCATGGTGACACTTTTCATTTTTGACATTTAGCATTGTGACATTTGTCATTTGACATCTTTGACATTTGCCATCTTGAAATTTGTCATTTTTGACATTTTTCATGGTGACACTTTTTATTTTTGACATTTAGCATTGTGACATTTGTCATTTGACATCTTTGACATTTGCCATCTTGAAATTTGTCATTTTTGACATTTAGCATTGTGACATTTGTCATTTGACATCTTTGACATTTGCCATCTTGAAATTTGTTATTTTTGACATTTTTCATGGTGACACTTTTCATTTTTGACATTTAGCATTGTGACATTTGTCATTTGACATCTTTGACATTTGCCATCTTGAAATTTGTCATTTTTGACACTTTTTATTTTTGACATTTAGCATTGTGACATTTGTCATTTGACATCTTTGACATTTGCCATCTTGAAATTTGTCATTTTTGACATTTTTCATGGTGACACTTTTTATTTTTAACATTTAGCATTGTGACATTTGTCATTTGACATCTTGGACATTTGCCATCTTGAAATTTGTCATTTTTGACATTTTTCATGGTGACACTTATCATTTTTGACATTTAGCATTGTGACATTTGTCAGTTTTGACATTTGCCATCTTGAAATTTGTCCTTTTTGACATTTTTCATGGTGAAACTTTTCATTTTTGACATTTAGCATTGTGACATTTGTCATTTGACATCTTTGACATTTGCCATCTTGAAATTTGTCATTTTTGACATTTTTCATGGTGACACTTTTCATTTTTGACATTTAGCATTGTGACATTTGTCAGTTTTGACATTTGTCATCTTGAGATTTGTCATTTTTGACATTTTTCATGGTGACACTTTATTTTTGACATTTAGCTCTGTGACATTTGTCATTTGACATCTTTGACATTTGCCATCTTAAAATTTGTTATTTTTGACATTTTTCATGGTGACACTTTTCATTTTTGACATTTAGCATTGTGACATTTGTCAGTTTTTACATTTGCCATCTTGAAATTTGTCATTTTTGACATTTTTCATGGTGACACTTTTCATTTTTGACATTTAGCATTGTGACATTTATCATTTGACATCTTTGACATTTGCCATCTTGAAATTTGTCATTTTTGACACTTTTTATTTTTGACATTTAGCATTGTGACATTTGTCATTTGACATGTTTGACATTTGCCATCTTGAAATTTGTCATTTTTGACATTTTTCATGGTGACACTTTTAATTTTTAACATTTAGCATTGTGACATTTGTCATTTGACATCTTGGACATTTGCCATCTTGAAATTTGTCATTTTTGACATTTTTCATGGTGACACTTTTCATTTTTGACATTTAGCATTGTGACATTTGTCATTTGACATCTTTGACATTTGCCATCTTGAAATTTGTCATTTTTGACATTTTTCATGGTGACACTTTTCATTTTTGACATTTAGCATTGTGACATTTGTCAGTTTTGACATTTGTCATCTTGAAATTTGTCATTTTTGACATTTTTCATGGTGACACTTTTCATTTTTGACATTTAGCATTGTGACATTTGTCAGTTTTGACATTTGCCATCTTGAAATTTGTCATTTTTGACATTTTTCATGGTGAAACTTTTCATTTTTGACATTTAGCATTGTGACATTTGTCATTTGACATCTTTGACATTTGCCATCTTAAAATTTGTTATTTTTGACATTTTTCATGGTGACACTTTTTATTTTTGACATTAAGCATTGTGACATTTGTCATTTGACATCTTTGACATTTGCCATCTTGAAATTTGTCATTTTTGACATTTTTCATGGTGACTCTTTTCATTTTTGACATTTAGCATTGTGACATTTGTCATTTGACATCTTAGACATTTGCCATCTTGAAATTTGTCATTTTTGACATTTAGCATTGTGACATTTGTCATTTGACATCCTTGACATTTGTCATCTTGAAATTTGTCATTTTTGACATTTTTCATGGTGACACTTTTCATTTTTGACATTTAGCATTGTGACATTTGTCATTTGACATCTTAGACATTTGCCATCTTGAAATTTGTCATTTTTGACATTTAGCATTGTGACATTTGTCATTTGACATCTTTGACATTTGCCATCTTGAAATTTGTCATTTTTGACATTTAGCATTGTGATATTTGTCATTTGACATCTTTGACATTTGCCATCTTGAAATTTGTTATTTTTGACATTTTTCATGGTGACGCTTTTCATTTTTGACATTTAGCATTGTGACATTTGTCAGTTTTGACATTTGCCACCTTGAAATTTGTCATTTTTGACATTTAGCATTGTGACATTTGTTATTTGATATCTTTGACATTTGCCATCTTGAAATTTGTCATTTTTGACATTTAGCATTGTGACATTTGTCATTTGACATCTTTGACATTTGCCATCTTGAAATTTGTTATTTTTGACATTTTTCATTATGACACTATTCATTTTTGACATTTAGCATTGTGACATTTGTCAGTTTTGACATTTGCCATCTTGAAATTTGTCATTTTTGACATTTTTCATGGTGACAGTTTTTATTTTTGACATTTAGCATTGTGACATTTGTCATTTGACATCTTTGACATTTGCCATCTTGAATTTTGTCATTTTTGACATTTTTCATGGTGACACTTTTCATTTTTGACATTTAGCATTGTGACATTTGTCATTTGACATCTTTGACATTTGCCATCTTGAAATTTGTCATTTTTGACATTTTTCATGGTAACACTTTTCATTTTTGACATTTAGCATTGTGACATTTGTCATTTGACATCTTTGACATTTGACATCTTGAAATTTGTCATTTTTGTTATTTAGCATTGTGACATTTGTCATTTGACATCTTTGACATTTGCCATCTTGAAATTTGTCATTTTTGACATTTTTCATGGTGACACTTTTCATTTTTGACATTTAGCATTGTGACATTTGTCATTTGACATCTTGGACATTTGCCATCTTGAAATTTGTCATTTTTGACATTTTTCATGGTGACACTTATTATTTTTGACATTTAGCATTGTGACATTTGTCAGTTTTGACATTTGCCATCTTGAAATTTGTCATTTTGACATTTTTTATGGTGACACTTTTCATTTTTGACATTTAGCATTGTGACATTTGTCATTTGACATCTTTGACATTTGCAATCTTAAAATTTGTCATTTTTGACATTTAGCATTGTGACATTTGGCATTTGACATCTTTGACATTTGCCATCTTAAAATTTGTCATTTTTGACCTTTTTCATGGTGACACTTTTCATTTTTGACATTTAGCATTGTGACATTTGTCATTTGACATCTTTGACATTTGCCATCTTGAAATTTGTCATTTTTGACATTTAGCATTGTGACATTTGTCATTTGACATCTTTGACATTTGCCATCTTGAAATTTGTCATTTTTGACATTTAGCATTGTGACATTTGTCATTTGACATCTTTGACATTTGCCATCTTGAAATTTGTCATTTTTGACATTTTTCATGGTGACACTTTTCATTTTTGACATTTAGCATTGTGACATTTGTCATTTGACATCTTGGACATTTGCCATCTTGAAATTTGTCATTTTTGACATTTTTCATGGTGACACTTATCATTTTTGACATTTAGCATTGTGACATTTGTCAGTTTTGACATTTGCCATCTTAAAATTTGTCATTTTTGACATTTTTCATGGTGACACTTTTCATTTTTGACATTTAGCATTGTGACATTTGTCATTTGACATCTTTGACATTTGCCATCTTGAAATTTGTCATTTTTGACATTTTTCATGGTGACACTTTTTATTTTTGACATTTAGCATTGTGACATTTGTCATTTGACATCTTTGACATTTGCCATCTTGAAATTTGTCATTTTTGACATTTAGCATTGTGACATTTGTCATTTGACATCTTTGACATTTGCCATCTTGAAATTTGTTATTTTTGACATTTTTCATGGTGACACTTTTCATTTTTGACATTTTTAGCATTGTGACATTTGTCAGTTTTTACATTTGCCATCTTGAAATTTGTCATTTTTGACATTTTTCATGGTGACACTTTTCATTTTTGACATTTAGCATTGTGACATTTGTCATTTGACATCTTTGACATTTGCCATCTTGAAATTTGTCATTTTTGACACTTTTTATTTTTGACATTTAGCATTGTGACATTTGTCATTTGACATCTTTGACATTTGCCATCTTGAAATTTGTCATTTTTGACATTTTTCATGGTGACACTTTTTATTTTTAACATTTAGCATTGTGACATTTGTCATTTGACATCTTGGACATTTGCCATCTTGAAATTTGTCATTTTTGACATTTTTCATGGTGACACTTATCATTTTTGACATTTAGCATTGTGACATTTGTCAGTTTTGACATTTGCCATCTTGAAATTTGTCCTTTTTGACATTTTTCATGGTGAAACTTTTCATTTTTGACATTTAGCATTGTGACATTTGTCATTTGACATCTTTGACATTTGCCATCTTGAAATTTGTCATTTTTGACATTTTTCATGGTGACACTTTTCATTTTTGACATTTAGCATTGTGACATTTGTCAGTTTTGACATTTGTCATCTTGAGATTTGTCATTTTTGACATTTTTCATGGTGACACTTTATTTTTGACATTTAGCTCTGTGACATTTGTCATTTGACATCTTTGACATTTGCCATCTTAAAATTTGTTATTTTTGACATTTTTCATGGTGACACTTTTCATTTTTGACATTTAGCATTGTGACATTTGTCAGTTTTTACATTTGCCATCTTGAAATTTGTCATTTTTGACATTTTTCATGGTGACACTTTTCATTTTTGACATTTAGCATTGTGACATTTGTCATTTGACATCTTTGACATTTGCCATTTTGAAATTTGTCATTTTTGACACTTTTTATTTTTGACATTTAGCATTGTGACATTTGTCATTTGACATCTTTGACATTTGCCATCTTGAAATTTGTCATTTTTGACATTTTTCATGGTGACACTTTTAATTTTTAACATTTAGCATTGTGACATTTGTCATTTGACATCTTGAACATTTGCCATCTTGAAATTTGTCATTTTTGACATTTTTCATGGTGACACTTTTCATTTTTGACATTTAGCATTGTGACATTTGTCATTTGACATCTTTGACATTTGCCATCTTGAAATTTGTCATTTTTGACATTTTTCATGGTGACACTTTTCATTTTTGACATTTAGCATTGTGACATTTGTCAGTTTTGACATTTGTCATCTTGAAATTTGTCATTTTTGACATTTTTCATGGTGACACTTTTCATTTTTGACATTTAGCATTGTGACATTTGTCAGTTTTGACATTTGCCATCTTGAAATTTGTCATTTTTGACATTTTTCATGGTGAAACTTTTCATTTTTGACATTTAGCATTGTGACATTTGTCATTTGACATCTTTGACATTTGCCATCTTGAAATTTGTCATTTTTGACATTTTTCATGGTGACACTTTTCATTTTTGACATTTAGCATTGTGACATTTGTCAGTTTTGACATTTGTCACCTTGAAATTTGTCATTTTTGACATTTTTCATGGTGACACTTTTCATTTTTGACATTTAGCATTGTGACATGTGTCATTTGACATCTTTGACATTTGCCATCTTAAAATTTGTTATTTTTGACATTTTTCATGTTGACACTTTTTATTTTTGACATTTAGCATTGTGACATTTGTCATTTGACATCTTTGACATTTGCCATCTTGAAATTTGTCATTTTTGACATTTTTCATGGTGACTCTTTTCATTTTTGACATTTAGCATTGTGACATTTGTCATTTGACATCTTTGACATTTGCCATCTTGAAATTTGTTATTTTTGACATTTTTCATGGTGACACTTTTCATTTTTGACATTTAGCATTGTGACATTTGTCATTTGACATCTTAGACATTTGCCATCTTGAAATTTGTCATTTTTGACACTTTTCATTTTTGACATTTAGCATTGTGACATTTGTCATTTGACATCTTTGACATTTGCCATCTTGAAATTTGTCATTTTTGACATTTTTCATGGTGACACTTTTCATTCTTGACATTTAGCATTGTGACATTTGTCATTTGACATTTTTGACATTTGCCATCTTGAAATTTGTCATTTTTGACATTTTTCATGGTGACACTTTTCATTTTTGACATTTAGCATTGTGACATTTGTCATTTGACATCTTAGACATTTGCCATCTTGAAATTTGTCATTTTTGACACTTTTCATTTTTGACATTTAGCATTGTGACATTTGTCATTTGACATCTTTGACATTTGCCATCTTGAAATTTGTCATTTTTGACATTTTTCATGGTGACACTTTTCATTTTGGACATTTAGCATTGTGACATTTGTCATCTTGAAATTTGTCATTTTTGACATTTTTCATGGTGACACTTTTTATTTTTGACATCTAGCATTGTGACATTTGTCATTTGACATCTTTGACATTTGACATCTTGAAATTTGTCATTTTTGACATTTTTCATGGTGACACTTTTCATTTTTGACATTTAGCATTGTGACATGTGTCATTTGACATCTTTGACATTTGCAATCTTGAAATTTGTCATTTTTGACATTAAGCATTGTGACATTTGTCATTTGACATCTTTGATATTTGCCATCTTGAAATTTGTCATTTTGACATTTTTCATGGTGACACTTTTCATTTTTGACATTTAGCATTGTGACATTTGTCATTTGACATCTTTGACATTTGCCATCTTGAAATTTGTCATTTTTGACATTTTTCATGGTGACACTTTTCATTTTTGACATTTAGCATTGTGACATTTGTCGAATTCAAAATCTTTGACATTTGCCATCTTGAAATTTGTCATTTTTGACATTTTTCATGGTGACAATTTTCATTTTTGACATTTAGCATTGTGACATTTGTCATTTGACATCTTTGACATTTGCCATCTTGAAATTTGTCATTTTTGACATTTTTCATGGTGACACTTTTTATTTTTGACATTTAGCATTGTGACATTTGTCATTTGACATCTTTGACATTTGACATCTTGAAATTTGTCATTTTTGACATTTTTCATGGTGACACTTTTCATTTTTGACATTTAGCATTGTGACATGTGTCATTTGACATCTTTGACATTTGCAATCTTGAAATTTGTCATTTTTGACATTAAGCATTGTGACATTTGTCATTTGACATCTTTGATATTTGCCATCTTGAAATTTGTCATTTTGACATTTTTCATGGTGACACTTTTCATTTTTGACATTTAGCATTGTGACATTTGTCATTTGACATCTTTGACATTTGCCATCTTGAAATTTGTCATTTTTGACATTTTTCATGGTGACACTTTTCATTTTTGACATTTAGCATTGTGACATTTGTCGAATTCAAAATCTTTGACATTTGCCATCTTGAAATTTGTCATTTTTGACATTTTTCATGGTGACACTTTTCATTTTTGACATTTAGCATTGTGACATTTGTCATTTGACATCTTTGATATTTGCCATCTTGAAATTTGTCATTTTTGACATTTTTCATGGTGACACTTTTCATTCTTAACATTTAGCATTGTGACATTTGTCATTTGACATTTTTGACATTTGCCACCTTGAAATTTGTCATTTTTGACATTTTTCGTGGTGACACTTTTCATTTTTGACATTTAGCATTGTGACATTTGTCATTTGACATCTTAGACATTTGCCATCTTGAATTTTGTCATTTTTGACACTTTTCATTTTTGACATTTAGCATTGTGACATTTGTCATTTGACATCTTTGACATTTGCCATCTTGAAATTTGTCATTTTTGACATTTTTCATGGTGACACTTTTCATTTTGGACATTTAGCATTGTGACATTTGTCATTTGACATCTTTGACATTTGCCGTCTTGAAATTTGTCATTTTTGACATTTTTCATGGTGACACTTTTCATTTTTGACATTTAGCATTGTGACATTTGACATTTGACATCTTTGACATTTGCCATCTTGAAATTTGTCATTTTTGACATTTTTCATCGTGACACTTTTCATTTTTGACATTTAGCATTGTGACATTTGACATCTTTGACATTTGCCATCTTGAAATTTGTCATTTTTGACATTTAGCATTGTGACATTTGTCATTTGACATCTTTGACATTTGCCATCTTGAAATTTGTTATTTTTGACATTTTTCATGGTGACACTTTTTATTTTTGACATTTAGCATTGTGACATTTGTCATTTGACAGCTTTGATATTTGCCATCTTGAAATTTGTCATTTTTGACATTTTTTATGGTGACACTTTTCATTTTTGACATTTAGCATTGTGACATTTGTCATTTGATATCTTTGACATTTGCCATCTTGAAATTTGTCATTTTTGACATTTAGCATTGTGACATTTGTCATTTGACATTTGCCATCTTGAAATTTGTCATTTTTGACATTTAGCATTGTGACACTTTTCATTTTTGACATTTAGCATTGTGACACTTTTCATTTCTGACATTTAGCTTTGTGACATTTGTCATTTTACATCTTTGATATTTGCCATCTTGAAATTTGTCATTTTTGACATTTTTCATGGTGACACTTTTCATTTTTGACATTTAGCATTGTGACATTTGACATTTGTCATCTTTGACATTTGCCATCTTGAAATTTGTCATTTTTGACATTTTTCATGGTGACACTTTTCATTTTTGACATTTAGCATTGTGACATTTGTCATTTGACATCTTTGACATTTGCCATCTTGAAATTTGTCATTTTTGACATTTTTCATGGTGACACTTTTCATTTTTGACATTTAGCATTGTGACATTTGTCATTTGACATCTTTGATATTTGCCATTTTGAAATTTGTTATTTTTGACATTTAGCATTGTGACATTTGTCATTTGACATCTTTGATATTTGCCATCTTGAAATTTGTCATTTTTGACATTTTTCATGGTGACACTTTTCATTTTTGACATTTAGCATTGTGACATTTGTCATTTGACATCTTTGACATTTGCCATCTTGAAATTTGTCATTTTTGACATTTTTCATGGTGACACTTTTCATTTTTGACATTTAGCATTGTGACATTTGTCATATTCAAAATCTTTGACATTTGCCATCTTGAAATTTGTCATTTTTGACATTTTTCATGGTGACACTTTTCATTTTTGACATTTAGCATTGTGACATTTGTCATTTGACATCTTTGACATTTGCCATCTTGAAATTTGTCATTTTTGACATTTTTCATGGTGACACTTTTCATTTTGGACATTTAGCATTGTGACATTTGTCATCTTGAAATTTGTCATTTTTGACATTTTTCATGGTGACACTTTTCATTTTTGACATTTAGCATTGTGACATTTGTCATTTGACATCTTTGATATTTGCCATCTTGAAATTTGTCATTTTTGACATTTAGCATTGTGACATTTGTCATTTGACATCTTTGACATTTGCCATCTTGAAATTTGTTATTTTTGACATTTTTTATGGTGACACTTATTATTTTTGACATTTAGCATTGTGACATTTGTCATTTGACATCTTTGACATTTGCCATCTTGAAATTTGTCATTTTTGACATTTTTCATGGTGACACTTTTCATTTTTGACATTTAGCATTGTGACATTTGTCATTTGACATCTTTGACATTTGCCATCTTGAAATTTGCAGTTTTGACATTTAGCATTGTGACATTTGTCAAATGACATCTTTGACATTTGCCATCTTGAAATTTGTTATTTTTGACATTTTTCATGGTGACACTTTTTATTTTTGACATTTAGCATTGTGACATTTGTCAGTTTTGACATTTGCCATCTTGAAATTTGTCATTTTTGACATTTTTCATGGTGACACTTTTCATTGTGACATTTGTCATTTGACATCTTTGACATTTGCCATCTTGAAATTTGTCAGTTTTGACATTTAGCATTGTGACATTTGTCATTTGACATCTTTGACATTTGCCATCTTGAAATTTGTTATTTTTGACATTTTTCATGGTGACACTTTTTATTTTTGACATTTAGCATTGTGACATTTGTCATTTGACAGCTTTGATATTTGCCATCTTGAAATTTGTCATTTTTGACATTTTTTATGGTGACACTTTTCATTTTTGACATTTAGCATTGTGACATTTGTCATTTGATATCTTTGACATTTGCCATCTTGAAATTTGTCATTTTTGACATTTAGCATTGTGACATTTGTCATTTGACATTTGCCATCTTGAAATTTGTCATTTTTGACATTTAGCATTGTGACACTTTTCATTTTTGACATTTAGCATTGTGACACTTTTCATTTTTGACATTTAGCTTTGTGACATTTGTCATTTTACATCTTTGATATTTGCCATCTTGAAATTTGTCATTTTTGACATTTTTCATGGTGACACTTTTCATTTTTGACATTTAGCATTGTGACATTTGACATTTGTCATCTTTGACATTTGCCATCTTGAAATTTGTCATTTTTGACATTTTTCATGGTGACACTTTTCATTTTTGACATTTAGCATTGTGACATTTGTCATTTGACATCTTTGACATTTGCCATCTTGAAATTTGTCATTTTTGACATTTTTCATGGTGACACTTTTCATTTTTGACATTTAGCATTGTGACATTTGTCATTTGACATCTTTGATATTTGCCATTTTGAAATTTGTTATTTTTGACATTTAGCATTGTGACATTTGTCATTTGACATCTTTGATATTTGCCATCTTGAAATTTGTCATTTTTGACATTTTTCATGGTGACACTTTTCATTTTTGACATTTAGCATTGTGACATTTGTCATTTGACATCTTTGACATTTGCCATCTTGAAATTTGTCATTTTTGACATTTTTCATGGTGACACTTTTCATTTTTGACATTTAGCATTGTGACATTTGTCATATTCAAAATCTTTGACATTTGCCATCTTGAAATTTGTCATTTTTGACATTTTTCATGGTGACACTTTTCATTTTTGACATTTAGCATTGTGACATTTGTCATTTGACATCTTTGACATTTGCCATCTTGAAATTTGTCATTTTTGACATTTTTCATGGTGACACTTTTCATTCTTGACATTTAGCATTGTGACATTTGTCATTTGACATTTTTGACATTTGCCATCTTGAAATTTGTCATTTTTGACATTTTTCATGGTGACACTTTTCATTTTTGACATTTAGCATTGTGACATTTGTCATTTGACATCTTAGACATTTGCCATCTTGAAATTTGTCATTTTTGACACTTTTCATTTTTGACATTTAGCATTGTGACATTTGTCATTTGACATCTTTGACATTTGCCATCTTGAAATTTGTCATTTTTGACATTTTTCATGGTGACACTTTTCATTTTGGACATTTAGCATTGTGACATTTGTCATCTTGAAATTTGTCATTTTTGACATTTTTCATGGTGACACTTTTCATTTTTGACATTTAGCATTGTGACATTTGTCATTTGACATCTTTGACATTTGCCATCTTGAAATTTGTCATTTTTGACATTTAGCATTGTGACATTTGTCATTTAACATCTTTGATATTTGCCATCTTGAAATTTGTCATTTTTGACATTTAGCATTGTGACATTTGTCATTTGACATCTTTGACATTTGCCATCTTGAAATTTGTTATTTTTGACATTTTTTATGGTGACACTTATTATTTTTGACATTTAGCATTGTGACATTTGTCATTTGACATCTTTGACATTTGCCATCTTGAAATTTGTCATTTTTGACATTTTTCATGGTGACACTTTTCATTTTTGACATTTAGCATTGTGACATTTGTCATTTGACATCTTTGACATTTGCCATCTTGAAATTTGTCAGTTTTGACATTTAGCATTGTGACATTTGTCAAATGACATCTTTGACATTTGCCATCTTGAAATTTGTTATTTTTGACATTTTTCATGGTGACACTTTTTATTTTTGACATTTAGCATTGTGACATTTGTCAGTTTTGACATTTGCCATCTTGAAATTTGTCATTTTTGACATTTTTCATGGTGACACTTTTCATTGTGACATTTGTCATTTGACATCTTTGACATTTGCCATCTTGAAATTTGTCATTTTTGACATTTAGCATTGTGACATTTGTCATTTGACATCTTTGACATTGGCCATCTTGAAATTTGTCATTTTTGACATTTAGCATTGTGACACTTTTCATTTTTGACATTAAGCATTGTGACACTTTTCATTTTTGACATTTAGCATTGTGACATTTGTCATTTGACATCTTTGATATTTGCCATCTTGAAATTTGTCATTTTTGACATTTTTCATGGTGACACTTTTCATTTTTGACATTTAGCATTGTGACATTTGTCATTTGACATCTTTGACATTTGCCATCTTGAAATTTGTCATTTGTGACATTTTTCATGGTGACACTTTTCATTTTTGACATTTAGCATTGTGACATTTGTCATATGACATCTTTGACATTTGCCATCTTGAAATTTGTCATTTTTGACATTTTTCATGGTGACACTTTTCATTTTTGACATTTAGCATTGTGACATTTGTCATTTGACATCTTTGACATTTGCCATCTTAAAATTTGTCATTTTTGACATTTTTCATGGTGACACGTTTTATTTTTGACATTTAGCATTGTGACATTTGTCATTTGACATCTTAGACATTTACCATCTTGAAATTTGTCATTTTTGACACTTTTCATGGTGACACTTTTCATTTTTGACATTTAGCATTGTGACATTTCTCATTTGACATCTTTGACATTTGCCATTTTGAAATTTGTCATTTTTGACATTTTTCATGGTGACACTTTTCATTTTTGACATTTAGCATTGTGACATTAGTCAGTTTTGACATTTGCCATCTTGAAATTTGTCATTTTTGACATTTTTCATGTTGACACTTTTCATTTTTGACATTTAGCATTGTGACATTTGTCATTTGACATCTTTGACATTTGCCATCTTGAAATTCGTCATTTTTGACATTTTTCATGGTGACACTTTTCATTTTTGACATTTAGCATTGTGACATTTGTCATTTGACATCTTTGACATTTGCCATCTTGAAATTTGTCATTTTTGACATTTTTCATGGTGACACTTTTCATTTTTGACATTTAGCATTGTGACATTTGTCATTTGACATCTTAGACATTTGCCATCTTGAAATTTGTCATTTTTGACATTTTTCATGGTGACACTTTTCATTTTTGACATTTAGCATTGTGACATTTGTCATTTGACATCTTAGACATTTGGCATCTTGAAATTTGTCATTTTTGACATTTTTCATGGTGACAATTTTCATTTTTGACATTTAGCATTGTGACATTTGTCATTTGACATCTTTGACATTTGCCATCTTGAAATTTGTCATTTTTGACATTTTTCATGGTGACACTTTTCATTTTTGACATTTAGCATTGTGACATTTGTCATTTGACATCTTTGACATTTGCCATCTTGAAATTTGTCATTTTTAACATTTTTCATGGTGACACTTTTCATTTTTGACATTTAGCATTGTGACATTTGTCATTTGACATCTTTGACATTTGCCATCTTGAAATTTGTCATTTTTGACATTTAGCATTGTGACATTTGTCATTTGACATCTTTGACATTTGCCATCTTGAAATTTGTTATTTTTGACATTTTTTATGGTGACACTTATTATTTTTGACATTTAGCATTGTGACATTTGTCATTTGACATCTTTGACATTTGCCATCTTGAAATTTGTCATTTTTGACATTTTTCATGGTGACACTTTTCATTTTTGACATTTAGCATTGTGACATTTGTCATTTGACATCTTTGACATTTGCCATCTTGAAATTTGTCAGTTTTGACATTTAGCATTGTGACATTTGTCAAATGACATCTTTGACATTTGCCATCTTGAAATTTGTTATTTTTGACATTTTTCATGGTGACACTTTTCATTTTTGACATTTAGCATTGTGACATTTGTCAGTTTTGACATTTGCCATCTTGAAATTTGTCATTTTTGACATTTTTCATGGTGACACTTTTCATTTTTGACATTTAGCATTGTGACATTTGTCATTTGACATCTTTGACATTTGCCATCTTGAAATTTGTCATTTTTGACATTTTTCATGGTGACACTTTTCATTTTTGACATTTAGCATTGTGACATTTGTCATTTGACATCTTTGACATTTGCCATCTTAAAATTTGTCATTTTTGACATTTTTCATGGTGACACGTTTTATTTTTGACATTTAGCATTGTGACATTTGTAATTTGACATCTTAGACATTTACCATCTTGAAATTTGTCATTTTTGACACTTTTCATGGTGACACTTTTCATTTTTGACATTTAGCATTGTGACATTTCTCATTTGACATCTTTGACATTTGCCATTTTGAAATTTGTCATTTTTGACATTTTTCATGGTGACACTTTTCATTTTTGACATTTAGCATTGTGACATCAGTCAGTTTTGACATTTGCCATCTTGAAATTTGTCGTTTTTGACATTTTTCATGTTGACACTTTTCATTTTTGACATTTAGCATTGTGACATTTGTCATTTGACATCTTTGACATTTGCCATCTTAAAATTTGTCATTTTTGAGATTTTTCATGGTGACACTTTTCATTTTTGACATTTAGCATTGTGACATTTGTCATTTGACATCTTTGACATTTGCCATCTTGAAATTTGTCATTTTTGACATTTTTCATGGTGACACTTTTCATTTTTGACATTTAGCATTGTGACATTTGTCATTTGACATCTTAGACATTTGCCATCTTGAAATTTGTCATTTTTGACATTTTTCATGGTGACACTTTTCATTTTTGACATTTAGCATTGTGACATTTGTCATTTGACATCTTAGACATTTGCCATCTTGAAATTTGTCATTTTTGACATTTTTCATGGTGACAATTTTCATTTTTGACATTTAGCATTGTGACATTTGTCATTTGACATCTTTGACATTTGCCATCTTGAAATTTGTCATTTTTGACATTTTTCATGGTGACACTTTTCATTTTTGACATTTAGCATTGTGACATTTGTCATTTGACATCTTTGACATTTGCCATCTTGAAATTTGTCATTTTTGACATTTTTCATGGTGACACTTTTCATTTTTGACATTTAGCATTGTGACATTTGTCATTTGACATCTTTGACATTTGCCATCTTGAAATTTGTCATTTTTGACATTTTTCATGGTGACACTTTTCATTTTTGACATTTAGCATTGTGACATTTGTCATTTGACATCTTTGACATTTGCCGTCTTGAAATTTGTCATTTTTGACATTTTTTATGGTGACACTTTTCATTTTTGACATTTAGCATTGTGACATTTGTCATTTGACATCTTTGACATTTGCCATCTTGAAATTTGTCATTTTTGACATTTTTCATGGTGACACTTTTCATTTTTGACATTTAGCATTGTAACATTTGTCATTTGACATCTTAGACATTTGCCATCTTGAAATTTGTCATTTTTGACACTTTTCATTTTTGACATTTAGCATTGTGACATTTGTCATTTCACATCTTTGACATTTGCCATCTTGAAATTTGTCATTTTTGACATTTTTCATGGTGACAATTTTCATTTTTGACATTTAGCATTGTGACATTTGTCATTTGACATCTTTGACATTTGCCATCTTTGACATTTGCCATCTTGAAGTTTGTCATTTTTGACATTTTTCATGGTGACACTTTTCATTTTTGACATTTAGCATTGTGACATTTGTCATTTGACATCTTTGACATTTGCCATCTTGAAATTTGTCATTTTTGACATTTTTCATGGTGACACTTTTCATTTTTGACATTTAGCATTGTGACATTTGTCATTTGACATCTTTGACATTTGCCATCTTGAAATTTGTCATTTTTGACATTTTTCATGGTGACACTTTTCATTTTTGACATTTAGCATTGTGACATTTGACATCTTTGACATTTGCCATCTTGAAATTTGTCATTTTTGACATTTAGCATTGTGACATTTGTCATTTGACATCTTTGACATTTGCCATCTTGAAATTTGTTATTTTTGACATTTTTCATGGTGACACTTTTCATTTTTGACATTTAGCATTGTGACATTTGTCATTTGACATCTTTGATATTTGCCATCTTGAAATTTGTCATTTTTGACATTTAGCATTGTGACATTTGTCATTTGACATCTTTGACATTTGCCATCTTGAAATTTGTTATTTTTGACATTTTTTATGGTGACACTTATTATTTTTGACATTTAGCATTGTGACATTTGTCATTTGACATCTTTGACATTTGCCATCTTGAAATTTGTCATTTTTGACATTTTTCATGGTGACACTTTTCATTTTTGACATTTAGCATTGTGACATTTGTCATTTGACATCTTTGACATTTGCCATCTTGAAATTTGTCAGTTTTGACATTTAGCATTGTGACATTTGTCAAATGACATCTTTGACATTTGCCATCTTGAAATTTGTTATTTTTGACATTTTTCATGGTGACACTTTTTATTTTTGACATTTAGCATTGTGACATTTGTCAGTTTTGACATTTGCCATCTTGAAATTTGTCATTTTTGACATTTTTCATGGTGACACTTTTCATTTTTGACATTTAGCATTGTGACATTTGTCATTTGACATCTTTGACATTTGCCATTTTGAAATTTGTCATTTTTGACATTTAGCATTGTGACATTTGTCATTTGACATCTTTGACATTGGCCATCTTGAAATTTGTCATTTTTGACATTTAGCATTGTGACACTTTTCATTTTTGACATTAAGCATTGTGACACTTTTCATTTTTGACATTTAGCATTGTGACATTTGTCATTTGATATCTTTGATATTTGCCATCTTGAAATTTGTCATTTTTGACATTTTTCATGGTGACACTTTTCATTTTTGACATTTAGCATTGTGACATTTGTCATTTAACATCTTTGACATTTGCCATCTTGAAATTTGTCATTTTTGACATTTTTCATGGTGACACTTTTCATTTTTGACATTTAGCATTGTGACATTTGTCATTTGACATCTTTGACATTTGCCATCTTAAAATTTGTCATTTTTGACATTTTTCATGGTGACACGTTTTATTTTTGACATTTAGCATTGTGACATTTGTCATTTGACATCTTAGACATTTACCATCTTGAAATTTGTCATTTTTGACACTTTTCATGGTGACACTTTTCATTTTTGACATTTAGCATTGTGACATTTCTCATTTGACATTTTTGACATTTGCCATTTTGAAATTTGTCATTTTTGACATTTTTCATGGTGACACTTTTCATTTTTGACATTTAGCATTGTGACATTAGTCAGTTTTGACATTTGCCATCTTGAAATTTGTCATTTTTGACATTTTTCATGTTGACACTTTTCATTTTTGACATTTAGCATTGTGACATTTGTCATTTGACATCTTTGACATTTGCCATCTTGAAATTTGTCATTTTTGACATTTTTCATGGTGACACTTTTCATTTTTGACATTTAGCATTGTGACATTTGTCATTTGACATCTTTGACATTTGCCATCTTGAAATTTGTCAGTTTTGACATTTAGCATTGTGACATTTGTCAAATGACATCTTTGACATTTGCCATCTTGAAATTTGTTATTTTTGACATTTTTCATGGTGACACTTTTCATTTTTGACATTTAGCATTGTGACATTTGTCAGTTTTGACATTTGCCATCTTGAAATTTGTCATTTTTGACATTTTTCATGGTGACACTTTTCATTTTTGACATTTAGCATTGTGACATTTGTCATTTGACATCTTTGACATTTGCCATCTTGAAATTTGTCATTTTTGACATTTTTCATGGTGACACTTTTCATTTTTGACATTTAGCATTGTGACATTTGTCATTTGACATCTTTGACATTTGCCATCTTAAAATTTGTCATTTTTGACATTTTTCATGGTGACACGTTTTATTTTTGACATTTAGCATTGTGACATTTGTCATTTGACATCTTAGACATTTACCATCTTGAAATTTGTCAGTTTTGACATTTTTTATGTTGACACTTTTCATTTTTGACATTTAGCATTGTGACATTTGTCATTTGACATCTTTGACATTTGCCATCTTGAAATTTGTCATTTTTGACATTTTTCATGGTGACACTTTTCATTTTTGACATTTAGCATTGTGACATTTGTCATTTGACATCTTTGACATTTGCCATCTTGAAATTTGTCATTTTTGACATTTTTCATGGTGACACTTTTCATTTTTGACATTTAGCATTGTGACATTTGTCATTTGACATCTTAGACATTTGCCATCTTGAAATTTGTCATTTTTGACATTTTTCATGGTGACACTTTTCATTTTTGACATTTAGCATTGTGACATTTGTCATTTGACATCTTAGACATTTGCCATCTTGAAATTTGTCATTTTTGACATTTTTCATGGTGACAATTTTCATTTTTGACATTTAGCATTGTGACATTTGTCATTTGACATCTTTGACATTTGCCATCTTGAAATTTGTCATTTTTGACATTTTTCATGGTGACACTTTTCATTTTTGACATTTAGCATTGTGACATTTGTCATTTGACATCTTTGACATTTGCCATCTTGAAATTTGTCATTTTTGACATTTTTCATGGTGACACTTTTCATTTTTGACATTTAGCATTGTGACATTTGTCATTTGACATCTTTGACATTTGCCATCTTGAAATTTGTCATTTTTGACATTTTTCATGGTGACACTTTTCATTTTTGACATTTAGCATTGTGACATTTGTCATTTGACATCTTTGACATTTGCCGTCTTGAAATTTGTCATTTTTGACATTTTTTATGGTGACACTTTTCATTTTTGACATTTAGCATTGTGACATTTGTCATTTGACATCTTTGACATTTGCCATCTTGAAATTTGTCATTTTTGACATTTTTCATGGTGACACTTTTCATTTTTGACATTTAGCATTGTAACATTTGTCATTTGACATCTTAGACATTTGCCATCTTGAAATTTGTCATTTTTGACACTTTTCATTTTTGACATTTAGCATTGTGACATTTGTCATTTCACATCTTTGACAATTGCCATCTTGAAATTTGTCATTTTTGACATTTTTCATGGTGACAATTTTCATTTTTGACATTTAGCATTGTGACATTTGTCATTTGACATCTTTGACATTTGCCATCTTTGACATTTGCCATCTTGAAGTTTGTCATTTTTGACATTTTTCATGGTGACACTTTTCATTTTTGACATTTAGCATTGTGACATTTGTCATTTGACATCTTTGACATTTGCCATCTTGAAATTTGTCATTTTTGACATATTTCATGGTGACACTTTTCATTTTTGACATTTAGCATTGGGACATTTGTCATTTGACATCTTTGACATTTGCCATCTTGAAATTTGTCATTTTTGACATTTTTCATGGTGACACTTTTCATTTTTGACATTTAGCATTGTGACATTTGACATCTTTGACATTTGCCATCTTGAAATTTGTCATTTTTGACATTTAGCATTGTGACATTTGTCATTTGACATCTTTGACATTTGCCATCTTGAAATTTGTTATTTTTGACATTTTTCATGGTGACACTTTTCATTTTTGACATTTAGCATTGTGACATTTGTCATTTGACATCTTTGATATTTGCCATCTTGAAATTTGTCATTTTTGACACTTTTCATTTTTGACATTTAGCATTGTGACATTTGTCATTTGACATCTTTGACATTTGCCATCTTGAAATTTGTCATTTTTGACATTTTTCATGGTGACACTTTTCATTTTTGACATTTAGCATTGTAACATTTGTCATTTGACATCTTAGACATTTGCCATCTTGAAATTTGTCATTTTTGACACTTTTCATTTTTGACATTTAGCATTGTGACATTTGTCATTTCACATCTTTGACAATTGCCATCTTGAAATTTGTCATTTTTGACATTTTTCATGGTGACAATTTTCATTTTTGACATTTAGCATTGTGACATTTGTCATTTGACATCTTTGACATTTGCCATCTTTGACATTTGCCATCTTGAAGTTTGTCATTTTTGACATTTTTCATGGTGACACTTTTCATTTTTGACATTTAGCATTGTGACATTTGTCATTTGACATCTTTGACATTTGCCATCTTGAAATTTGTCATTTTTGACATATTTCATGGTGACACTTTTCATTTTTGACATTTAGCATTGTGACATTTGTCATTTGACATCTTTGACATTTGCCATCTTGAAATTTGTCATTTTTGACATTTTTCATGGTGACACTTTTCATTTTTGACATTTAGCATTGTGACATTTGACATCTTTGACATTTGCCATCTTGAAATTTGTCATTTTTGACATTTAGCATTGTGACATTTGTCATTTGACATCTTTGACATTTGCCATCTTGAAATTTGTCATTTTTGACATTTTTCATGGTGACACTTTTCATTTTTGACATTTAGCATTGTGACATTTGTCATTTGACATCTTTGACATTTGCCGTCTTGAAATTTGTCATTTTTGACATTTTTTATGGTGACACTTTTCATTTTTGACATTTAGCATTGTGACATTTGTCATTTGACATCTTTGACATTTGCCATCTTGAAATTTGTCATTTTTGACATTTTTCATGGTGACACTTTTCATTTTTGACATTTAGCATTGTAACATTTGTCATTTGACATCTTAGACATTTGCCATCTTGAAATTTGTCATTTTTGACACTTTTCATTTTTGACATTTAGCATTGTGACATTTGTCATTTCACATCTTTGACAATTGCCATCTTGAAATTTGTCATTTTTGACATTTTTCATGGTGACAATTTTCATTTTTGACATTTAGCATTGTGACATTTGTCATTTGACATCTTTGACATTTGCCATCTTTGACATTTGCCATCTTGAAGTTTGTCATTTTTGACATTTTTCATGGTGACACTTTTCATTTTTGACATTTAGCATTGTGACATTTGTCATTTGACATCTTTGACATTTGCCATCTTGAAATTTGTCATTTTTGACATATTTCATGGTGACACTTTTCATTTTTGACATTTAGCATTGTGACATTTGTCATTTGACATCTTTGACATTTGCCATCTTGAAATTTGTCATTTTTGACATTTTTCATGGTGACACTTTTCATTTTTGACATTTAGCATTGTGACATTTGACATCTTTGACATTTGCCATCTTGAAATTTGTCATTTTTGACATTTAGCATTGTGACATTTGTCATTTGACATCTTTGACATTTGCCATCTTGAAATTTGTTATTTTTGACATTTTTCATGGTGACACTTTTCATTTTTGACATTTAGCATTGTGACATTTGACATCTTTGACATTTGCCATCTTGAAATTTGTCATTTTTGACATTTAGCATTGTGACATTTGTCATTTGACATCTTTGACATTTGCCATCTTGAAATTTGTTATTTTTGACATTTTTCATGGTGACACTTTTCATTTTTGACATTTAGCATTGTGACATTTGACATCTTTGACATTTGCCATCTTGAAATTTGTCATTTTTGACATTTAGCATTGTGACATTTGTCATTTGACATCTTTGACATTTGCCATCTTGAAATTTGTTATTTTTGACATTTTTCATGGTGACACTTTTCATTTTTGACATTTAGCATTGTGACATTTGTCATTTGACATCTTTGACATTTGCCATCTTGAAATTTGTTATTTTTGACATTTTTTATGGTGACACTTATTATTTTTGACATTTAGCATTGTGACATTTGTCATTTGACATCTTTGACATTTGCCATCTTGAAATTTGTCATTTTTGACATTTTTCATGGTGACACTTTTCATTTTTGACATTTAGCATTGTGACATTTGACATCTTTGACATTTGCCATCTTGAAATTTGTCATTTTTGACATTTAGCATTGTGACATTTGTCATTTGACATCTTTGACATTTGCCATCTTGAAATTTGTTATTTTTGACATTTTTCATGGTGACACTTTTCATTTTTGACATTTAGCATTGTGACATTTGTCATTTGACATCTTTGATATTTGCCATCTTGAAATTTGTCATTTTTGACACTTTTCATTTTTGACATTTAGCATTGTGACATTTGTCATTTGACATCTTTGACATTTGCCATCTTGAAATTTGTCATTTTTGACATTTTTCATGGTGACACTATTCATTTTTGACATTTAGCATTGTAACATTTGTCATTTGACATCTTAGACATTTGCCATCTTGAAATTTGTCATTTTTGACACTTTTCATTTTTGACATTTAGCATTGTGACATTTGTCATTTCACATCTTTGACAATTGCCATCTTGAAATTTGTCATTTTTGACATTTTTCATGGTGACAATTTTCATTTTTGACATTTAGCATTGTGACATTTGTCATTTGACATCTTTGACATTTGCCATCTTTGACATTTGCCATCTTGAAGTTTGTCATTTTTGACATTTTTCATGGTGACACTTTTCATTTTTGACATTTAGCATTGTGACATTTGTCATTTGACATCTTTGACATTTGCCATCTTGAAATTTGTCATTTTTGACATATTTCATGGTGACACTTTTCATTTTTGACATTTAGCATTGTGACATTTGTCATTTGACATCTTTGACATTTGCCATCTTGAAATTTGTCATTTTTGACATTTTTCATGGTGACACTTTTCATTTTTGACATTTAGCATTGTGACATTTGACATCTTTGACATTTGCCATCTTGAAATTTGTCATTTTTGACATTTAGCATTGTGACATTTGTCATTTGACATCTTTGACATTTGCCATCTTGAAATTTGTCATTTTTGACATTTTTCATGGTGACACTTTTCATTTTTGACATTTAGCATTGTGACATTTGTCATTTGACATCTTTGACATTTGCCGTCTTGAAATTTGTCATTTTTGACATTTTTTATGGTGACACTTTTCATTTTTGACATTTAGCATTGTGACATTTGTCATTTGACATCTTTGACATTTGCCATCTTGAAATTTGTCATTTTTGACATTTTTCATGGTGACACTTTTCATTTTTGACATTTAGCATTGTAACATTTGTCATTTGACATCTTAGACATTTGCCATCTTGAAATTTGTCATTTTTGACACTTTTCATTTTTGACATTTAGCATTGTGACATTTGTCATTTCACATCTTTGACAATTGCCATCTTGAAATTTGTCATTTTTGACATTTTTCATGGTGACAATTTTCATTTTTGACATTTAGCATTGTGACATTTGTCATTTGACATCTTTGACATTTGCCATCTTTGACATTTGCCATCTTGAAGTTTGTCATTTTTGACATTTTTTATGGTGACACTTTTCATTTTTGACATTTAGCATTGTGACATTTGTCATTTGACATCTTTGACATTTGCCATCTTGAAATTTGTCATTTTTGACATATTTCATGGTGACACTTTTCATTTTTGACATTTAGCATTGTGACATTTGTCATTTGACATCTTTGACATTTGCCATCTTGAAATTTGTCATTTTTGACATTTTTCATGGTGACACTTTTCATTTTTGACATTTAGCATTGTGACATTTGACATCTTTGACATTTGCCATCTTGAAATTTGTCATTTTTGACATTTAGCATTGTGACATTTGTCATTTGACATCTTTGACATTTGCCATCTTGAAATTTGTTATTTTTGACATTTTTCATGGTGACACTTTTCATTTTTGACATTTAGCATTGTGACATTTGACATCTTTGACATTTGCCATCTTGAAATTTGTCATTTTTGACATTTAGCATTGTGACATTTGTCATTTGACATCTTTGACATTTGCCATCTTGAAATTTGTTATTTTTGACATTTTTCATGGTGACACTTTTCATTTTTGACATTTAGCATTGTGACATTTGTCATTTGACATCTTTGATATTTGCCATCTTGAAATTTGTCATTTTTGACATTTAGCATTGTGACATTTGTCATTTGACATCTTTGACATTTGCCATCTTGAAATTTGTTATTTTTGACATTTTTTATGGTGACACTTATTATTTTTGACATTTAGCATTGTGACATTTGTCATTTGACATCTTTGACATTTGCCATCTTGAAATTTGTCATTTTTGACATTTTTCATGGTGACACTTTTCATTTTTGACATTTAGCATTGTGACATTTGTCATTTGACATCTTTGACATTTGCCATCTTGAAATTTGTCAGTTTTGACATTTAGCATTGTGACATTTGTCAAATGACATCTTTGACATTTGCCATCTTGAAATTTGTTATTTTTGACATTTTTCATGGTGACACTTTTCATTTTTGACATTTAGCATTGTGACATTTGTCAGTTTTGACATTTGCCATCTTGAAATTTGTCATTTTTGACATTTTTCATGGTGACACTTTTCATTTTTGACATTTAGCATTGTGACATTTGTCATTTGACATCTTTGACATTTGCCATTTTGAAATTTGTCATTTTTGACATTTAGCATTGTGACATTTGTCATTTGACATCTTTGACATTGGCCATCTTGAAATTTGTCATTTTTGACATTTAGCATTGTGACACTTTTCATTCTTGACATTAAGCATTGTGACACTTTTCATTTTTGACATTTAGCATTGTGACATTTGTCATTTGACATCTTTGATATTTGCCATCTTGAAATTTGTCATTTTTGACATTTTTCATGGTGACACTTTTCATTTTTGACATTTAGCATTGTGACATTTGTCATTTAACATCTTTGACATTTGCCATCTTGAAATTTGTCATTTTTGACATTTTTCATGGTGACACTTTTCATTTTTGACATTTAGCATTGTGACATTTGTCATTTGACATCTTTGACATTTGCCATCTTGAAATTTGTCATTTTTGACATTTTTCATGGTGACACTTTTCATTTTTGACATTTAGCATTGTGACATTTGTCATTTGACATCTTTGACATTTGCCATCTTAAAATTTGTCATTTTTGACATTTTTCATGGTGACACGTTTTATTTTTGACATTTAGCATTGTGACATTTGTCATTTGACATCTTAGACATTTACCATCTTGAAATTTGTCATTTTTGACACTTTTCATGGTGACACTTTTCATTTTTGACATTTAGCATTGTGACATTTCTCATTTGACATTTTTGACATTTGCCATTTTGAAATTTGTCATTTTTGACATTTTTCATGGTGACACTTTTCATTTTTGACATTTAGCATTGTGACATTAGTCAGTTTTGACATTTGCCATCTTGAAATTTGTCATTTTTGACATTTTTCATGTTGACACTTTTCATTTTTGACATTTAGCATTGTGACATTTGTCATTTGACATCTTTGACATTTGCCATCTTGAAATTTGTCATTTTTGACATTTTTCATGGTGACACTTTTCATTTTTGACATTTAGCATTGTGACATTTGTCATTTGACATCTTTGACATTTGCCATCTTGAAATTTGTCAGTTTTGACATTTAGCATTGTGACATTTGTCAAATGACATCTTTGACATTTGCCATCTTGAAATTTGTTATTTTTGACATTTTTCATGGTGACACTTTTCATTTTTGACATTTAGCATTGTGACATTTGTCAGTTTTGACATTTGCCATCTTGAAATTTGTCATTTTTGACATTTTTCATGGTGACACTTTTCATTTTTGACATTTAGCATTGTGACATTTGTCATTTGACATCTTTGACATTTGCCATCTTGAAATTTGTCATTTTTGACATTTTTCATGGTGACACTTTTCATTTTTGACATTTAGCATTGTGACATTTGTCATTTGACATCTTTGACATTTGCCATCTTAAAATTTGTCATTTTTGACATTTTTCATGGTGACACGTTTTATTTTTGACATTTAGCATTGTGACATTTGTCATTTGACATCTTAGACATTTACCATCTTGAAATTTGTCATTTTTGACACTTTTCATGGTGACACTTTTCATTTTTGACATTTAGCATTGTGACATTTCTCATTTGACATCTTTGACATTTGCCATTTTGAAATTTGTCATTTTTGACATTTTTCATGGTGACACTTTTCATTTTTGACATTTAGCATTGTGACATTAGTCAGTTTTGACATTTGCCATCTTGAAATCATTTTTGACATTTTTCATGTTGACACTTTTCATTTTTGACATTTAGCATTGTGACATTTGTCATTTGACATCTTTGACATTTGCCATCTTGAAATTTGTCATTTTTGACATTTTTCATGGTGACACTTTTCATTTTTGACATTTAGCATTGTGACATTTGTCATTTGACATCTTTGACATTTGCCATCTTGAAATTTGTCATTTTTGACATTTTTCATGGTGACACTTTTCATTTTTGACATTTAGCATTGTGACATTTGTCATTTGACATCTTAGACATTTGCCATCTTGAAATTTGTCATTTTTGACATTTTTCATGGTGACACTTTTCATTTTTGACATTTAGCATTGTGACATTTGTCATTTGACATCTTAGACATTTGCCATCTTGAAATTTGTCATTTTTGACATTTTTCATGGTGACAATTTTCATTTTTGACATTTAGCATTGTGACATTTGTCATTTGACATCTTTGACATTTGCCATCTTGAAATTTGTCATTTTTGACATTTTTCATGGTGACACTTTTCATTTTTGACATTTAGCATTGTGACATTTGTCATTTGACATCTTTGACATTTGCCATCTTGAAATTTGTCATTTTTGACATTTTTCATGGTGACACTTTTCATTTTTGACATTTAGCATTGTGACATTTGTCATTTGACATCTTTGACATTTGCCATCTTGAAATTTGTCATTTTTGACATTTTTCATGGTGACACTTTTCATTTTTGACATTTAGCATTGTGACATTTGTCATTTGACATCTTTGACATTTGCCGTCTTGAAATTTGTCATTTTTGACATTTTTTATGGTGACACTTTTCATTTTTGACATCTAGCATTGTGACATTTGTCATTTGACATCTTTGACATTTGCCATCTTGAAATTTGTCATTTTTGACATTTTTCATGGTGACACTTTTCATTTTTGACATTTAGCATTGTAACATTTGTCATTTGACATCTTAGACATTTGCCATCTTGAAATTTGTCATTTTTGACACTTTTCATTTTTGACATTTAGCATTGTGACATTTGTCATTTCACATCTTTGACAATTGCCATCTTGAAATTTGTCATTTTTGACATTTTTCATGGTGACAATTTTCATTTTTGACATTTAGCATTGTGACATTTGTCATTTGACATCTTTGACATTTGCCATCTTTGACATTTGCCATCTTGAAGTTTGTCATTTTTGACATTTTTCATGGTGACACTTTTCATTTTTGACATTTAGCATTGTGACATTTGTCATTTGACATCTTTGACATTTGCCATCTTGAAATTTGTCATTTTTGACATATTTCATGGTGACACTTTTCATTTTTGACATTTAGCATTGTGACATTTGTCATTTGACATCTTTGACATTTGCCATCTTGAAATTTGTCATTTTTGACATTTTTCATGGTGACACTTTTCATTTTTGACATTTAGCATTGTGACATTTGACATCTTTGACATTTGCCATCTTGAAATTTGTCATTTTTGACATTTTTCATGGTGACACTTTTCATTTTTGACATTTAGCATTGTGACATTTGTCATTTGACATCTTTGACATTTGCCATCTTGAAATTTGTCATTTTTGACATTTTTCATGGTGACACTTTTCATTTTTGACATTTAGCATTGTGACATTTGACATCTTTGACATTTGCCATCTTGAAATTTGTCATTTTTGACATTTAGCATTGTGACATTTGTCATTTGACATCTTTGACATTTGCCATCTTGAAATTTGTTATTTTTGACATTTTTCATGGTGACACTTTTCATTTTTGACATTTAGCATTGTGACATTTGTCATTTGACATCTTTGATATTTGCCATCTTGAAATTTGTCATTTTTGACATTTAGCATTGTGACATTTGTCATTTGACATCTTTGACATTTGCCATCTTGAAATTTGTTATTTTTGACATTTTTTATGGTGACACTTATTATTTTTGACATTTAGCATTGTGACATTTGTCATTTGACATCTTTGACATTTGCCATCTTGAAATTTGTCATTTTTGACATTTTTCATGGTGACACTTTTCATTTTTGACATTTAGCATTGTGACATTTGTCATTTGACATCTTTGACATTTGCCATCTTGAAATTTGTCAGTTTTGACATTTAGCATTGTGACATTTGTCAAATGACATCTTTGACATTTGCCATCTTGAAATTTGTTATTTTTGACATTTTTCATGGTGACACTTTTCATTTTTGACATTTAGCATTGTGACATTTGTCAGTTTTGACATTTGCCATCTTGAAATTTGTCATTTTTGACATTTTTCATGGTGACACTTTTCATTTTTGACATTTAGCATTGTGACATTTGTCATTTGACATCTTTGACATTTGCCATTTTGAAATTTGTCATTTTTGACATTTAGCATTGTGACATTTGTCATTTGACATCTTTGACATTGGCCATCTTGAAATTTGTCATTTTTGACATTTAGCATTGTGACACTTTTCATTTTTGACATTAAGCATTGTGACACTTTTCATTTTTGACATTTAGCATTGTGACATTTGTCATTTGACATCTTTGATATTTGCCATCTTGAAATTTGTCATTTTTGACATTTTTCATGGTGACACTTTTCATTTTTGACATTTAGCATTGTGACATTTGTCATTTAACATCTTTGACATTTGCCATCTTGAAATTTGTCATTTTTGATATTTTTCATGGTGACACTTTTCATTTTTGACATTTAGCATTGTGACATTTGTCATTTGACATCTTTGACATTTGCCATCTTGAAATTTGTCATTTTTGACATTTTTCATGGTGACACTTTTCATTTTTGACATTTAGCATTGTGACATTTGTCATTTGACATCTTTGACATTTGCCATCTTAAAATTTGTCATTTTTGACATTTTTCATGGTGACACGTTTTATTTTTGACATTTAGCATTGTGACATTTGTCATTTGACATCTTAGACATTTACCATCTTGAAATTTGTCATTTTTGACACTTTTCATGGTGACACTTTTCATTTTTGACATTTAGCATTGTGACATTTCTCATTTGACATTTTTGACATTTGCCATTTTGAAATTTGTCATTTTTGACATTTTTCATGGTGACACTTTTCATTTTTGACATTTAGCATTGTGACATTAGTCAGTTTTGACATTTGCCATCTTGAAATTTGTCATTTTTGACATTTTTCATGTTGACACTTTTCATTTTTGACATTTAGCATTGTGACATTTGTCATTTGACATCTTTGACATTTGCCATCTTGAAATTTGTCATTTTTGACATTTTTCATGGTGACACTTTTCATTTTTGACATTTAGCATTGTGACATTTGTCATTTGACATCTTTGACATTTGCCATCTTGAAATTTGTCAGTTTTGACATTTAGCATTGTGACATTTGTCAAATGACATCTTTGACATTTGCCATCTTGAAATTTGTTATTTTTGACATTTTTCATGGTGACACTTTTCATTTTTGACATTTAGCATTGTGACATTTGTCAGTTTTGACATTTGCCATCTTGAAATTTGTCATTTTTGACATTTTTCATGGTGACACTTTTCATTTTTGACATTTAGCATTGTGACATTTGTCATTTGACATCTTTGACATTTGCCATCTTGAAATTTGTCATTTTTGACATTTTTCATGGTGACACTTTTCATTTTTGACATTTAGCATTGTGACATTTGTCATTTGACATCTTTGACATTTGCCATCTTAAAATTTGTCATTTTTGACATTTTTCATGGTGACACGTTTTATTTTTGACATTTAGCATTGTGACATTTGTCATTTGACATCTTAGACATTTACCATCTTGAAATTTGTCATTTTTGACACTTTTCATGGTGACACTTTTCATTTTTGACATTTAGCATTGTGACATTTCTCATTTGACATCTTTGACATTTGCCATTTTGAAATTTGTCATTTTTGACATTTTTCATGGTGACACTTTTCATTTTTGACATTTAGCATTGTGACATTAGTCAGTTTTGACATTTGCTATCTTGAAATTTGTCATTTTTGACATTTTTCATGTTGACACTTTTCATTTTTGACATTTAGCATTGTGACATTTGTCATTTGACATCTTTGACATTTGCCATCTTGAAATTTGTCATTTTTGACATTTTTCATGGTGACACTTTTCATTTTTGACATTTAGCATTGTGACATTTGTCATTTGACATCTTTGACATTTGCCATCTTGAAATTTGTCATTTTTGACATTTTTCATGGTGACACTTTTCATTTTTGACATTTAGCATTGTGACATTTGTCATTTGACATCTTAGACATTTGCCATCTTGAAATTTGTCATTTTTGACATTTTTCATGGTGACACTTTTCATTTTTGACATTTAGCATTGTGACATTTGTCATTTGACATCTTAGACATTTGCCATCTTGAAATTTGTCATTTTTGACATTTTTCATGGTGACAATTTTCATTTTTGACATTTAGCATTGTGACATTTGTCATTTGACATCTTTGACATTTGCCATCTTGAAATTTGTCATTTTTGACATTTTTCATGGTGACACTTTTCATTTTTGACATTTAGCATTGTGACATTTGTCATTTAACATCTTTGACATTTGCCATCTTGAAATTTGTCATTTTTGACATTTTTCATGGTGACACTTTTCATTTTTGACATTTAGCATTGTGACATTTGTGACATTTGTCATTTGACATCTTTGACATTTGCCATCTTGAAATTTGTCATTTTTGACATTTTTCATGGTGACACTTTTCATTTTTGACATTTAGCATTGTGACATTTGTCATTTGACATCTTTGACATTTGCCGTCTTGAAATTTGTCATTTTTGTTATTTAGCATTGTGACATTTGTCATTTGACATCTTTGACATTTGACATCTTGAAATTTGTCATTTTTGACATTTTTCATGGTGACAATTTTCATTTTTGACATTTAGCATTGTGACATTTGTCATTTGACATCTTTGACATTTGCCATCTTTGACATTTGCCATCTTGAAGTTTGTCATTTTTGACATTTTTCATGGTGACACTTTTCATTTTTGACATTTAGCATTGTGACATTTGTCATTTGACATCTTTGACATTTGCCATCTTGAAATTTGTTATTTTTGACATTTAGCATTGTGACATTTGTCATTTGACATCTTTGACATTTGCCATCTTCAATTTTGTCATTTTTGACATTTTTCATGGTGACACTTTTTATTTTTGACATTTAGCATTGTGACATTTGTCATTTGACAATATTGACATTTGCCATTTTGAAATTTGTCATTTTTGACATTTTTCATGGTGATACTTTTCATTTTTGACATTTAGCATTGTGACATTTGTCATTTGACATCTTTGACATTTGCCATCTTGAAATTTGTCATTTTTGTTATTTAGCATTGTGACATTTGTCATTTGACATCTTTGACATTTGATATCTTGAAATTTGTCATTTTTGTTATTTAGCATTGTGACATTTGTCATTTGACATCTTTGACATTTGCCATCTTGAAATTTGTCATTTTTGACATTTTTTATGGTGACACTTATCATTTTTGACATTTAGCATTGTGACATTTGTCAGTTTTGACATTTGCCATCTTGAAATTTGTCATTTTTGACATTTTTTATGGTGACACTTTTCATTTTTGACATTTAGCATAGTGACATTTGACATCTTTGACATTTGCCATCTTGAAATTCGTCATTTTTGACATTTAGCATTGTGACATTTGTCATTTGACATCTTTGGCATTTGCCATCTTGAAATTTGTCATTTTTGACATTTTTCATGGTGACACTTTTCATTTTTGACATGTAGCATTGTGACATTTGTCATTTGACATCTTGGACATTTGCCATCTTGAAATTTGTCATTTTTGACATTTTTCATGGTGACACTTATCATTTTTGACATTAAGCATTGTGACATTTGTCAGTTTTGACATTTGCCATCTTAAAATTTGTCATTTTTGACATTTTTTATGGTGACACTTTTCATTTTTGACATTTAGCATTGTGACATTTGTCATTTGACATCTTTGACATTTGCCATCTTGAAATTTGTCATTTTTGACATTTTTCGTGGTGACACTTTTCATTTTTGACATTTAGCATTGTGACATTTGTCATTTGACATCTTTGACATTTGCCATCTTGAAATTTGTCATTTTTGACATTTAGCATTGTGACATTTGTCATTTGACATCTTTGACATTTGCCATCTTGAAATTTGTTATTTTTGACATTTTTCATATTGACACTTTTCATTTTTGACATTTAGCATTGTGACATTTGTCAGTTTTGACATTTGCCATCTTGAAATTTGTCATTTTTGACATTTTTCATGGTGACACTTTTCATTTTTAACATTTAGCATTGTGACATTTGTCATTTGACATCTTTGACATTTGCCATCTTGAAATTTGTCATTTTTGACACTTTTTAGTTTTGACATTTAGCATTGTGACATTTGTCATTTGACGTCTTTGACATTTGCCATCTTGAAATTTGTCATTTTTGACATTTTTCATGGTGACACTTTTCATTTTTGACATTTAGCATTGTGACATTTGTTATTTGACATCTTTGACATTTGCCATCTTGAAATTTGTCATTTTTGACATTTAGCATTGTGACATTTGTCATTTGACATCTTTGACATTTGCCATCTTGAAATTTGTCATTTTTGACATTTAGCATTGTGACATTTGTCATTTGACATCTTTGGTATTTGCCATCTTGAAATTTGTCATTTTTGACATTTTTCATGGTGACACTTTTCATTTTTGACATTTAGCATTGTGACATTTGTCATTTGACATCTTGGACATTTGCCATGTTGAAATTTGTCATTTTTGACATTTTTCATGGTGACACTTATCATTTTTGACATTTAGCATTGTGACATTTGTCAGTTTTGACATTTGCCATCTTGAAATTTGTCATATTTGACATTTTTCATGGTGACACTTTTCATTTTTGACATTTAGCATTGTGACATTTGTCATTTGACATCTTTGACATTTGCCATCTTGAAATTTGTCATTTTTGACATTTAGCATTGTGACATTTGTCATTTGACATCTTTGACATGTGCCATCTTGAAATTTGTTATTTTTGACATTTTTCATGGTGACACTTTTCATTTTTGACATTTAGCATTGTAACATTTGTCAGTTTTGACATTTGCCATCTTGAAATTTGTCATTTTTGACATTTTTCATGGTGACACTTTTCATTTTTGACATTTAGCATTGTGACATTTGTCATTTGACATCTTTGACATTTGCCATCTTGAAATTTGTCATTTTTGACATTTAGCATTGTGACATTTGTCAAATGACATCTTTGACATTTGCCATCTTGAAATTTGTTATTTTTGACATTTTTCATGGTGACACTTTTCATTTTTGACATTTAGCATTGTGACATTTGTCAGTTTTGACATTTGCCATCTTGAAATTTGTCATTTTTGACATTTTTCATGGTGACACTTTTCATTTTTGACATTTAGCATTGTGACATTTGTCATTTGACATCTTTGACATTTGCCATCTTGAAATTTGTCATTTTTGACATTTTTCATGGTGACACTTTTCATTTTTGACATTTAGCATTGTGACATTTGTCATTTGACATCTTTGACATTTGCCATCTTAAAATTTGTCATTTTTGACATTTTTCATGGTGACACGTTTTATTTTTGACATTTAGCATTGTGACATTTGTCATTTGACATCTTAGACATTTACCATCTTGAAATTTGTCATTTTTGACACTTTTCATGGTGACACTTTTCATTTTTGACATTTAGCATTGTGACATTTCTCATTTGACATCTTTGACATTTGCCATTTTGAAATTTGTCATTTTTGACATTTTTCATGGTGACACTTTTCATTTTTGACATTTAGCATTGTGACATTAGTCAGTTTTGACATTTGCCATCTTGAAATTTGTCATTTTTGACATTTTTCATGTTGACACTTTTCATTTTTGACATTTAGCATTGTGACATTTGTCATTTGACATCTTTGACATTTGCCATCTTGAAATTTGTCATTTTTGACATTTTTCATGGTGACACTTTTCATTTTTGACATTTAGCATTGTGACATTTGTCATTTGACATCTTTGACATTTGCCATCTTGAAATTTGTCATTTTTGACATTTTTCATGGTGACACTTTTCATTTTTGACATTTAGCATTGTGACATTTGTCATTTGACATCTTAGACATTTGCCATCTTGAAATTTGTCATTTTTGACATTTTTCATGGTGACACTTTTCATTTTTGACATTTAGCATTGTGACATTTGTCATTTGACATCTTAGACATTTGCCATCTTGAAATTTGTCATTTTTGACATTTTTCATGGTGACAATTTTCATTTTTGACATTTAGCATTGTGACATTTGTCATTTGACATCTTTGACATTTGCCATCTTGAAATTTGTCATTTTTGACATTTTTCATGGTGACACTTTTCATTTTTGACATTTAGCATTGTGACATTTGTCATTTGACATCTTTGACATTTGCCATCTTGAAATTTGTCATTTTTGACATTTTTCATGGTGACACTTTTCATTTTTGACATTTAGCATTGTGACATTTGTGACATTTGTCATTTGACATCTTTGACATTTGCCATCTTGAAATTTGTCATTTTTGACATTTTTCATGGTGACACTTTTCATTTTTGACATTTAGCATTGTGACATTTGTCATTTGACATCTTTGACATTTGCCGTCTTGAAATTTGTCATTTTTGTTATTTAGCATTGTGACATTTGTCATTTGACATCTTTGACATTTGACATCTTGAAATTTGTCATTTTTGACATTTTTCATGGTGACAATTTTCATTTTTGACATTTAGCATTGTGACATTTGTCATTTGACATCTTTGACATTTGCCATCTTTGACATTTGCCATCTTGAAGTTTGTCATTTTTGACATTTTTCATGGTGACACTTTTCATTTTTGACATTTAGCATTGTGACATTTGTCATTTGACATCTTTGACATTTGCCATCTTGAAATTTGTTATTTTTGACATTTAGCATTGTGACATTTGTCATTTGACATCTTTGACATTTGCCATCTTCAATTTTGTCATTTTTGACATTTTTCATGGTGACACTTTTTATTTTTGACATTTAGCATTGTGACATTTGTCATTTGACAATATTGACATTTGCCATTTTGAAATTTGTCATTTTTGACATTTTTCATGGTGATACTTTTCATTTTTGACATTTAGCATTGTGACATTTGTCATTTGACATCTTTGACATTTGCCATCTTGAAATTTGTCATTTTTGTTATTTAGCATTGTGACATTTGTCATTTGACATCTTTGACATTTGATATCTTGAAATTTGTCATTTTTGTTATTTAGCATTGTGACATTTGTCATTTGACATCTTTGACATTTGCCATCTTGAAATTTGTCATTTTTGACATTTTTCATGGTGACACTTATCATTTTTGACATTTAGCATTGTGACATTTGTCAGTTTTGACATTTGCCATCTTGAAATTTGTCATTTTTGACATTTTTTATGGTGACACTTTTCATTTTTGACATTTAGCATAGTGACATTTGACATCTTTGACATTTGCCATCTTGAAATTCGTCATTTTTGACATTTAGCATTGTGACATTTGTCATTTGACATCTTTGGCATTTGCCATCTTGAAATTTGTCATTTTTGACATTTTTCATGGTGACACTTTTCATTTTTGACATGTAGCATTGTGACATTTGTCATTTGACATCTTGGACATTTGCCATCTTGAAATTTGTCATTTTTGACATTTTTCATGGTGACACTTATCATTTTTGACATTAAGCATTGTGACATTTGTCAGTTTTGACATTTGCCATCTTAAAATTTGTCATTTTTGACATTTTTTATGGTGACACTTTTCATTTTTGACATTTAGCATTGTGACATTTGTCATTTGACATCTTTGACATTTGCCATCTTGAAATTTGTCATTTTTGACATTTTTCGTGGTGACACTTTTCATTTTTGACATTTAGCATTGTGACATTTGTCATTTGACATCTTTGACATTTGCCATCTTGAAATTTGTCATTTATGACATTTAGCATTGTGACATTTGTCATTTGACATCTTTGACATTTGCCATCTTGAAATTTGTTATTTTTGACATTTTTCATATTGACACTTTTCATTTTTGACATTTAGCATTGTGACATTTGTCAGTTTTGACATTTGCCATCTTGAAATTTGTCATTTTTGACATTTTTCATGGTGACACTTTTCATTTTTAACATTTAGCATTGTGACATTTGTCATTTGACATCTTTGACATTTGCCATCTTGAAATTTGTCATTTTTGACACTTTTTATTTTTGACATTTAGCATTGTGACATTTGTCATTTGACGTCTTTGACATTTGCCATCTTGAAATTTGTCATTTTTGACATTTTTCATGGTGACACTTTTCATTTTTGACATTTAGCATTGTGACATTTGTTATTTGACATCTTTGACATTTGCCATCTTGAAATTTGTCATTTTTGACATTTAGCATTGTGACATTTGTCATTTGACATCTTTGACATTTGCCATCTTGAAATTTGTCATTTTTGACATTTAGCATTGTGACATTTGTCATTTGACATCTTTGGTATTTGCCATCTTGAAATTTGTCATTTTTGACATTTTTCATGGTGACACTTTTCATTTTTGAGATTTAGCATTGTGACATTTGTCATTTGACATCTTGGACATTTGCCATGTTGAAATTTGTCATTTTTGACATTTTTCATGGTGACACTTATCATTTTTGACATTTAGCATTGTGACATTTGTCAGTTTTGACATTTGCCATCTTGAAATTTGTCATTTTTGACATTTTTCATGGTGACACTTTTCATTTTTGACATTTAGCATTGTGACATTTGTCATTTGACATCTTTGACATTTGCCATCTTGAAATTTGTCATTTTTGACATTTAGCATTGTGACATTTGTCATTTGACATCTTTGACATGTGCCATCTTGAAATTTGTTATTTTTGACATTTTTCATGGTGACACTTTTCATTTTTGACATTTAGCATTGTAACATTTGTCAGTTTTGACATTTGCCATCTTGAAATTTGTCATTTTTGACATTTTTCATGGTGACACTTTTCATTTTTGACATTTAGCATTGTTAAATTTGTCATTTGACATCTTTGACATTTGCCATCTTGAAATTTGTCATTTTTGACATTTTTCTTTTTGACACTTTTCTTTTTTGACATTTAGCATTGTGACATTTGTCATTTGACATCTTGGACATTTGCCATCTTGAAATTTGTCATTTTTCATGGTGACACTTATCATTTTTGACATTTAGCATTGTGACATTTGTCAGTTTTGACATTTGCTATCTTGAAATTTGTCATTTTTAACATTTTTCATGGTGACACTTTTCATTTTTGACATTTAGCATTGTGACATTTGTCATTTGACATTTTTGACATTTGCCATCTTGAAATTTGTCATTTTTCATGGTGACACTTTTCATTTTTGACATTTAACATTGTGACATTTGTCATTTGACATCTTTGACATTTGCCATCTTGAAATTTGTCATTTTTGACATTTTTCATGGTGACACTTTTCATTTTTGACATTTAGCATTGTGACATTTGTCATTTGACATCTTGGACATTTGCCATCTTGAAATTTGTCATTTTTGACATTTTTCATGGTGACACTTATCATTTTTGACATTTAGCATTGTGACATTTGTCAGTTTTGACATTTGCCATCTTGAAATTTGTCATTTTTGACATTTTTCATGGTGACACTTTTCATTTTTGACATTTAGCATTGTGACATTTGTCATTTGACATCTTTGATATTTGCCATCTTAAAATTTGTTATTTTTGACATTTTTCATGGTGACACTTTTCATTTTTGACATTTAGCATTGTGACATTTGTCATTTGACATCTTTGACATTTGCCATCTTGAAATTTGTCATTTTTGACATTTTTCATGGTGACACTTTTCATTTTTGACATTTAGCATTGTGACATTTGTCATTTGACATCTTTGACATTTGCCATCTTGAAATTTGTTATTTTTGACATTTTTCATGGTGACACTTTTCATTTTTGACATTTAGCATTGTGACATTTGTCATTTGACATCTTAGACATTTGCCATCTTGAAATTTGTCATTTTTGACACTTTTCATTTTTGACATTTAGCATTGTGACATTTGTCATTTGACATCTTTGACATTTACCACCTTGAAATTTGTCATTTTTGACATTTTTCATGGTGACAATTTTCATTTTTGACATTTAGCATTGTGACATTTGTCATTTGACATCTTTGACATTTGCCATCTTGAAATTTGTCATTTTTGACATTTTTCATGGTGACACTTTTCATTTTTGACATTTAGCATTGTGACATTTGTCATTTGACATCTTTGACATTTGCCATCTTGAAATTTGTCATTTTTGACATTTTTCATGGTGACACTTTTCATTTTTGACATTTAGCATTGTGACATTTGTCATTTGACATTTGCCATCTTGAAATTTGTCATTTTTGACATTTAGCTTTGTGACATTTGTCATTTGACATCTTTGACATTTGCCATCTTGAAATTTGTCATTTTTGACATTTTTCATGGTGACACTTTTCTTTTTTGACATTTAGCATTGTGACATTTGTCATTTGACATCTTTGACATTTGCCATCGTGAAATTTGTCATTTTTGACATTTAGCATTGTGACATTTGTCATTTGACATTTGACATCTTTAATATTTTTTAGTTGATTTTTCAGTCAGCGTTTATGCTTTAAGCACGCTGACGGACAACATTGCCTTGTACTGAGGAGACCCATAATAGGTCGAAACCGGTCTGCAAGTATGTTGTCCCCTCTAACTGCAAACAAAAATTCTTGTTAGATATTCCACAGTCGAACGGTGTGTCTTTTTTCCTTTACTTGTTGATGGGAAGGATTTCCCTCAACTAATACTAATATTTATTTTGTAATTATTGAACACCAATATATGTGGATTAATTTTGAGTTTTTCGTTTATTTAAAATAAACACCACATTTGAGAATGGATAATCTTTTCGATTTGAGAAAATGCTAATTTGGCAGATATTATCCGTATTCACAAGTTCGACTGGAATAATTTTATTATGAATTTTGTTTTGCCGTTAGAGGTGAAGATGACACTACTATCACGGCGTTTACACTTTCTTAACGGAAAGTAATATATCGTTGGTGATTTTAGTTGATTTTTCAGTCAGCGTTTATGCTTTAAGCACGCTGACGGACAACATTGCCTTGTACTGAGGAGACCCATAATAGGTCGAAACCGGTCTGCAAGTATGTTGTCCCCTCTAACTGCAAACAAAAATTCTTGTTAGATATTCCACAGTCGAACGGTGTGTCTTTTTTCCTTTACTTGTTGATGGGAAGGATTTCCCTCAACTAATACTAATATTTATTTTGTAATTATTGAACACCAATATATGTGGATTAATTTTGAGTTTTTCGTTTATTTAAAATAAACACCACATTTGAGAATGGATAATCTTTTCGATTTGAGAAAATGCTAATTTGGCAGATATTATCCGTATTCACAAGTTCGACTGGAATAATTTTATTATGAATTTTGTTTTGCCGTTAGAGGTGAAGATGACACTACTATCACGGCGTTTACACTTTCTTAACGGAAAGTAATATATCGTTGGTGATTTTAGTTGATTTTTCAGTCAGCGTTTATGCTTTAAGCACGCTGACGGACAACACTGCCTTGTACTGAGGAGACCCATAATAGGTCGAAACCGGTCTGCAAGTATGTTGTCCCCTCTAACTGCAAACAAAAATTCTTGTTAGATATTCCACAGTCGAACGGTGTGTCTTTTTTCCTTTACTTGTTGATGGGAAGGATTTCCCTCAACTAATACTAATATTTATTTTGTAATTATTGAACACCAATATATGTGGATTAATTTTGAGTTTTTCGTTTATTTAAAATAAACACCACATTTGAGAATGGATAATCTTTTCGATTTGAGAAAATGCTAATTTGGCAGATATTATCCGTATTCACAAGTTCGACTGGAATAATTTTATTATGAATTTTTTTTTGCCGTTAGAGGTGAAGATGACACTACTATCACGGCGTTTACACTTTCTTAACGGAAAGTAATATATCGTTGGTGATTTTAGTTGATTTTTCAGTCAGCGTTTATGCTTTAAGCACGCTGACGGACAACATTGCCTTGTACTGAGGAGACCCATAATAGGTCGAAACCGGTCTGCAAGTATGTTGTCCCCTCTAACTGCAAACAAAAATTCTTGTTAGATATTCCACAGTCGAACGGTGTGTCTTTTTTCCTTTACTTGTTGATGGGAAGGATTTCCCTCAACTAATACTAATATTTATTTTGTAATTATTGAACACCAATATATGTGGATTAATTTTGAGTTTTTCGTTTATTTAAAATAAACACCACATTTGAGAATGGATAATCTTTTCGATCTTTAATATTTGCCATCTTGAAATTTGTCATTTTTGACATTTTTCATGGTGACACTTTTCATTTTTGACATTTAGCATTGTGACATTTGTCATTTGACATCTTTGACATTTGCCATCTTGAAATTTGTCATTTTTGACATTTTTCATAGTGACACTTTTCATTTTTGACATTTAGCATTGTGACATTTGTCATATTCAAAATCTTTGACATTTGCCATCTTGAAATTTGTCATTTTTGACATTTTTTATAGTGACACTTTTCATTTTTAACATCTAGCATTGTGACATTTGTTATTTGACATCTTTGACATTTGCCGTCTTGAAATTTGTCATTTTTGACATTTTTCATGGTGACACTTTTCATTTTTGACATTTAGCATTGTGACATTTGTCATTTGACATCTTTGACATTTGCCATCTTAAAATTTGTCATTTTTGACATTTTTCATGGTGACACTTTTCATTTTTGACATTTAGCATTGTGACATTTGTCATTTGACATCTTAGACATTTGCCATCTTGAAATTTGTCATTTTTGACACTTTTCATTTTTGACATTTAGCATTGTGACATTTGTCATTTGACATCTTTGACATTTGCCATCTTGAAATTTGTCATTTTTGACATTTTTCATGGTGACACTTTTCATTTTTGACATTTAGCATTGTGACATTTGTCATTTGACATCTTTGACATTTGCCATCTTGAAATTTGTCATTTTTGACATTTAGCATTGTGACATTTGTCATTTGACATCTTTGACATTTGCTATCTTGAAATTTGTCATTTTTGACATTTAGCATTGTGACACTTTTCATTTTTGACATTTAGTATTGTGACACTTTTCATTTTTGACATTTAGCATTGTGACATTTGTCATTTGACATCTTTGATATTTGCCATCTTGAAATTTGTCATTTTTGACATTTTTCATGGTGACACTTTTCATTTTTGACATTTAGCATTGTGACATTTGTCATTTGACATCTTTGACATTTGCCATCTTGAAATTTGTCATTTTTGACATTTTTCATGGTGACACTTTTCATTTTTGACATTTAGCATTGTGACATTTGTCATTTGACATCTTTGATATTTGCCATCTTGAAATTTGTCATTTTTGACATTTTTCATGTTGACACTTTTCATTTTTGACATTTAGCATTGTGACATTTGTCATTTGACATCTTTGACATTTGCCATCTTGAAATTTGTCATTTTTGACATTTTTCATGGTGACACTTTTCATTTTTGACATTTAGCATTGTGACATTTGTCATTTGACATCTTAGACATTTGCCATCTTGAAATTTGTCTTTTTTGACACTTTTTATGGTGACGCTTTTCATTTTTGACATTTAGCATTGTGACATTTGTCATTTGAATTCTTTGACATTTGCCATTTTGAAATTTGTCATTTTTGACATTTTTCATGGTGACACTTTTCATTTTTGACGTTTAGCATTGTGACATTAGTCAGTTTTGACATTTGCCATCTTCAAATTTGTCATTTTTGACATTTTTCATGGTGACACTTTTCATTTTTGACATTTAGCATTGTGACATTTGTCATTTGACATCTTTGACATTTGCCATCTTGAAATTTGTCATTTTTGACATTTTTCATGGTGACACTTTTCATTTTTGACATTTAGCATTGTGACATTTGTCATTTGACATCTTTGACATTTGCCATCTTGAAATTTGTCATTTTTGACATTTTTCATGGTGACACTTTTCATTTTTGACATTTAGCATTGTGACATTTGTCATTTGACATCTTAGACATTTGCCATCTTGAAATTTGTCATTTTTGACACTTTTCATTTTTGACATTTAGCATTGTGACATTTGTCATTTGACATCTTTGACATTTGCCATATTGAAATTTGTCATTTTTGACATTTTTCATGGTGACAATTTTCATTTTTGACATTTAGCATTGTGACATTTGTCATTTGACATCTTTGACATTTGCCATCTTGAAATTTGTCATTTTTGACATTTTTCATGGTGACACTTTTCATTTTTGACATTTAGCATTGTGACATTTGTCATTTGACATCTTTGACATTTGCCATCTTAAAATTTGTCATTTTTGACATTTTTCATGGTGACACTTTTCATTTTTGACATTTAGCATTGCGACATTTGTCATTTCACATCTTTGACATTTGCCATCTTGAAATTTGTCATTTTTGACATTTTTCATGGTGACACTTTTCATTTTTGACATTTAGCATTGTGACATTTGTCATTTGACATCTTTGACATTTGCCATCTTGAAATTTGTCATTTTTGACATTTTTCATGGTGACACTTTTCATTTTTGACATTTAGCATTGCGACATTTGTCATTTGACATCTTTGACATTTGCCATCTTGAAATTTGTCATTTTTGACATTTTTCATGGTGACAATTTTCATTTTTGACATTTAGCATTGTGACATTTGTCATTTGACATCTTTGACATTTGCCATCTTGAAATTTGTCATTTTTGACATTTTTCATGGTGACACTTTTCATTTTTGACATTTAGCATTGTGACATTTGTCATTTGACATCTTTGACATTTGCCATCTTGAAATTTGTCATTTTTGACATTTTTCATGTTGACACTTTTCATTTTTGACATTTAGCATTGTGACATTTGTCATTTGACATCTTTGACATTTGCCATCTTGAAATTTGTCATTTTTGACATTTTTCATGGTGACACTTTTCATTTTTGACATTTAGCATTGTGACATTTGTCATTTGACATCTTAGACATTTGCCATCTTGAAATTTGTCTTTTTTGACACTTTTCATGGTGACGCTTTTCATTTTTGACATTTAGCATTGTGACATTTGTCATTTGACATCTTTGACATTTGCCATTTTGAAATTTGTCATTTTTGACATTTTTCATGGTGACACTTTTCATTTTTGACATTTAGCATTGTGACATTAGTCAGTTTTGACATTTGCCATCTTCAAATTTGTCATTTTTGACATTTTTCATGGTGACACTTTTCATTTTTGACATTTGTCATTTGACATCTTTGACATTTGCCATCTTGAAATTTGTCATTTTTGACATTTTTCATGGTGAAACTTTTCATTTTTGACATTTAGCATTGTGACATTTGTCATTTGACATCTTTGACATTTGCCATCTTGAAATTTGTCATTTTTGACATTTTTCATGGTGACACTTTTCATTTTTGACATTTAGCATTGTGACATTTGTCATTTGACATCTTAGACATTTGCCATCTTGAAATTTGTCATTTTTGACACTTTTCATTTTTGACATTTAGCATTGTGACATTTGTCATTTGACATCTTTGACATTTGCCATCTTGAAATTTGTCATTTTTGACATTTTTCATGGTGACAATTTTCATTTTTGACATTTAGCATTGTGACATTTGTCATTTGACATCTTTGACATTTGCCATCTTGAAATTTGTCATTTTTGACATTTTTCATGGTGACACTTTTCATTTTTGACATTTAGCATTGTGACATTTGTCATTTGACATCTTTGACATTTGCCATCTTGAAATTTGTCATTTTTGACATTTTTCATGGTGACACTTTTCATTTTTGACATTTAGCATTGCGACATTTGTCATTTGACATCTTTGACATTTGCCATCTTGAAATTTGTCATTTTTGACATTTTTCATGGTGACACTTTTCATTTTTGACATTTAGCATTGTGACATTTGTCATTTGACATCTTTGACATTTGCCATCTTGAAATTTGTCATTTTTGACATTTTTTATGGTGACACTTTTCATTTTTGACATTTAGCATTGTGACATTTGTCATTTGACATCTTTGACATTTGCCATCTTAAATTTTGTCATTTTTGACATTTTATGGTGACACTGTTCATTTTTGACATTTAGCATTGTGACATTTGTCATTTGACATCTTAGACATTTGCCATCTTGAAATTTGTCATTTTTGACACTTTTCATTTTTGACATTTAGCATTGTGACATTTGTCATTTCACATCTTTAACATTTGCCATCTTGAAATTTGTCATTTTTGACATTTTTCATGGTGACAATTTTCATTTTTGACATTTAGCATTGTAACATTTGTCATTTGACATCTTTGACATTTGCCATCTTGAAATTTGTCATTTTTGACATTTTTCATGGTGACACTTTTTATTTTTGACATTTAGCATTGTGACATTTGTCATTTGACATCTTTGACATTTGCCATCTTGAAATTTGTCATTTTTGACATTTTTCATGGTGACACTTTTCATTTTTGACATTTAGCATTGTGACATTTGTCATTTGACATCTTTGACATTTGCCATCTTGAAATTTGTCATTTTTGACATTTTTCATGGTGATACTTTTCATTTTTGACATTTAGCATTGTGACATTTGTCATTTGACATCTTTGACATTTGCCATCTTGAAATTTGTCATTTGTGACATTTTTCATGGTGACACTTTTCATTTTTGACATTTAGCATTGTGACATTTGTCATTTGACATCTTAGACATTTGCCATCTTGAAATTTGTCTTTTTTGACACTTTTTATGGTGACGCTTTTCATTTTTGACATTTAGCATTGTGACATTTGTCATTTGACATCTTTGACATTTGCCATTTTGAAATTTGTCATTTTTGACATTTTTCATGGTGACACTTTTCATTTTTGACATTTAGCATTGTGACATTAGTCAGTTTTGACATTTGCCATCTTCAAATTTGTCATTTTTGACATTTTTCATGGTGACACTTTTCATTTTTGACATTTAGCATTGTGACATTTGTCATTTGACATCTTTGACATTTGCCATCTTGAAATTTGTCATTTTTGACATTTTTCATGGTGACACTTTTCATTTTTGACATTTAGCATTGTGACATTTGTCATTTGACATCTTTGACATTTGCCATCTTGAAATTTGTCATTTTTGACATTTTTCATGGTGACACTTTTCATTATTGACATTTAGCATTGTGACATTTGTCATTTGACATCTTAGACATTTGCCATCTTGAAATTTGTCATTTTTGACACTTTTCATTTTTGACATTTAGCATTGTGACATTTGTCATTTGACATCTTTGACATTTGCCATCTTGAAATTTGTCATTTTTGACATTTTTCATGGTGACAATTTTCATTTTTGACATTTAGCATTGTGACATTTGTCATTTGACATCTTTGACATTTGCCATCTTGAAATTTGTCATTTTTGACATTTTTCATGGTGACACTTTTCATTTTTGACATTTAGCATTGTGACATTTGTCATTTGACATCTTTGACATTTGCCATCTTGAAATTTGTCATTTTTGACATTTTTCATGGTGACACTTTTCATTTTTGACATTTAGCATTGCGACATTTGTCATTTGACATCTTTGACATTTGCCATCTTGAAATTTGTCATTTTTGACATTTTTCATGGTGACACTTTTCATTTTTGACATTTAGCATTGTGACATTTGTCATTTGACATCTTTGACATTTGCCATCTTGAAATTTGTCATTTTTGACATTTTTCATGGTGACACTTTTCATTTTTGACATTTAGCATTGAGACATTTGTCATTTGACATCTTTGACATTTGCCATCTTGAAATTTGTCATTTTTGACATTTTTCATGGTGACAATTTTCATTTTTGACATTTAGCATTGTGACATTTGTCATTTGACATCTTTGACATTTGCCATCTTGAAATTTGTCATTTTTGACATTTTTCATGGTGACACTTTTCATTTTTAACATTTAGCATTGTGACATTTGTCATTTGACATCTTTGACATTTGCCATCTTGAAATTTGTCATTTTTGACATTTTTCATGTTGACACTTTTCATTTTTGACATTTAGCATTGTGACATTTGTCATTTGACATCTTTGACATTTGCCATCTTGAAATTTGTCATTTTTGACATTTTTCATGGTGACACTTTTCATTTTTGACATTTAGCATTGTGACATTTGTCATTTGACATCTTAGACATTTGCCATCTTGAAATTTGTCTTTTTTGACACTTTTCATGGTGACGCTTTTCATTTTTGACATTTAGCATTGTGACATTTGTCATTTGACATCTTTGACATTTGCCATTTTGAAATTTGTCATTTTTGACATTTTTCATGGTGACACTTTTCATTTTTGACATTTAGCATTGTGACATTAGTCAGTTTTGACATTTGCCATCTTCAAATTTGTCATTTTTGACATTTTTCATGGTGACACTTTTCATTTTTGACATTTAGCATTGTGACATTTGTCATTTGACATCTTTGACATTTGCCATCTTGAAATTTGTCATTTTTGACATTTTTCATGGTGACATTTTTCATTTTTGACATTTAGCATTGTGACATTTGTCATTTGACATCTTTGACATTTGCCATCTTGAAATTTGTCATTTTTGACATTTTTCATGGTGACACTTTTCATTTTTGACATTTAGCATTGTGACATTTGTCATTTGACATCTTAGACATTTGCCATCTTGAAATTTGTCATTTTTGACACTTTTCATTTTTGACATTTAGCATTGTGACATTTGTCATTTGACATCTTTGACATTTGCCATCTTGAAATTTGTCATTTTTGACATTTTTCATGGTGACACTTTTCATTTTTGACATTTAGCATTGTGACATTTGTCATTTGACATCTTTGACATTTGCCATCTTGAAATTTGTCATTTTTGACATTTTTCATGGTGACACTTTTCATTTTTGACATTTAGCATTGCGACATTTGTCATTTGACATCTTTGACATTTGCCATCTTGAAATTTGTCATTTTTGACATTTTTCATGGTGACACTTTTCATTTTTGACATTTAGCATTGTGACATTTGTCATTTGACATCTTTGACATTTGCCATCTTGAAATTTGTCATTTTTGACATTTTTTATGGTGACACTTTTCATTTTTGACATTTAGCATTGTGACATTTGTCATTTGACATCTTTGACATTTGCCATCTTAAATTTTGTCATTTTTGACATTTTATGGTGACACTTTTCATTTTTGACATTTAGCATTGTGACATTTGTCATTTGACATCTTAGACATTTGCCATCTTGAAATTTGTCATTTTTGACACTTTTCATTTTTGACATTTAGCATTGTGACATTTGTCATTTCACATCTTTAACATTTGCCATCTTGAAATTTGTCATTTTTGACATTTTTCATGGTGACAAATTTCATTTTTGACATTTAGCATTGTAACATTTGTCATTTGACATCTTTGACATTTGCCATCTTGAAATTTGTCATTTTTGACATTTTTCATGGTGACACTTTTCATTTTTGACATTTAGCATTGTGACATTTGTCATTTGACATCTTTGACATTTGCCATCTTGAAATTTGTCATTTTTGACATTTTTCATGGTGACACTTTTCATTTTTGACATTTAGCATTGTGACATTTGTCATTTGACATCTTTGACATTTGCCATCTTGAAATTTGTCATTTTTGACATTTTTCATGGTGACACTTTTCATTTTTGACATTTAGCATTGTGACATTTGTCATTTGACATCTTTGACATTTGCCATCTTGAAATTTGTCATTTTTGACATTTTTTATGGTGACACTTTTCATTTTTGACATTTAGCATTGTGACATTTGTCATTTGACATCTTTGACATTTGCCATCTTGAAATTTGTCATTTTTGACATTTTTCATGGTGACACTTTATATTTTTGATATTTAGCATTGTGACATTTGTCATTTGACATCTTAGACATTTGCCATCTTGAAATTTGTCATTTTTGACACTTTTCATTTTTGACATTTAGCATTGTGACATTTGTCAGTTTTGACATTTGCCATCTTGAAATTTGTCATTTCTGACATTTAGCATTGTGACATTTGTTATTTGATATCTTTGACATTTGCCATCTTGAAATTTGTCATTTTTGACATTTAGCATTGTGACATTTGTCATTTGACATCTTTGACATTTGCCATCTTGAAATTTGTTATTTTTGACATTTTTCATGGTGACACTTTTCATTTTTGACATTTAGCATTGTGACATTTGTCAGTTTTGACATTTGCCATCTTGAAATTTGTCATTTTTGACATTTTTCATGGTGACACTTTTCATTTTTGACATTTAGCATTGTGACATTTGTCATTTGACATCTTTGACATTTGCCATCTTGAAATTTGTTATTTTTGACATTTTTCATTATGACACTTTTCTTTTTTGACATTTAGCATTGTGACATTTGTCAGTTTTGACATTTGCCATCTTGAAATTTGTCATTTTTGACATTTTTCATGGTGACAGTTTTTATTTTTGACATTTAGCATTGTGACATTTGTCATTTGACATCTTTGACATTTGCCATCTTGAATTTTGTCATTTTTTACATTTTTCATGGTGACACTTTTCATTTTTGACATTTAGCATTGTGACATTTGTCATTTGACATCTTTGACATTTGCCATTTTGAAATTTGTCATTTTTGACATTTTTCATGGTGACACTTTTCATTTTTGACATTTAGCATTTTGACATTTGTCATTTGACATCTTTGACATTTGACATCTTGAAATTTGTCATTTTTGTTATTTAGCATTGTGACATTTGTCATTTGACATTTTTGACATTTGCCATCTTGAAATTTGTCATTTTTGACATTTTTTTTGGTGACACTTTTCATTTTTGACATTTAGCATTGTGACATTTGACATCTTGGACATTTGCCATCTTAAAATTTGTCATTTTTGACATTTTTCATGGTGACACTTATCATTTTTGAAATTTAGCATTGTGACATTTGTCAGTTTTGACATTTGCCATCTTGAAATTTGCCATCTTGAAATTTGTCATTTTTGACATTTTTTATGGTGACACTTTTCATTTTTGACATTTAGCAGTGTGACATTTGTCATTTGACATCTTTGACATTTGCAATCTTAAAATTTGTCATTTTTGACATTTAGCATTGTGACATTTGTCATTTGACATCTTTGACATTTGCCATCTTGAAATTTGTCATTTTTGTTATTTAGCATTGTGACATTTGTCATTTGACATCTTTGACATTTGCCATCTTGAAATTTGTCATTTTTGACATTTTTTTTGGTGACACTTTTCATTTTTGACATTTAGCGTTGTGACATTTGACATCTTGGACATTTGCCATCTTAAAATTTGTCATTTTTGACATTTTTCATGGTGACACTTATCATTTTTGAAATTTAGCATTGTGACATTTGTCAGTTTTGACATTTGCCATCTTGAAATTTGTCATTTTTGACATTTTTTATGGTGACACTTTTCATTTTTGACATTTAGCAGTGTGACATTTGTCATTTGACATCTTTGACTTTTGCAATCTTAAAATTTGTCATTTTTGACATTTAGCATTGTGACATTTGTCATTTGACATCTTTGAAATTTGCCATCTTGAAATTTGTCATTTTTGACATTTTTCATGGTGACACTTTTCATTTTTGACATTTAGCATTGTGACATTTGTCATTTGACATCTTTGACATTTGCCATCTTGAAATTTGTCATTTTTGACATTTAGCATTGTGACATTTGTCATTTGACATCTTTGACATTTGCCATCTTGAAATTTGTCATTTTTGACATTTAGCATTGTGACATTTGTCATTTGACATCTTTGGCATTTGCCATCTTGAAATTTGTCATTTTTGACATTTTTCATGGTGACACTTTTCATTTTTGACATGTAGCATTGTGACATTTGTCATTTGACATCTTGGACATTTGCCATCTTTAAATTTGTCATTTTTGACATTTTTCATGGTGACACTTATCATTTTTGACATTTAGCATTGTGACATTTGTCAGTTTCGACATTTGCCATCTTGAAATTTGTCATTTTTGACATTTTTCATGGTGAGACTTTTCATTTTTGACATTTAGCATTGTGACATTTGTCATTTGACATCTTTGACATTTACCATCTTGAAATTTGTCATTTTTGACATTTTTCATGGTGACACTTTTAATTTTTGACATTTAGCATTGTGACATTTGTCATTTGACATCTTTGACATTTGCCATCTTGAAATTTGTCATTTTTTACATTTTTCATGGTGACACTTTTCATTTTTGACATTTAGCATTGTGACATTTGTCATTTGACATCTTTGACATTTGCCATCTTGAAATTTGTCATTTTTGACACTTTTTATTTTTGACATTTAGCATTGTGACATTTGTCATTTAACATCTTTGACATTTGCCATCTTGAAATTTGTCATTTTTGACATTTTTCATGGTGACACTTTTCATTTTTGACATTTAGCATTGTGACATTTGTCATTTGACATCTTAGACATTTGCCATCTTGAAATTTGTCATTTTTGACACTTTTCATTTTTGACATTTAGCATTGTGACATTTGTCATTTGACATCTTTGACATTTGCCATCTTGAAATTTGTCATTTTTGACATTTTTCATGGTGACACTTTTCATTTTTGACATTTAGCATTGTGACATTTGTCATTTGACATCTTTGACATTTGCCATCTTGAATTTTGTCATTTTTGACATTTTTCATGGTGACACTTTTCATTTTTGACATTTAGCATTGTGACATTTGTCATTTTACATCTTTGACATTTGCCATCTTGAAATTTGTCATTTTTGACATTTTTCATGGTGACACTTTTCATTTTTGACATTTAGCATTGTGACATTTGTCATTTGACATCTTGGACATTTGCCATCTTGAAATTTGTCATTTTTGACATTTTTCATGGTGACACTTATCATTTTTGACATTTAGCATTGTGACATTTGTCAGTTTTGACATTTGCCATCTTGAAATTTGTCATTTTTGACATTTTTTATAGTGACACTTTTGATTTTAGACATTTAGCATTGTGACATTTGTCATTTGACATCTTTGACATTTGCAATCTTAAAAGTTGTCATTTTTGACATTTAGCATTGTGACATTTGTCATTTGACATCTTTGACATTTGCCATCTTGAAATTTGTCATTTTTGACATTTTTCATGGTGACACTTTTCATTTTTGACATTTAGCATTGTGACATTTGTCATTTGACATCTTTGACATTTGCCATCTTGAAATTTGTCATTTTTGACATTTAGCATTGTGACATTTGTCATTTGACATCTTTGACATTTGCCATCTTGGAATTTGTCATTTTTGACATTTAGCATTGTGACATTTGTCATTCGACATCTTTGGCATTTGCCATCTTGAGATTTGTCATTTTTGACATTTTATGGTGACACTTTTCATTTTTGACATTTAGCATTGTGACATTTGTCATTTGACATCTTGGACATTTGCCATCTTGAAATTTGTCATTTTTGACATTTTTCATGGTGACACTTATCATTTTTGACATTTAGCATTGTGACATTTGTCAGTTTTGACATTTGCCATCTTGAAATTTGTCATTTTTGACATTTTTCATGGTGACACTTTTCATTTTTGACATTTAGCATTGTGACATTTGTCATTTGACATCTTTGACATTTGCCATCTTGAAATTTGTCATTTTTGACATTTTTCATGGTGACACTTTTCATTTTTGACATTTAGCATTGTGACATTTGTCATTTGACATCTTTGACATTTGCCATCTTGAAATTTGTCATTTTTGACATTTAGCATTGTGACATTTGTCATTTGACATCTTTGACATTTGCCATCTTCAAATTTGTTATTTTTGACATTTTTCATGGTGACACTTTTCATTTTTGACATTTAGCATTGTGACATTTGTCAGTTTTGACCTTTGCCATCTTGAAATTTGTTATTTTTGACATTTTTCATGGTGACACTTTTCATTTTTGACATTTAGCATTGTGACATTTGTCATTTGACATCTTTGACATTTGCCATCTTGAAATTTGTCATTTTTGACACTTTTTATTTTTGACATTTAGCATTGTGACATTTGTCATTTGACATCTTGGACATTTGCCATCTTGAAATTTGTCATTTTTGACATTTTTCATGGTGACACTTATCATTTTTGACATTTAGCATTGTGACATTTGTCAGTTTTGACATTTGCCATCTTGAAATTTGTCATTTTTGACATTTTTGATGGTGACACTTTTCATTTTTGTCATTTAGCATTGTGACATTTGTCATTTGACATTTTTGACATTTGCCATCTTGAAATTTGTCATTTTTCATGGTGACACTTTTCATTTTTGACATTTAACATTGTGACATTTGTCATTTGACATCTTTGACATTTGCCATCTTGAAATTTGTCATTTTTGACATTTTTCATGGTGACACTTTTCATTTTTGACATTTAGCATTGTGACATTTGTCATTTGACATCTTGGACATTTGCCATCTTAAAATTTGTCATTTTTAACATTTTTCATGGTCACACTTATCATTTTTGACATTTAGCATTGTGACATTTGTCAGTTTTGACATTTGCCATCTTGAAATTTGTCATTTTTGACATTTTTCATGGTGACACTTTTCATTTTCGACATTTAGCATTGTGACATTTGTCATTTGACATCTTTGATATTTGCCATCTTAAAATTTGTTATTTTTGACATTTTTCATGGTGACACTTTTCATTTTTGACATTTAGAATTGTGACATTTGTCATTTGACATCGTTGACATTTGCCATCTTGAAATTTGTCATTTTTGACATTTTTCATGGTGACACTTTTCATTTTTGACATTTAGCATTGTGACATTTGTCATTTGACATCTTTGACATTTGCCATCTTGAAATTTGTCATTTTTGACATTTTTCATGGTGACACTTTTCATTATTGACATTTAGCATTGTGACATTTGTCATTTGACATCTTAGACATTTGCCATCTTGAAATTTGTCATTTTTGACACTTTTCATTTTTGACATTTAGCATTGTGACATTTGTCATTTGACATCTTTGACATTTGCCATCTTGAAATTTGTCATTTTTGACATTTTTCATGGTGACAATTTTTATTTTTGACATTTAGCATTGTGACATTTGTCATTTGACATCTTTGACATTTGCCATCTTGAAATTTGTCATTTTTGACATTTTTCATGGTGACACTTTTCATTTTTGACATTTAGCATTGTGACATTTGTCATTTGACATCTTTGACATTTGCCATCTTGAAATTTGTCATTTTTGACATTTTTCATGGTGACACTTTTCATTTTTGACATTTAGCATTGCGACATTTGTCATTTGACATCTTTGACATTTGCCATCTTGAAATTTGTCATTTTTGACATTTTTCATGGTGACACTTTTCATTTTTGACATTTAGCATTGTGACATTTGTCATTTGACATCTTTGACATTTGCCATCTTGAAATTTGTCATTTTTGACATTTTTCATGGTGACACTTTTCATTTTTGACATTTAGCATTGCGACATTTGTCATTTGACATCTTTGACATTTGCCATCTTGAAATTTGTCATTTTTGACATTTTTCATGGTGACAATTTTCATTTTTGACATTTAGCATTGTGACATTTGTCATTTGACATCTTTGACATTTGCCATCTTGAAATTTGTCATTTTTGACATTTTTCATGGTGACACTTTTCATTTTTGACATTTAGCATTGTGACATTTGTCATTTGACATCTTTGACATTTGCCATCTTGAAATTTGTCATTTTTGAAATTTTTCATGTTGACACTTTTCATTTTTGACATTTAGCATTGTGACATTTGTCATTTGACATCTTTGACATTTGTCATCTTGAAATTTGTCATTTTTGACATTTTTCATGGTGACACTTTTCATTTTTGACATTTAGCATTGTGACATTTGTCATTTGACATCTTAGACATTTGCCATCTTGAAATTTGTCTTTTTTGACACTTTTCATGGTGACGCTTTTCATTTTTGACATTTAGCATTGTGACATTTGTCATTTGACATCTTTGACATTTGCCATTTTGAAATTTGTCATTTTTGACATTTTTCATGGTGACACTTTTCATTTTTGACATTTAGCATTGTGACATTAGTCAGTTTTGACATTTGCCATCTTCAAATTTGTCATTTTTGACATTTTTCATGGTGACACTTTTCATTTTTGACATTTAGCATTGTGACATTTGTCATTTGACATCTTTGACATTTGCCATCTTGAAATTTGTCATTTTTGACATTTTTCATGGTGACATTTTTCATTTTTGACATTTAGCATTGTGACATTTGTCATTTGACATCTTTGACATTTGCCATCTTGAAATTTGTCATTTTTGACATTTTTCATGGTGACACTTTTCATTTTTGACATTTAGCATTGTGACATTTGTCATTTGACATCTTAGACATTTGCCATCTTGAAATTTGTCATTTTTGACACTTTTCATTTTTGACATTTAGCATTGTGACATTTGTCATTTGACATCTTTGACATTTGCCATCTTGAAATTTGTCATTTTTGACATTTTTCATGGTGACAATTTTCATTTTTGACATTTAGCATTGTGACATTTGTCATTTGACATCTTTGACATTTGCCATCTTGAAATTTGTCATTTTTGACATTTTTCATGGTGACACTTTTCATTTTTGACATTTAGCATTGTGACATTTGTCATTTGACATCTTTGACATTTGCCATCTTGAAATTTTTCATTTTTGACATTTTTCATGGTGACACTTTTCATTTTTGACATTTAGCATTGTGACATTTGTCATTTGACATCTTTGACATTTGCCATCTTGAAATTTGTCATTTTTGACATTTTTTATGGTGACACTTTTCATTTTTGACATTTAGCATTGTGACATTTGTCATTTGACATCTTTGACATTTGCCATCTTAAATTTTGTCATTTTTGACATTTTATGGTGACACTTTTCATTTTTGACATTTAGCATTGTGACATTTGTCATTTGACATCTTAGACATTTGCCATCTTGAAATTTGTCATTTTTGACACTTTTCATTTTTGACATTTAGCATTGTGACATTTGTCATTTCACATCTTTAACATTTGCCATCTTGAAATTTGTCATTTTTGACATTTTTCATGGTGACAATTTTCATTTTTGACATTTAGCATTGTAACATTTGTCATTTGACATCTTTGACATTTGCCATCTTGAAATTTGTCATTTTTGACATTTTTCATGGTGACACTTTTCATTTTTGACATTTAGCATTGTGACATTTGTCATTTGACATCTTTGACATTTGCCATCTTGAAATTTGTCATTTTTGACATTTTTCATGGTGACACTTTTCATTTTTGACATTTAGCATTGTGACATTTGTCATTTGACATCTTTGACATTTGCCATCTTGAAATTTGTCATTTTTGACATTTTTCATGGTGACACTTTTCATTTTTGACATTTAGCATTGTGACATTTGTCATTTGACATCTTTGACATTTGCCATCTTGAAATTTGTCATTTTTGACATTTTTTATGGTGACACTTTTCATTTTTGACATTTAGCATTGTGACATTTGTCATTTGACATCTTTGACATTTGCCATCTTGAAATTTGTCATTTTTGACATTTTTCATGGTGACACTTTATATTTTTGACATTTAGCATTGTGACATTTGTCATTTGACATCTTAGACATTTGCCATCTTGAAATTTGTCATTTTTGACACTTTTCATTTTTGACATTTAGCATTGTGACATTTGTCAGTTTTGACATTTGCCATCTTGAAATTTGTCATTTCTGACATTTAGCATTGTGACATTTGTTATTTGATATCTTTGACATTTGCCATCTTGAAATTTGTCATTTTTGACATTTAGCATTGTGACATTTGTCATTTGACATCTTTGACATTTGCCATCTTGAAATTTGTTATTTTTGACATTTTTCATGGTGACACTTTTCATTTTTGACATTTAGCATTGTGACATTTGTCAGTTTTGACATTTGCCATCTTGAAATTTGTCATTTTTGACATTTTTCATGGTGACACTTTTCATTTTTGACATTTAGCATTGTGACATTTGTCATTTGACATCTTTGACATTTGCCATCTTGAAATTTGTTATTTTTGACATTTTTCATTATGACACTTTTCTTTTTTGACATTTAGCATTGTGACATTTGTCAGTTTTGACATTTGCCATCTTGAAATTTGTCATTTTTGACATTTTTCATGGTGACAGTTTTTATTTTTGACATTTAGCATTGTGACATTTGTCATTTGACATCTTTGACATTTGCCATCTTGAATTTTGTCATTTTTGACATTTTTCATGGTGACACTTTTCATTTTTGACATTTAGCATTGTGACATTTGTCATTTGACATCTTTGACATTTGCCATTTTGAAATTTGTCATTTTTGACATTTTTCATGGTGACACTTTTCATTTTTGACATTTAGCATTTTGACATTTGTCATTTGACATCTTTGACATTTGACATCTTGAAATTTGTCATTTTTGTTATTTAGCATTGTGACATTTGTCATTTGACATTTTTGACATTTGCCATCTTGAAATTTGTCATTTTTGACATTTTTTTTGGTGACACTTTTCATTTTTGACGTTTAGCATTGTGACACTTGACATCTTGGACATTTGCCATCTTAAAATTTGTCATTTTTGACATTTTTCATGGTGACACTTATCATTTTTGAAATTTAGCATTGTGACATTTGTCAGTTTTGACATTTGCCATCTTGAAATTTGCCATCTTGAAATTTGTCATTTTTGACATTTTTTATGGTGACACTTTTCATTTTTGACATTTAGCAGTGTGACATTTGTCATTTGACATCTTTGACATTTGCAATCTTAAAATTTGTCATTTTTGACATTTAGCATTGTGACATTTGTCATTTGACATCTTTGACATTTGCCATCTTGAAATTTGTCATTTTTGTTATTTAGCATTGTGACATTTGTCATTTGACATCTTTGACATTTGCCATCTTGAAATTTGTCATTTTTGACATTTTTTTTGGTGACACTTTTCATTTTTGACATGTAGCATTGTGACATTTGTCATTTGACATCTTGGACATTTGCCATCTTTAAATTTGTCATTTTTGACATTTTTCATGGTGACACTTATCATTTTTGACATTTAGCATTGTGACATTTGTCAGTTTTGACATTTGCCATCTTGAAATTTGTCATTTTTGACATTTTTCATGGTGAGACTTTTCATTTTTGACATTTAGCATTGTGACATTTGTCATTTGACATCTTTGACATTTACCATCTTGAAATTTGTCATTTTTGACATTTTTCATGGTGACACTTTTAATTTTTGACATTTAGCATTGTGACATTTGTCATTTGACATCTTTGACATTTGCCATCTTGAAATTTGTCATTTTTGACATTTTTCATGGTGACACTTTTCATTTTTGACATTTAGCATTGTGACATTTGTCATTTGACATCTTTGACATTTGCCATCTTGAAATTTGTCATTTTTGACACTTTTTATTTTTGACATTTAGCATTGTGACATTTGTCATTTAACATCTTTGACATTTGCCATCTTGAAATTTGTCATTTTTGACATTTTTCATGGTGACACTTTTCATTTTTGACATTTAGCATTGTGACATTTGTCATTTGACATCTTAGACATTTGCCATCTTGAAATTTGTCATTTTTGACACTTTTCATTTTTGACATTTAGCATTGTGACATTTGTCATTTGACATCTTTGACATTTGCCATCTTGAAATTTGTCATTTTTGACATTTTTCATGGTGACACTTTTCATTTTTGACATTTAGCATTGTGACATTTGTCATTTGACATCTTTGACATTTGCCATCTTGAATTTTGTCATTTTTGACATTTTTCATGGTGACACTTTTCATTTTTGACATTTAGCATTGTGACATTTGTCATTTTACATCTTTGACATTTGCCATCTTGAAATTTGTCATTTTTGACATTTTTCATGGTGACACTTTTCATTTTTGACATTTAGCATTGTGACATTTGTCATTTGACATCTTGGACATTTGCCATCTTGAAATTTGTCATTTTTGACATTTTTCATGGTGACACTTATCATTTTTGACATTTAGCATTGTGACATTTGTCAGTTTTGACATTTGCCATCTTGAAATTTGTCATTTTTGACATTTTTTATAGTGACACTTTTGATTTTAGACATTTAGCATTGTGACATTTGTCATTTGACATCTTTGACATTTGCAATCTTAAAAGTTGTCATTTTTGACATTTAGCATTGTGACATTTGTCATTTGACATCTTTGACATTTGCCATCTTGAAATTTGTCATTTTTGACATTTTTCATGGTGACACTTTTCATTTTTGACATTTAGCATTGTGACATTTGTCATTTGACATCTTTGACATTTGCCATCTTGAAATTTGTCATTTTTGACATTTAGCATTGTGACATTTGTCATTTGACATCTTTGACATTTGCCATCTTGGAATTTGTCATTTTTGACATTTAGCATTGTGACATTTGTCATTCGACATCTTTGGCATTTGCCATCTTGAGATTTGTCATTTTTGACATTTTATGGTGACACTTTTCATTTTTGACATTTAGCATTGTGACATTTGTCATTTGACATCTTGGACATTTGCCATCTTGAAATTTGTCATTTTTGACATTTTTCATGGTGACACTTATCATTTTTGACATTTAGCATTGTGACATTTGCCATCTTGAAATTTGTCATTTTTGACATTTTTCATGGTGACACTTTTCATTTTTGACATTTAGCATTGTGACATTTGTCATTTGACATCTTTGACATTTGCCATCTTGAAATTTGTCATTTTTGACATTTTTCATGGTGACACTTTTCATTTTTGACATTTAGCATTGTGACATTTGTCATTTGACATCTTTGACATTTGCCATCTTGAAATTTGTCATTTTTGACATTTAGCATTGTGACATTTGTCATTTGACATCTTTGACATTTGCCATCTTCAAATTTGTTATTTTTGACATTTTTCATGGTGACACTTTTCATTTTTGACATTTAGCATTGTGACATTTGTCAGTTTTGACCTTTGCCGTCTTGAAATTTGTTATTTTTGACATTTTTCATGGTGACACTTTTCATTTTTGACATTTAGCATTGTGACATTTGTCATTTGACATCTTTGACATTTGCCATCTTGAAATTTGTCATTTTTGACACTTTTTATTTTTGACATTTAGCATTGTGACATTTGTCATTTGACATCTTGGACATTTGCCATCTTGAAATTTGTCATTTTTGACATTTTTCATGGTGACACTTATCATTTTTGACATTTAGCATTGTGACATTTGTCAGTTTTGACATTTGCCATCTTGAAATTTGTCATTTTTGACATTTTTGATGGTGACACTTTTCATTTTTGTCATTTAGCATTGTGACATTTGTCATTTGACATTTTTGACATTTGCCATCTTGAAATTTGTCATTTTTCATGGTGACACTTTTCATTTTTGACATTTAACATTGTGACATTTGTCATTTGACATCTTTGACATTTGCCATCTTGAAATTTGTCATTTTTGACATTTTTCATGGTGACACTTTTCATTTTTGACATTTAGCATTGTGACATTTGTCATTTAACATCTTGGACATTTGCCATCTTAAAATTTGTCATTTTTAACATTTTTCATGGTCACACTTATCATTTTTGACATTTAGCATTGTGACATTTGTCAGTTTTGACATTTGCCATCTTGAAATTTGTCATTTTTGACATTTTTCATGGTGACACTTTTCATTTTCGACATTTAGCATTGTGACATTTGTCATTTGACATCTTTGATATTTGCCATCTTAAAATTTGTTATTTTTGACATTTTTCATGGTGACACTTTTCATTTTTGACATTTAGAATTGTGACATTTGTCATTTGACATCTTTGACATTTGCCATCTTGAAATTTGTCATTTTTGACATTTTTCATGGTGACACTTTTCATTTTTGACATTTAGCATTGTGACATTTGTCATTTGACATCTTTGACATTTGCCATCTTGAAATTTGTTATTTTTGACATTTTTCATGGTGACACTTTTCATTTTCGACATTTAGCATTGTGACATTTGTCATTTGACATCTTTGATATTTGCCATCTTAAAATTTGTTATTTTTGACATTTTTCATGGTGACACTTTTCATTTTTGACATTTAGAATTGTGACATTTGTCATTTGACATCTTTGACATTTGCCATCTTGAAATTTGTCATTTTTGACATTTTTCATGGTGACAATTTCCATTTTTGACATTTAGCATTGTGACATTTGTCATTTGACATCTTTGACATTTGCCATCTTGAAATTTGTCATTTTTGACATTTTTCATGGTGACACTTTTCGTTTTTGACATTTAGCATTGTGACATTTGTCATTTGACATCTTTGACATTTGCCATCTTGAAATTTGTCATTTTTGACATTTTTCATGGTGACACTTTTCATTTTTGACATTTAGCATTGTGACATTTGTCATTTGACATTTTGACGTTTGTTATCTTGAAATTTGTCATTTTTGACATTTAGCATTGTGACATTTGTCATTTGACATCTTTGACATTTGCCATCTTGAAAATTGTCATTTTTGACATTTTTCATGGTGACACTTTTCATTTTTGACATTTAGCATTGTGACATTTGTCATTTGACATCTTTGACATTTGCCATCTTGAAATTTGTCATTTTTGACATTTAGCATTGTGACATTTGTCATTTGACATCTTTGATATTTGCCATCTTGAAATTTGTCATTTTTGTCATTTTTCATGGTGACACTTTTCATTTTTGACATTTAACATTGTGACATTTGTCATTTGACATCTTTGACATTTGCCATCTTGAAATTTGTCATTTTTTACATTTTTCATGGTGACACTTTTCATTTTTGACATTTAGCATTGTGACATTTGTCATTTGACATCTTGGACATTTGCCATCTTGAAATTTGTCATTTTTAACCTTTTTCATGGTGACACTTATCATTTTTGACATTTAGCATTGTGACATTTGTCAGTTTTGACATTTGCCATCTTGAAATTTGTCATTTTTGACATTTTTCATGGTGACACTTTTCATTTTCGACATTTAGCATTGTGACATTTGTCATTTGACATCTTTGATATTTGCCATCTTAAAATTTGTTATTTTTGACATTTTTCATGGTGACACTTTTCATTTTTGACATTTAGAATTGTGACATTTGTCATTTGACATCTTTGACATTTGCCATCTTGAAATTTGTCATTTTTGACATTTTTCATGGTGACACTTTTCATTTTTGACATTTAGCATTGTGACATTTGTCATTTGACATCTTTGACATTTGCCATCTTGAAATTTGTCATTTTTGACACTTTTCATGGTGACACTTTTCATTTTTGACATTTAGCATTGTGACATTTGTCATTTGACATCTTAGACATTTGCCATCTTGAAATTTGTCATTTTTGACACTTTTCATTTTTGACATTTAGCATTGTGACATTTGTCATTTGACATCTTTGACATTTGCCATCTTGAAATTTGTCATTTTTGACATTTTTCATGGTGACACTTTTCATTTTTGACATTTAGCATTGTGACATTTGTCATTTGACATCTTTGACATTTTCCATTTTGAAATTTGTTATTTTTGACATTTTTCATGGTGACACTTTTCATTTTTGACATTTAGCATTGTGACATTTGTCATTTGACATCTTTGACATTTGCCATCTTGAAATTTGTCATTTTTGACATTTTTCATGGTGACACTTTTCATTTTTGACATTTAGCATTGTGACATTTGACATCTTTGACATTTGCCATCTTGAAATTTGTTATTTTTGACATTTTTCATGGTGACACTTTTCATTTTTGACATTTAGCATTGTGACATTTGTCATTTGACATCTTTGCCATTTGCCATCTTGAAATTTGTCATTTTTGACATTTAGCATTGTGACATTTGTCATTTGACATCTTTGACATTTGCCATCTTGAAATTTGTTATTTTTGACATTTTTCATGGTGACACTTATCATTTTTGACATTTAGCATTGTGACATTTGTCATTTGACATCTTTGACCTTTGCCATCTTAAAATTTGTCATTTTTGACATTTTTCATGGTGACACTTTTCATTTTTGACATTTAGCATTGTGACATTTGTCATTTGACATCTTTGACATTTGCCATCTTAAAATTTGTCAGTTTTGACATTTAGCATTGTGACATTTGTCATTTGACATCTTTGACATTTGCCATCTTGAAATTTGTTATTTTTGACATTTTTCATGGTGACACTTTTCATTTTTGACATTTAGCATTGTGACATTTGTCAGTTTTGACATTTGCCATCTTGAAATTTGTCATTTTTGACATTTTTCATGGTGACACTTTTCATTTTTGACATTTAGCATTGTGACATTTGTCATTTGACATCTTTGACATTTGCCATCTTGAAATTTGTCATTTTTGACATTTAGCATTGTGACATTTGTCATTTGACATCTTTGACATTTGCCATCTTGAAATTTGTCATTTTTGACATTTAGCATTGTGACACTTTTCATTTTTGACATTTAGTATTGTGACACTTTTCATTTTTGACATTTAGCATTGTGACATTTGTCATTTGACATCTTTGATATTTGCCATCTTGAAATTTGTCATTTTTGTCATTTTTCATGGTGACACTTTTCATTTTTGACATTTAACATTGTGACATTTGTCATTTGACATCTTTGACATTTGCCATCTTGAAATTTGTCATTTTTGACATTTTTCATGGTGACACTTTTCATTTTTGACATTTAGCATTGTGACATTTGTCATTTGACATCTTGGACATTTGCCATCTTGAAATTTGTCATTTTTAACATTTTTCATGGTGACACTTATCATTTTTGACATTTAGCATTGTGACATTTGTCAGTTTTGACATTTGCCATCTTGAAATTTGTCATTTTTGACATTTTTCATGGTGACACTTTTCATTTTCGACATTTAGCATTGTGACATTTGTCATTTGACATCTTTGATATTTGCCATCTTAAAATTTGTTATTTTTGACATTTTTCATGGTGACACTTTTCATTTTTGACATTTAGAATTGTGACATTTGTCATTTGACATCTTTGACATTTGCCATCTTGAAATTTGTCATTTTTGACATTTTTCATGGTGACACTTTTCATTTTTGACATTTAGCATTGTGACATTTGTCATTTGACATCTTTGACATTTGCCATCTTGAAATTTGTCATTTTTGACATTTTTCATGGTGACACTTTTCATTTTTGACATTTAGCATTGTGACATTTGTCATTTGACATCTTAGACATTTGCCATCTTGAAATTTGTCATTTTTGACACTTTTCATTTTTGACATTTAGCATTGTGACATTTGTCATTTGACATCTTTGACATTTGCCATCTTGAAATTTGTCGTTTTTACATTTTTCATGGTGACACTTTTCATTTTTGACATTTAGCATTGTGACATTTGTCATGTGACATCTTTGACATTTGCCATTTTGAAATTTGTTATTTTTGAAATTTTTCATGGTGACACTTTTCATTTTTGACATTTAGCATTGTGACATTTGTCATTTGACATCTTTGACATTTGCCATCTTGAAATTTGTCATTTTTGACATTTTTCATGGTGACACTTTTCATTTTTGACATTTAGCATTGTGACATTTGACATCTTTGACATTTGCCATCTTGAAATTTGTTATTTTTGACATTTTTCATGGTGACACTTTTCATTTTTGACATTTAGCATTGTGACATTTGTCATTTGACATCTTTGCTATTTGCCATCTTGAAATTTGTCATTTTTGACATTTAGCATTGTGACATTTGTCATTTGACATCTTTGACATTTGCCATCTTGAAATTTGTTATTTTTGACATTTTTCATGGTGACACTTATCATTTTTGACATTTAGCATTGTGACATTTGTCATTTGACATCTTTGACATTTGCCATCTTAAAATTTGTCATTTTTGACATTTTTCATGGTTACACTTTTCATTTTTGACATTTAGCATTGTGACATTTGTCATTTGACATCTTTGACATTTGCCATCTTAAAATTTGTCAGTTTTGACATTTAGCATTGTGACATTTGTCATTTGACATCTTTGACATTTGCCATCTTGAAATTTGTTATTTTTGACATTTTTCATGGTGACACTTTTCATTTTTGACATTTAGCATTGTGACATTTGTCAGTTTTGACATTTGCCATCTTGAAATTTGTCATTTTTGACATTTTTCATGGTGACACTTTTCATTTTTGACATTTAGCATTGTGACATTTGTCATTTGACATCTTTGACATTTGCCATCTTGAAATTTGTCATTTTTGACATTTAGCATTGTGACATTTGTCATTTGACATCTTTGACATTTGCCATCTTGAAATTTGTCATTTTTGACATTTAGCATTGTGACACTTTTCATTTTTGACATTTAGTATTGTGACACTTTTCATTTTTGACATTTAGCATTGTGACATTTGTCATTTGACATCTTTGATATTTGCCATCTTGAAATTTGTCATTTTTGACATTTTTCATGGTGACACTTTTCATTTTTGACATTTAGCATTGTGACATTTGTCATTTTACATCTTTGACATTTGTCATCTTAAAATTTGTCACTTTTGACATTTTTCATGGTGACACTTTTCATTTTTGACA